>JAIUCV010000030.1:825634-1010473 GCA_026724425.1 Erythrophleum ivorense | reverse complement strand
CTTGTATTTCCTAGTCTAAGGTAGCTCTCTAACTTTTCTCACATGCATTCCTTGATTTGTTGCTTGTCTTGGATTACTTGTATATGTGTTTGAACTATGAGATTTATTTATAGCCATTAATTTAGTGTCTTGGTACCATGATGTGACTTGTGAACTTGTTTTGATGTGTAATGGCTTGAGTAGGCTTGGTGATGCCAAAAGTCCCTTAAGATGGGTGAGGAGGAGCCAAAAGTCCTTAAGAGTGGGTAAGACAAGGCCAAAAGTTTCAAGAAAGAGTGAGGCCAAGTCAAAAGTCCCTAGAAATAAGTGAGGCAAATCCAAAAGTTCTAAGAATTTGGGTGAAGTTGAACCAATAACCCTTAAAGCCTATGTTTGAATTGTATGACATGGAAAAATGGCTATGTATGTTTTTTAGAAGGTTTTATAGCATGATTCCATTCCTTGACTTGAGAATGCATCATATATGTATGTTTGAAAGGGTAAAAGAGCTATTGGAATTCTTTGAATCTCACTCTTTTCCCTATATATTTATTTTTTGCCTAGGTAAAGATCAAGGACTAAGTGGAAGTGGCAATTTGGTTTGAGGTGGAAAGATTAACACTAGAATAGGAATTTTTGGTACTTGGATCTCAAGAGTTTTGTACAAGAGTTGTATGTATGATGTAAACGTTTGAACATATGTAAAAACATGTATTTATGATGAATAAAAGGATTTGAGAACCAATTATGAATGTTTGTATGTTTTTGACATCCGCATGCTTAATTGAGCACTTGTAGCTTTGTATGTGAGAGCAAATGAGGAAGTGGTTTTGAGATACATGAGTAATTGGACCTCTTAGATGAGTTTTGTATGCTATTTTTAACCATTCTCAGATGTCAAGAGGTCATGGTTAGGGTAGGAGAGCATTTAAGTTGAATTTGACCCCATTTGGTACCTAAAAATCAATTTTTGCACCCTATACCCTAAGCTGACCAAATGAATGAATTTAAGCTTGAAATTTGGCATGAATATAAGTCTCATCTAGAGATTTTTAGAGCTCTAGAGAATTAATAATAAATTTTCAAAATTGGGATAATTATGCAGATTTGGTCCAGTTACTATTTATATGGTTAATCTATGTTTCTATGTTATCTATGAGACAAACGAAATCCAATACTCATGAAATTTTACAAGAATAAATTAGAAATGATAAGCTTTCTATAGCAATTGAGAGCACTCCAGTTGGACTTCTATAGAGGGAGAGCTAAATTTTTAAAGTTAACAGTTAGTATCAAGATATAGTTGAAACTTTGATACTATTATATTGTTTTTCATAGTCCAGATGGTGTTTTCTTGGTCTAGAACTATTTTTAGTCAATAGTTTACATTCCGAGCCTTCGAGAAAGCTATCATGTGCTTGATTTTGATTTTTCTAAAATTAGTTATAATTGTTTAAAGTTCATATCAGAAAACTATCATGGCAACCCAATAAGGAAACATGGAATTTTTGATATAAGGGCTTGTGATTAGTGATGTAAGCTTCAAATTGAGTTGTTTTTTATTTTTTTAGATATGATATGGATGAAAATAATTTGAGGAAAATTTAAATAACTCATATGGGTAAAATGGAACAATTTCGGTATCCATACGCTTGATTTCATTTGCTAAAGTATGCAAGCTCCAAGCAAATGAGTATGTAATGCTTTGAATATTATGGTATGGGGTGTATGAACTTATGGTATTACAGCATTAATAGCCTTAGACCTTAATATCAATGCTTCGATTAGGTTTAAGCGAGTAGTATTATTATGGTTGCCAATTCAATTGTTAAAACATAAAAGTTACTCATGAAAATATTGAAAAATTTCTCTTTAAAAATAAATTTTGAGCACTATCTAAACTTTCATTGCATCTCACTTTCTCAATATAGACCTAGATGATATTCTAGACTAGAGTTAATGTTAAAGGCAGATCTTAATAGTCCCTAAATTTTTTCTTAATTGTTACATAATCACATGGCACATTGCAAGTTCATACTAGTGCTTGAATCGTATGGCCAAGCATTCTAATTTAGAGAAAAATCTAGCAACATAATAGCTAGAAACCAAATGCTGTTAAGGCATTGTAGCCTTTTCTTATAATAAACTAATTGCTTGCATATAACTCAAGTCCAATATATTCAATTCTAATGGTCAGAAGGCTCAAATAGGAGCTAGCTCATTGATGCAGACTAATCATGTAACACCATAATTTCTAGCTGATTTCTATCATATTTGCATGCTTATATGATACATTCCATGAAGGGAAGTAAGAAAATCCATTAAAATAATACATTTCTTTGCGTTGCATCGCATATAAAAATTTTGTTCGATATCATGTGGACTGTGTGAACTCATACAACAAATTCTCATATTTAATTACATGAATACAACTCATTTGCATCATGAAATGTGGCCTACATCTCAAGAAACCTGAAGGGAAGCTCAAAATATACATACACATTTTCAAACAGAATTTGGCTCTTTTCTGTCACAACTTTGAAAAATCATAACTAAATCTAAAAAAATTGAAATCATGTATTATTAGACATTATGGAAATCTACATATGTCTAATTTATACTAAAAATATGTCCAAATCATAACATCCATCAAAAAGGATGTTTAACATTCGAAATGGTCCAGAGTTAAACTGCCCACTAGTGCTATCATAGATTTTTATAGCAAATTTCAAAAATATCCAATTAATTCCAAAAAAATACATTCCATGCAATTGATACCAATCTGGAAAGCTGTAGATGTTAGCTAGAGGAAAAAAATAACTCCATGCTAGCTTAGGCACGTTCAGACCTTGAAATCCAATTAAGCAATAACTGAGGTCAGGTGAAGCTTTTGATACTGGACAGATTCTTTAAAAATTCATATCTCCCTCTTTAGACCTTCAAATGAGGTGCTTCAATTAGTACAAGACCCTGGGAATGTCTTATTTATCTGTATAAAATTTTATGTCAATTAGATATCATTTGAGCCTTGTGTGATAGATTTCATTTTTAGACCAGTATGAACAGTGACATGACCAAAACCAGAAAAATTGCCAACTTTGAAAATTTATCAAATATTCTATAGACCTCTAAAAATTATATTCTTTAGCTCCCCAAAAAGCTCTCAACAAGATATGATTTCATGTCAAATCTCAGATCAAGAAGAGCTCATTTAGATAAAAAGTAAAATAGGGTTCTAAATGGGTAAATTTTGGCTCCATATGGGATACCAAATTGTCCAAATGATTTTCCTTAAGGTTTGGCACCTCTTAGGCAAGTCCAAAAGCATAATTAGGACTTGTGTGAGCTGCCCAAATGGTCCCAAACTCTATGCCTCTCATTTTGGCTATGCCACATGCAATTATACATACTCACATCAAACTTTCAAGAAGCATACCTTGGCATTACATACTCAAATTACATCCCATCATCCACATGACACATTCTTTCATTTCTACATCATATAATATCATAATTACACATGTCCAAGAGGTCATGGACCATATACAACAATAGATTACATCATTTGACATAAATATGGTCTTAAAGAACTAAAAACTTTACATTTGTTGTCATTCTCTCATCCTCCAGGTGGTTGGCTTCCATTTCCTTGTCCACTTAGCATATTAGATCATTGGAGAGGAGAGAATGAGATTCAAAGAATCCCAATAGCTCATCTCCCATTCAATCACACATAATATATGTAAGCAAGTCTTGAAAATACATGTATGGATATAATAGATGTCATGAACTTTCAATAAGCAAGCTTGGCATGTGAATAAGTCATACAAAACATCCAAGAGCTTGCCAAGTGCATGGATTGGCCTCACCTTTTTTCTCATAGATTTCATACTTGCCTCACCCATTCTTTAAAAGATTCTTAGACTTAACCATGTCTTGGGAGCCCACTTTGCTTTTGAGAGACTCTTTGCTTTGTTTCAACTAATCTCAAGGGTTTTTAGCTCATCCTCACCATGGTTAAGAGTTATTGGCCTCTCTATACTCAAGCAAACTCAAACAAACATCATAACATCATTTAAAAACATAAAATGTCATTATGAAATCATGGCATATAAAATCATGCTAGCATACTTTTCATGGCTTGAAAATACACAGACACACATTCTAAAACAAGCTAAACACACATCCATGCATGAAGGAAGGTGAAGAGAGCTACCTTGCATACAATCACACACTTTTCCCTTTGAAAGAATACTCCCTTATCCAACCACACACATACAAAAGTGTGGGGATGCTTTCTCTTGGCCTAGACACAATTTATG
Source organism: Erythrophleum ivorense (assembly GCA_026724425.1). NCBI lineage: Eukaryota > Viridiplantae > Streptophyta > Magnoliopsida > Fabales > Fabaceae > Erythrophleum > Erythrophleum ivorense. The sequence continues at coordinate 1,006,172 of JAIUCV010000030.1, read as the reverse complement.
GAAGCCAATTAGGTTCATGAAACAAATTCTAAGGTCATACAATTTGCTTAGACACTAGGTTAGCTTATAACCTCATTATGGTTCCATAATTACACCTAATGAAGCAACACTCCTCAAATAAATTCTAGGCTCCATTCTTTACTTTGAAATAGGATTCTGGACTCCTTTTAAGCCTCTTAGAATCATCACACAATTAAAACAAAGAGCCTAACTACATGTTGCTTCTTTAGGTTATAATATGGAACCTAAAGCACTAATTCACTTTCTATGGGTTTTAAATTTTTTCTAAAGCCTCCCTTTCTTCATTCATCATATATGACTCAAAAATGGGTTTGAAAAAATTTAAAACTCTCCCTAGCTACCCTAACCTACTTAGGCCGAGACATGGAGCATTTTTGGCCTCCTTGAAGCTTTCTTTGTTTTCTCAAGGGGAGAAGCATATGGGGAGCCTCTTAGAGATCTTGGCAGCTCAATTAAACTCTTATTTAGGCATAGAAATCATCATACAAAGTCAAATTTTACAAGGTGCAATTGAAACCTTAGAAATTGCATCTTGAAATCTAATGATTTTTTGTTAATTCCCTTTGCATATTCTTAATCTCCACACCCTTTTTCCTTAGATTCATCCTTAGTTTAACTTAAAAATTAGATCCTCCTAGGGTTCCTTGGGTGTGTTGAATTGGAGAAGAAGAGGAACTAAAAGTAGCAACCATATGAAGAGAAATTACCTAGTTTTCTTGCTTGAATCTTACTTTCTCCAAGCTCCCCTCTTCAAATCCGAAATTTTCCCTAAGTTTCTCCCTTAAATCATATTTGTAAACTTCATTTTAATCAAAAGGAAACAAAGGAGAATGAGGGAGAGGAGGTGTGGATGGACGAAAGCATGAAAAACTACCATGGAAGCATACCTTTAAGCTTAGATTTCTCCTTCTTCTTCTTCCTCTCTTGTGTGCCTAAAACCCTAGCTCCCTTTTCTGAAATTGGACAAAAATTTCTGAGTGTAAATGAGGGAGAGAGTGCGGTGCCACCTATATACAGGGGAAGGAGGAAGCATTTTTTCAAAAATTTCCATTTTGCCCTTCATTCTTTGCTTTTTTGTTTTTCCTTTGTTTTAGCTCCTTTTTGAGAGCTGTCTTTTCTATTATGAAATTTAGGTTCCTAATTTAGTAAAATGCCTTTGGAATCACTCAAATCAGAGCTAAAACATTCCTAAATGAATCCATCAAAGTTCAGGTACACTTATGTTGGAAAACGTCCACCAGAGGGGATTGAATTGTCCCGGAGCTTCCCATGGTTTTCAGGCCCTCTAAGTACCCCAGAGAACTTAAAACTTTCATTTAAAAAGCTCTCCTGTGTGAATTCCAAAATTTACTCAAAATTATGAAAATGCCATTATGTTTCGTAAGATTTTCGTCAAAATTTGTTTCTTTATTCTAACTCTATTTTTCCTTCTATCTGAGACTAGGATTCTCATTTTTAGGAGTCTAGAATGTTACTCAACTTTTTCAAGACCTTAACTAATTCATTTTGGAGGACTTGTTTTGAAAATGTGCTAGTTTCTGTCGTTTAATGAAAACTGGACATTACAAATCAATCAACTTAGGAGATAGAATAATCATAAATATATTGAACGACCATTTACATGACTAAAAAGCATCCTTATACTTACTAATCCATTTCTAAACTGCTATAACTAGGTTCCATCATATGCATTATCATCATTACACACATATGTCTTAAACACAATGTATATAACTTTTTAAGAAACTAAACCAAATATTTCATTATTTAAAGAGTTATAAAATCCTCTTGATCTATTCTACTAGTTTCACCTAGCAAGGGCTTACTGGATCATAGGTTGAGATTTTGGGAAGAATCTTAGTAACATAATCCTACTTTAACATATATCACCACTCAAGCACACTAGTATGCATGTATGAACATTTCTCTAACATTTATGTATTCTAACATGTGAAAATATGCATACATGAAGCTAGAATCTGACGAAGCTTACCAGACTTTTTCCTGAGTGGCTCTGATTCTTAACATAGGGAAGAACTACTATGCTCAATTCTGTGGTTCTCTTTTCTCAACCAACATCAAGTAAAGCTTCGCTTACTAGGCCAATAACTCATAAAAATCACATAAAACTCATAACTCATTCAAACATTAAGTAAACACAACATATAAATAATCGGGCATTGAAGTAGTTAAAAACATGACAAAGAGGAGGAAAATGCTACGTTGTAAAAGCCTACATCCAATACCACAAGTGCTAGTCCTTTCTTTTCTTTAGTCTTTCTCTTGCTCTACTAGGCATTGACATTGTAGCCTTTTATCACTCTAATGGCCCACCAAGTAACATATATATCCAAATCAGTGCTAAGGCCTTGATAGACTAGCTATATATAGTGTCATGCCATGTTTGATGCATTTTAGGCCTTTTGGAGGACTTTAAGATTTAATATCTTAAACTTTTCCTTCTTTACTTATTGATTATATTTCTAGGGCTCACTTTACTCTTCATATAGTTCAAAATGAAGCTTAATGTTTCTCTCACTTGCTTACCTAACTAGCCTTTCTTACTTGCTCTTTACTTAGACCTTGATCTAGGGTCTCTTATGGGCAAGTTCTCCTAGGCAACTTAAGCTCTCTAAATTCTTATTTTAAGCCTAAAATAAGGTTTTTACTATTTATATGGTCAAATACTATTTATTTAGTCTTTTTTTATACTTACGCATATTTGACCACCTTAGACCAAATTTTGAATCATCACTCCCATTCATTTAGACTTCATTCTCATCTCTTAGATGGCTCAGTGGACACTTAAATAACTAATTGGAAGCATTAAATGCAATGCTATAACCATGAAAGACCACTTTAGCCTTTTGGGATTTTATGTGCACATGGAAAATTCACCTTTCAAATTTTGGTGATTTTCTTCATTCTAATGTTTCCATTGGTCTTCATAATTTGTTAAGGGGCACCTCTAATTATCATAGATTATGAAAATAGGCTCATCTAACCTCATTTCTCATAGGGTAGCTGAGAGCTCTACAAGGCATGCCTACCATAATTTTCTTTATTTCCTGTTAATTTCTTGTCACAACCAACTTCTACATGCTTTTAAAAGACTATAAAACATCAAATAAAACATGAGAGAGGCTTTTTCTCTCACTAAGCCAAGACCAGCATGGTCTTAGTGTTCTATGTATGGTTTGATTCAAGCCTCAACTCATATCCCATTTTAAAGCTTTCTTTGTGCACTTTAATTTCCACCAATTGGAATTCTGAAATGAGTCCTTCCTTCTTTAGGTCCAACAATGAAAGTGAGGCTTATTACATCAAGAGAAAGCTTGAGATAAGGGGAAGAAACTTTATAATTGAGGGAGGGTTAAAAAGGTGTTTACATACCTAAAATTCCACCAGGAGATTTTCTCTCTTTTCTCCCTTTTTGTCCTTCCATTTTCATGACTACAACTCATATTTTAAGCTATTGGAAGTTACTGGTCTCAAGTGAAAGAAGGGCATGTGACTAAATTTAAAAAGCTTCTTTAATAAAGTTGGCATTATTTATAAAATTGTGACTACACTTACTTTTCTTTGTTTTAAACTTTCTAGCCCTATTTTTCTAGAGAACTAAGTCGCATAATATGTTTTAGGACCTTTTATATCCCTGAGAGTAATTTCCTTGAGGTACAAGGCTCATATTAGTATAGAATAGCTTGAAATAGTACTATGTTGTATGTAACACCCAAAATTAGTTAAGGATAATTATGACGAATAAAAGAGTTAATATAGGGATTTGAGAAAAATAAGGAAAATAAGGTTTCTAAAGAAATGTGTTTATTTTAAGCATTTCGAGCAAATAATCATGTTTGATTATTGTTAGGTGAAAATATACTAATTATAGTTATGGGTTTGATTAGGGAATTAACTAAAGGGAGATGGACATTTAATTTGGGCCATACAGAAAACTTAATTGAGTTTTAAACTAAATGTAAAAGCCTTATCTTATAAGAGGATTTAATTCCACATCCAAATGGCCTAACAACTATGTGGTGTAAACCTAAACTAAGTAGGCCTTTAAGACATCCTAAACCAACCATAAACCTTCTAACTTATGGCCCAAAAAATTCTCACCATAATCTAAATGGATTTTTGGGCCTTTAAATTAGCACACACCCCCCAACCCTAAGAGTTTCTGCGGCCTATCTCACCTAGCACCAGCTCACTTGAAATAATGAGCCCATTGGACCAGTCCATCTTACTAAACCCTAAAAGGCCTTTTCCCCACCTATTTGGCTATTAAGACACTCATGTTCTGTAGAATAAAGAAGCCATTTTCGCACTTGAGAAGAGAGGCTAAGGTTTTTCTGCATTCTTTCATCATTTCTCACTTCTAGGGGAAGATTTGGGCAAGGTAATCTATATAAAACATGTCCCCCTCATTGTCCTCTTCATTTTAGTCTAATTAGTTTTTGGTTTTGGGCATTTTCATCTCCTTCTCAAATATGAAATTTGGTGTTTAGGTGACCCTTTGCAAGATTTTTAGAGTTAGAAGTTAGAGGGATGATTGGGTAAGTACTTCCTTTTCATTATATGCGTTATTTTGCTGAAAAATGTCCCCAGGCACTGATTTTGGTAATGGGTTCTGTTATTGAATGAAATTACAAGAAAATGAAGATGAAACACTAAAGTTTCTAGACTTGATAACTCAAACCCGAATTTTGGAATGTCTTATGGTGTGTTCTTGATAGTTGAGGCTTAACCCAGTCCACTTGACCTCTTGGGTGTATGGGTAAGTGTTTTTCTTTCTCTTGTGAAGTGTATGTGCTAAATTTGTTACTTTTGAATTAACTTTTGGTGTATGGCTTGTATATGTGCAAAAATGAAGATATGGGGAGTGAACCATTGTGAGCTTTGATGTCTTAACCTTAAATTGGTGCAGTAGACCCTTAGAAAGCTTAGGGTAAGAAGATATCAATGAACTCTTGTTAAGATTAATTTGTGGATAAGGAAATTCCTAACTAAAAATCATTAAATGATGATGATTATGCTTATGTTAGGCTTGGTATGATTTGGATCATAGTGGTAGCTAGAGAAAGAGTAATTGGCTTCATTAAGATAATCGGGGTTATTCTTCCTAATTCCATGTATGTGCTCATGTTAATATGATATTTGTTACATATGTTTGATTTTGAAATGCTAAATGATTAGTTGACTATTTGAATTGTTATTGTGATGGACCTCGTGAGTTATGGTGGAGTTGTGGTGTGGCTGTCACCACTGCATATGCTTCGATCGTGTATCGAGTTGTGATTAGACCCTGAATGCACTAAGCCCGGGTTGTGCTTATTAGGGAGTTAGTGCCGTGGACGGACCACTTCCGATGTTATTAGCCATTAACATGTTATGTGTGATTGCTGGTATGAGACAACAATCATTAGTAGCTTAACTAGTTCATTTGCAAATTGAATTGAAGATTTTGGTATTGATGATATGAAATTGCATTGTATTGATTAATCTGTACATATATATAGAATTTGCCTCATGTTATTGAGATTGTATATCTCACCTCAGTTGTGGGCTAACATTTTCAAGGACTGGACCTCTTAGTTGCAAGGAGAAACTAATGGAAGCTTATTATATGATTTGGTAGCACATAGGCTTAAAAACCTTGTCAGATTGTATTGTGTAATTAGATTACTAATTTTATGTAATTACCACATTGTATCATGTATTTTCAAGCATAGGGACTATAATTATGTGATACATTAGATGTCAAGTTAAACTAGTGATATATAGAACTTCTATTGGGGTTTATGTTTGAATTGAAATGTGAGTAGTTTATGAACTCTTTGCTGTCATTGATTTTTAAACTTGCTAATTTATGATGGTTAGAGGGTTAAAGATCCACGTTTGAGTTTTGAATAGGTAAGGTAGATGTGTTGGGTAGATTAGGTAAAATAATGATACAAATCTTCACAAATTAAGTTAAAGTGGCTTAGAGTCTATTAAAGGAAAAATTGGAGATCATGAGATGAAATCTTAAGAGTTATTGGAGCAAAAGGGAATTGGCCGCAGCTAAAATGGGATTAGTTGTGGCCAAAAGTGACAAAGTTACCCAGGGAGAGAAACACAGAGGAATGAGCCACAATGAAAAGTGAAGTTAGCCCTGGTGAAATGCAAGAGGTGAGTCTAGTTATGACCCATAGGGTAATTTGCCATAGTGTAATAGATATTTGGCCACGATGAATTTTGTGAAAATGTGTCAGGTGATCCTGAGAGCTATTGGTTGCGGCGTGAGAGCATTTAGTCATAGTAAAGGTATTTAATTCCTCATAATAACCTAGAAACCTTGGTTGTCTCTATGAAAATGTTAAGGAATGATTTAGGAACACCTGTAGAAGTTTCTTTTGAGCTAGAATTAATGGATGAAAGGATTAAAGGCTTATAATTGCAAGTTTGATTCCCTTATGTGCATAAATGGTTATGAGTAATTAGTTAATGACTCTAACAACATCAAGATTTAAATTTCCCCACTTTTTCCTAATGTAAGTAATCGTAATGACTTCAAACCTTGATTTATGATTATTAATCATGTCTTTAACCTTAATTATCATGATTAAAAGTTAAGGTCGTTACATTTGATATCAAAGCAATGGTTTAAGAAAATCATGCTAATTTAAATTTTATGGTTAAAAACTTGGCAATCATTATGCATATTTGGCATAATATTAGCTCATAAGAAGAGCTAATTATGTGAACATATAGTTGTTGCTCTTTATAATCTAGAAGGAAATATAAAGGAATAATGATGTGAGGCTTATAGTGCTTGTTAAAATGAATGTTTCTTGAATCTTATTCAGAATATCGCCTATCACAATAAATGTGTCCTTGAAAATAATAGAGTATAATAAGATTCTATCTTATAATGCTTTAAATATCACTAGTTTTGAGACTTGAGGTTATTAATGCCAATGAAAAGGCTAGAATTTTAACCTTCTTTTTCTGAAATTGGGTTATTGGTCTTAGTCTGGATAGTTAACTAGTTGAGGCTTGTTGCCAACTGGCTACACGATAGATACGCCAGTCACTTGTTGTGAAGCACTAGTTGACTAAATGAATGAGACCAGGTAACTAATGAGGATGATGAACAAGGTTACTAATAGTATTTGTGACTAGTTAACTGCCATTTACTAAGCAAGCCGATTGGGTACAGCTGACTAGTTGACTGGCCTATCGAAGTAGTCAACTGATCACAACAAGAGTAGAAATTCTTTACCTAAGCAAAGTTCTAAGCTGTTTAAAGGCCATCTAGAGTGATGTTGAGAACTTAGAAGGCAACGATACAGAGTAAAACACCTAACTAGTTATAAAGACCTTGTGGAAGGGTAAGATATAAGCCTTACTTATGATTGGGAAATTGATAATGGAAGTTTGGGAACTAGTGTATAAGAAATAAGTGTGATTGACTAAATATATGACGTATAATTCATACTAAGTTAGAACTATGTAGACTTCAAAAGGTCCCTAAGGTTGAGGCTTTATAGGTATAGAGGTCCTAACCCACTTGCTTGATCCTAGTTAATAAAGAATATAATTACTCGATCCTAGCTACCACAATTTAGGCATAATGAATAAAGGCGATAAGAGCTAAAGAAGATTTCAAATAGTTTCATTCAAACTTGGAGTGAGTAAGCCATCTTTAGTTAATGATGACAACAAAGGAGGGCAAGAAACACTTAGAATTATGAAACCCACTTCTGAATGGGGAATAGCGACTTTAAAGTAAGAGATTAAGGGAGATGATGTTTTGGAAGGAACTTTAAGAGCTTTGAGGCTTCTCTCTTGATGTATCAAGATAAGAGAGGGTATGTAATAAGAGAGGGGACCTCCTTGTGTGATAAGGGTGAGGTCTATAGGCACATGGTGCTTATGCATGTTGTCTCTTTTGTGTGATTCAATTTACTTATGTTATGTGTTGATGTGTATTTTAGTGGTGGTTAGAGGCACTTTACGTGCATGATACACTGGGGAGTGTAAGGTAAGATTCTATAGCACTTTAATATTAGAGGCACGTGGGATGTGTTCATTTACCAGTACTTCAGTGCTAGGGGCATGTGGGGCATGCCACTTATCATATGATTTGATAAATTTTGACCACTAAATTGGTGTTAAACTAGACTAAGTAGACTTTCTACTTATAAGGTAAAAAAGAGATCTTGATAGTAGGATCCACCTAAAAAGAGAATAAAATATTACTCGTGTGCATACAAGTGGTTGAGATACAGTCATCATGGGGTGATATGCATGTGCATGGCCACAGGAAAGAATTGCTTACTAATATTGAAGGTAAAGTCTGATTCCGCCATCAGTAGTCTTATTGTCATGTATCACATGTGGCATGATTAAGGGGATAGAGACAACATTAGGAATTTGAGATGGACTAGTACTTACTATAGTAGTAAAACTCCTTAATTTTGAAACAGGACTCCTTAATCCAGAATAATAATCCGGGGGAAGTGAATGAGAGGTGGTTGTAATGCAATTGACTTATGCTATTACAATAAAACCTTAGTACAATGACTGACAGGGAAAGATGAATCACTAGTTGTAGATGATATTAGAAGTCTCTCATTAGGAACTCCTACCTGATTTGTAGGCAATTAGGGAGTGTTGATAATGAAAGGACTCACTAAATCTCATTATTATGTTAATTTAACTCTCAATAGTCAATCATGAGTTAAGGCCTAAGGGCTTTTAGAGGAGCAGGAGAGTTAGTTGTACCTGGCATAGATCATTGTATAAGGGTGAGAACTTTTATACTATCATATGCTATATACTATAACTTGCTATTAAAAGACCTTGTAATTATTGTTAGAAAACCTTATTGACAAGGTCTCAAATTTCACATTACTGGATATAAGATCTTGTTGACAAGATCCTGGATATTGTTGACAAGATATTATCTCATTACTCTTAAGGAATCATTATGAATTTTTAGATTATAGAATATTACCCCAAAAAAAAACTTAGCCATGTGTGAGGAAGTTAGAGGGAAATTGGTACATCTTGGAGAGGGTGAGTAGTACGCTAGTTGAAGAATGATTATACTTGTGTGAAAATACCTTAGTTAAGTGTAAGGGGTATAAAAGGGCAGTCCTTTGAGACTATATAATGGCATAAGACCTAAGGAGATGTTCGGTTGACATCAACCAAGTGTAGATGACATAAAGTTGACTACTAATGCTTGTACTAACTGTGAACTAAGATGAAACACTTGGATCTATTGATCGTAGTAGTCTTTGGAATCACATGTATATGATTGGGGTGATGCCTTCACCATTATAGAAAAAAAAAAGAGAGGGAAGAGGTCTATTAAGGATTTTCCTATGTTGGTTATCCCTAAGGGTGGTGACCAGGTTGTCTATTATAATAAACCATCATCAGGAGCCAGAAATTCTTAATGTTATGGGCAAGTGATGGAAACTATGTTATCTAATAAACCATCCACTAGAACTATGGCTTATAAGATTTAAAGAAACTCATTCCTAAGTCCTAAAGGATTACCTTGATGCTCTAGACAAGGTACTCTCACCCTTGAGATCAGGTCTTATTAAAGAATATAATCAAGACCTGAAATATCATGTTTATTTTCACTTGAAAGATTATGTTTGATTTTGATTTGTGGAAGGTGTACCTAAAATGTTTGGGTACCTTAAAGAGATTAGACTTTATATTAGTTTTAACCCTTGGGAATCTCAATAAATGAGGAGGAGGAATCTTGCGCACTAATTGAAAATGAAAGGAGAATTTTATACGTCTAATGGAAATAATGAACCTTCTACTAATGGACAATAAATGAGGATAATGGTGCAATAATTTATGAGATAGTTGAATGTAAGACTTAGAAACTTAGACTAGATGACCCTGTAAGAGGTAAAACCCATTTCGATTAAGAAAGTTGGGCTAAAGAAATGTAGGGATATTCTAAGTGAAAGACGAATGAAACTTCATTATGAAATAAGGTCATTCCTCTATGTTGCTATTAGTGGAATAAATACTACAAGGCTAACTAGGTGGAAATTCCTAATAGCTCTTGGTGTCAACTATTAAGGAGAGTTAGACTAAGTATCTGGGAGTCAGTCCTTAAATGGGTTCAAAATTAAGAAGGAAAGGGAGTTAACATTAAAAATTCAGCGATTGACTGTTGGTACTAAAATAATAATAATAATAATAATAGAAAAAAAGGGAGAGGAAAAGAAGAAAAGAGAAAGAGACAAAACAGAACAAAACATTAGCTATAAAGGGAAGGAGATTAAGATTTAGTTGAGCTAGGTGCCTAGAGCTTGCTATAAGGTGATCAAGTGTAACTTGGTCTGGATCTTTTTAGTTGTGGACAAAGAAGGAATGGGAAGTGTTTAGATTGGCATGTCGTTTGACCTAAGTTGATTAGAAGAAATAGAATTGTGGATACCAAGTGAAGTAGTAACATAATAAGAACGTCCTTTTCAGGAAAGTAATAGGGAAGGACTAGTTTCTGGTAAGACTATTTGAGAAATCAAAAAGGATGTTATGAGGAAGGATTATATAGCACCGATTGAGTAAGGTATAACTAATTTTGGGGGCAAAATTCTTTAAAAAAAGGGAGAATGTAACACCCAAAATTAATTAAGGATAATTATGATGAATTAAAGAGTTAATATAGAGATTTAAGAAAAATAAGGAAAATAAGGTTTCTAAAGAAATGGGTTCATTTTAAGTATTTTGAGCTAGTAATCATGTTTGGTTATTGTTGGGTGAAGATATATTAATTATAGTTATGGGTTTAATAAGGGAATTAATTAAAGGGAGATAGGCATTTAATTTGGGCTATACAGAAGACTTAATTAAGTTTTGGACTAAATGTAGAAGCCTAATCTTAGTTATAAGAGGATTTAATTCCACTTCCAAATGACCCAACAACTATGTGGTGCAAACCTAAGCTAAATAGGCCCTTAAGACAGCCTGAACCCACCATAAACCCTCCAACTTGTGTCTTAATAAATTTCCACCATAATCTAAATGGATTTTTGGGCCTTTAAATCAGCACACTCTCCCCAACCTTAAGAGTTTCTGCAGTCCATCTTACCTAGCACCAGCCACTTAAAATAATAGGCTCATGGGACCAGTCCATCTTCACTAAAACCTTAAGAGGCCTTCTCCCTAACTTTTTGGTTGCTAAGACACTCATGTTTAGCAAAATAAGGAAGCCATTTTCGCATCTGAAAAGAGAGGCTAGGGTTTTTCTACATTTTTTTCATCATTTCTCACTTCTAGAGGAAGATTTGGGCAAGGTAATCTATATAAAACATGTCTCCCTTATTCTCCTATTCATTTTGGTCTAATTAGTTTTTGGTTTTGGGCATTTTCATCCCCTTCTCAAATCTGAAATTGGGTGTTTGGGTGACTCCATGCAAGATTTTTAGAGTTAGAAGTTAAAGGGATGATTGGGTAAGTATTTCCCTTTCATTATATGCATTATTTGGCTAGAAAAATGTCCACAAACACTTATTTTCATAATGGGTTTTGTTATTAAGTGAAATTACAAGAAAATGAAGATGAAACACTAAAGTTTCTGGGCTTGATAACTTAAACTCGAATTTTGGAATGTCCTATGGTGTGTTCTTGGTAGTTGACACTCAACCTAATCCACTTAACCTCTTGGGTGTATGGGTAAGTGTTTCTCCTTCTCTTGTGAAGTGTATATGTTGAATTTGTGGCTTTTGAATTAACTTTTGGTGCATGGCTTGTATATGTGCTAAAATAGAAATGTGGTAAGTGAACCATTGTGAGATTTGATGTTTTAACCTTAAATTGGTGCAATAGATCCTTAGAAAGTTTAGGTAAAAAGTTCTCAATGATTGGGAAATTCTTAATTAATGATTGTTAAATGATGGTGATTATGCTTATATTAGACTTGGTATGTTTTGGATCATAGTGGTAGCTAGAGGAAGAGTAATTGGCTTCATTGAGGTAACCGGGGTTATTCTTCCTAATTCCATGTATATACTCATGTTAATTTGTTATTTATTACACATGTTTGATTTTGAAATGCTAAATGATTAATTAACTACTTAAATTATTATTGTGATTGGACCTTGTGAGTCTATGGTAGAGCTGTGGTGCGACTACTAGCCGTGCATGTGCTTCGATCGGGCACCGGGTTATGATTAGACCCTAAATGCACTAAGCTCAGGTTATGCTCATTAAGGAGTTGGTGTCGTGGACGGACCACTTCTGATGTTATTGACCATTAACATGTTATGTGTAACACCCCATAATTAATTAAGGTGTTAATCACGGATTAGATTAATTAGGAATAATTAATATGGGTTGAGATTTAATTGAGATAGAAATCCTATCTAGTCTTAAATTAATAAATCATGATAAGAGGCTAATGAAGGCCCAATGGGTTAGGTGCAGACCCAACCCAAATTAGTGTGATGGAGGCCCAAAATCCACTTTGTATAGACTCTTCTAAGTGGCCCAATAACCCTTGTGCAGACTCACATTCTTGAGCTCTTCAAAGTTGGCCCAAACTTAATTAAACTTCAGCAACCCAATGTATAAGAACTGGCCCAACAAAATTCTGCAGCCCAATACTCTAAAAACCGGCCCAACAAGCAAAAATCTGAAGCCCAAGTGAAGATGGACCTTGGAGCAACCCATAACCCATATTTGACCCAACTAAACCCAACTTAAACCCTAATACTCTATCCACTCTCATTTGCTGAAACTCAAGAAGCAAATTCGGAGCTTGGAGAGGAGGCTAGGGTTTAGGGCAAGAATTCTGCATTTTCTCACCTTTAGAGCAAGATTTAGCCAAGGTAATAGTTATACAACTTAATCCCCTCATCTTTCTCTTAAATTTGGCCCGATTAGCTTTTTATTTGGGATATTTTCATCTTACCCAAAATCTGAAATGTGGGTGTTTGGGGATTTTCTTGGTGAAATTCGTAGGTTGAGGTTAGGGCTGACCTTAAATGAGTTTAAACCCTCCATTTTGATGCTTTATTTGTTAAATTGAGACACGCATAGCTTACTTATAAAATGGGTATTAATTATGTACGAATTTGCTTAGGATTTTGGGTGGAATATCGAGTTTTTTGGTGAAGGACATTCTAATCCGAATTTGGGATTTGTGGTGGCTGTTGCAAAGTGTCTACAAGTGAGGTAACCGGGTTATATCAATTTCATGTATATATTTGATTTAATTTCATATGTTGCTGTATATGAATGATTTAAAATGTTGAATGAATGGGTTGGCTATCTATTGTTGAATTGTGATTGGACCTTGTGAGTCCATGGTGGAGCTGTGGTGCGACTACCACCCGTGCATGTGCTTTGATCGAGTATCGGGTTATGATCAAACCCAGATGCACTGAGCCCCAGTTGTGCTCAATAGGGAGTAGGTGCCGTGGACGAGCCTCTCCCGGTGTTAATGGCCTTTAACATGTGATAATATGATTGCTAGTATGGGATAGTAATCATGATAGCCCAATTGTTTCAATTGCTGATATGATGGATATGATTCTGATTTTTATTTTGATTCATGCTTATATGCTAATTAAATTGGATATATGATGGAATTGCCTTGGTTACTGAGATTTATATCTCGCCTCGTTTTATGGGATTAATATTTCAGGTGAAAGTTCCTCGGGTAAGGATAAGGGTAAGTAAGTGGATGAACATCCATGAGCTGAGGCCGTGTGTGGGGAGCTACACTTGGTCTGAGTAGAATAGGGTAGATGCAATTTTGTTATTAGTTTACATAGCATCATCATGTAATCATGTTGCCAAGTATAGGCGTTTATATTTTGTTTGATTGAAATGTAACCGTTAAGGATTTAAGTCTCATTATAGTTGAATATTAATGTATGAACTTATAGTATCATATATGTAGTTTTGTTGAAATTGTGATATGGATTACCATATCGAAAATTGTAGTCATATGATGCCTTGGATATGGACATAAGCTATTGTTGAATGGAATCTCTATGGAATGTGCATGGAATGTTAATTGCTGCTAATGCATGTGTTCTTGCTATTATATATTCATGAATTTACTAATATAAGCTAGTTGGACAAGTAGGAAGTAGTATTTAAGTTTTGCAATGATAATGGACAGATTAATGGGTAAATAGGATAGATAAACACCATTAGAATCACATAAAATAAGGGAAGGTGGACCTGGAGTGTTTCTAAGATGAGGTTTGGAGTGTAGGGGGCGAAATTTGGGTAATATAGTCACAGGAGGGAGTTTCGCCGCGGCTAAGAAGGCTTCGCCGCGGCCAAATGGGAGACAGAGCCGAAGGGTGCCACGACATAACCAATCCCACTGCGGCGCAAGGAAAAAAATTGGCTCAGGGAGTGACAGTGGCGAGGAGCGCCACGGCCTGATAAATCTCGCCGCGGCGCGAAGTGAAAAAAAATCGCCCAGGAGGGTAACAGAACTAAAACTCACCACGGCGCATTATATCCTGCCACGTCGCGAGTCGAGAAAATAAAATAAGAGTTGGACAAAAGCAAAACTCGCCGCGGCCCAGATATATTGCGCCAAGGCGAGAATTATGGGAGTCGAGAACAGTAGTTCCATGAGGCGTTTCCACCGCGGCGCCACATAGGTTGGCCGCGGCGAAGGTCCAACTCGTCGCGGTGATTGTGAAACTTGTCCAGTGATTCCAGAGAGCTACTGGGCCGCGGCGAGGAAGATATAGGCCACGACGCAAGTCCCCAATCTACTCCTTTTAGCCTAGAAATCCCAATTTCTCTAACGGTAATGGTAAGAGATGATATAGGAACACTTGTGGGAGGTTATTGGGTAATAAAACTGATGGACGGTTGAATCATAAACCCCTTATGGTAGTAGGATTTCTTGTATGCAAATTTTGTTTTGTTGTGGTGGTATGGTGATGATCCTAACATCAAGGTTCAAATTTTTCCCATATTTTCATAATGTGATAAATTGTAACCACTCAAACCTTGATAATTAGTTATAAATCGTATACCTAACCATAGTTATAATGATTAGAAGGTAGGGTTGTCACATTATGTGTGATTACTGGTATTGGACAGTAGTCATTGGTAGCTTAACTAGTTCATTTACAAATTGAATTAAAGATTTTGGTATTGATGATATGAAATTTCATTGTGTTAATTAATCTATACATATATATAAGGAATTTGCTTCATGTTACTGAGATTGTATATCTCACCTTTGTTGTGGGCTAACATTTTTAAGGACTGGACCTCTTAGTGGCAAAAAGAAACTAATGGAAGCTTATTATATGATTTGGTAGCACATAAGTTTGTAAACCTTATCAGATTGTATTGTGTAATTAGATTACTAATTTTATGTCATTGCTGCATTGCATCATGTATTGCCAAGCATAGGGACTATAATCATGTGATACATTAGATATTAACTTAAACTAGTGATGTATGGCACTTCTATTGGGGTTTATGTTTGAATGGAAATGTGAGTAGTGTAACACCCTAAAATTAATTAAGGTATTAATCATAGATTTAGGTTGATTAAGAATAATTAATATGGAATAATTGGGCAAGTTGTGTGAATGGGAATTATAGAGAAATAAATTATTAATATGGGTTTGAGATTTAATTAGGTTAAAAACCTCATATAGGCCCAAATTAAATTAAGTAGGCCATGGTTAGAGACTAATGGAAGCCCAATGATTTTAGTTGCAGACCTAACCTTTTAATGTAGACTTGGCCCAAGAGAGAGCACCTAGTGATGGCCCAATCTAATTTCGTGAGATAGAGGCCTATGACCCAACTTACATAAGCCCTTATAATTGGCCTAATAACCCTTATGTAGACCCAAATCAAATGAGCTCTTAAAACTTGGTCTAACCCAAACAAAACTCTGCAGCCCAACTCATAAAACTCAGCCTAATCCATTTCAAAATCTGAATCCATATGGATTTGGGCCTTTGGGTCAACCCATAACCCATTTAAGATCCTACCTAAACCCAACTAAACCCTAAATACATGTAGGCCCTCCTACCATTCTGCTAAAACACAAAACACAAACACAAATTCGGTGGTCCAAAGGGGAGGCTAAGGTTAGTAGCAAAATTCCATCATTTCCCACTCTTAGAGCAAGATTCAGCCAAGGTGAGTGTTATATAACTTAACCCCTTCCTCTTTCTCTTCAATTTGACCCGATTGGCTTCTCATTTAGAGCATTTTCACCATACCTAAAATCTAAAATGTGTTTGTTTGGTATTTTTCTTAGAGGATTTTCAGAGGTAGGAAGGATATTGGGTAAACATAAAATTTTTATTTTAATGTATTTTCTATTGGTTTAAGACCCCCATGGTTGATTTGTAGTATGGGTATTAATTTTTTATGAATTTGCTTAGGATTTAGGGTGATACATTGAAGTTTCTGGTAGAGGAAACATTCAATCCAAATTTTACTCTTGTAGTGGCTGGGCTGAGGTAGCATTGTTATTGGTTCTCCAGAAAATTGTTTGCAAGTGAGGTAACTGGGGATTATGTTAAATTCCATGCATATGCCTAATTTAATTTTATATCTTTTGCACAATTATGTTTTTTAAATGCTAATGAATTGGTTGGCTATATGTTGTATTATGTTTGGACCTTGTAAATCCATGGTGGAGCTATGGTACAGCTGTCACTTGTGCATGTATTTCAATCGGACATCGGGTTATGATCAGACCCCAGATGCACTGAGCCCTGGTTGTACTTATTGGGGAGTAGGTGCCGTGGACAGGCCTCTCCCGATGTTATTAGCCTTTAACATGTGGAAATGTGATTGCTAGTATGGGATAGTTATCATAGATAGCCTAATTGTTTTATTTACTGATATGACTTTGATACTCATTTTGATTCTTGCATATATATTAATTAAATTGGAATATATAAATGGAATTTGCCTTTGGTTACCGAGATTCGCATCTCGCCCCATTTCATGGGATCACACTTTTAGGTGAAGGCCCTTCAGGTAAAGATAAGGGGAAGCAAGTGGATGAAAATCCACTTTTGGGGGGGAAAGTGAGATTCAAAGAATCCCAATATCTCTTTACCATTTCAAACATACATAATGGATGCATTTATATGTCAAAAAATACATGCATGGTATTTAAGCTGCTAATGAATATACATAAATTATTTTCCTTGTCATATGAACTCATACATGTTAAACATAGACTCTCAAGGGCATTGGTCTAACCTTACCCAACTTCCTTGGGACTTTTGGATTTGTCTCACCCACTTTCAAGGGACTTTTGACTTAGTCTCAATCTTCTTAAAACTTTTGACTTTCTCTCACCCATTACTAGGGACTTTTGGCTAATCCTCGGCCATACTAAGGGACTTTTGGCATAACCATAGCTATTTAAGCCACATTGCATTCATAAACACATTTCAAGAAGCATAATGATACCATAACATGTATTCAATAGCTAGAAATTTATCTCATATTTCAAACATACATACAAGTAATACATGTGAGAAAGGTTAGAGAGCTATCTTGAAGTAAGATTACAAATTTTTCTCTATAATACTTCTTCCCCTTTTCGGCCAAACATTTGCAACTAGGTGAGACTTGATTCTCTTGGCCTAGACACATCAAATGAGACATGATTCAATCATTAGAAGAAGCTCTAGCTTTATAGAAACTCTATGCAAGCCTACTATCTCATATGACTCCATTATGCTTCCATACAAGACACAATGAAGCAACTCTTGGAATTCATGATCTTGGCTCCAATTTTTCATTCAATCCAAGTCTCTTTGACTCTATTTAGACTCCTTAGAGCCATCACAATTTCAATCTGAGGAGCCTATGTAACACCATCATTTCTAGCTCATACTCATCATGCCTTACATGCTCATATGAGATATAGGAAGAATAAAGTGAGATCTTCCTCATTGGATTCATAGATTTTCTTAGAGTTGCGACATGGTTAAAAATTCACTTTAGTGTCACATAGACCGTGTGAGCTCATTCTATGCATCCTCATATTTAATTGCACCATTACAACTCATTTCAATCCCAAAAACATGCTTTTAGCCCATGAAAACCAAAAAGAGGTATGGAACATGCATGTTCATTTTCGGCCAGGCTTGGACTCATTTCTGAGCAAACTTAAGAAATTCATAACTAAATCTAGAAAAATAAAAAAATGCACTCTTGGTTATTATGGAAATATTAGGATGTCTACTTCATACTAAAAATATTTAGAAGTCTTAAAATCCCACACACAAAGCGTTTGACACCCGAAATCATCTAGAGGTCGGAGTGGGTCCTGATGCTGTCACAGCTTACTGATATAAATTTCAAAAATGTCCAACTAATTCCACAAAAATCCAATGCATGCAAATGATATCATTATGGAAAGATGTGGATGTTAAATAGAGAATAAAAATGTCTCCAAATCCGTTCATCCAGCTAAACTCTCAGAAATATATGGAATAGTACCTCTGGTCAGGCAAGATGACTAATACTGGGTAGAAACTTTGAAAATGCATATCTTCCTCTCTAGACCTCCAAATGAGGTGCTTCCAGTTGCTACAAGTCACTGTGACTGTATAGTTTCTTTCTATAAAAATTAGTAGCCATTGGACCACGTTTGCCCTTCAGATGACACAATTTCACAACTGATCAAATGAACAATGCTTATGCAAATCCGAATTTCTGATACCAACTTTGAAAAATCATAAAAAATTCCACAGACCTCCAAATGACTTGATCTTTACCCAAAAAGTTCTATACAAGATCTAGTCACATGCCAAATTTCAAGGCAAGAAGGGGTCATTTGGTCAGATTTTGACCTAAGGGGGAAAAGTGCCAATTTCTCTTGCTAAAGAGGGCTCCAAGGGTTCAAATTGGCTTCTCCTACTTCTAAGGCTCTATGAGCACGTGGGAAAGCATCAACATAGGCTATTAAACATGGCTCAAATGTCTAACAACCCAGATTTGCAAAACTCACTCTCCCATACCAACATATACACCATGTACATAATGCCAAGATCTTACTATTCATAACAAAACTTGCTACATCATTCAAGATAGTTCTAATTCTCATACATATATGATAAATACATTCATTTATAAGTATTCATACGTGTTACATCATGTACATCATTAGAGTACATCTCTTAATTTAACTACAAAATGGCTCTTTCACATATCCCTTGCCATTTTCCCTAGCTTCAAGCTTGGTGGCTCCCATGTCCTTGTTCACTTGGTCCACCTAGCATGTTAGGATGGTAGAGAGGGGGAGTGAGATTCAAAGAATCTCAATAGCTCATCTTTCATTCAATCATACATAAAGCATGTATTACTAGTCTCACACATATATGCATGGGCATATTAGCATGTGAAATCATAAGAAAAGTATTTTCAACATTTAAGTAGGCCATACATAACATACAAAAGCTTGACAAGCAAGTGGATTAGCCTCACCCATTCACTTGTGGATTTTGGACTTGCCTCACCCATTCTTTAAGAGGTTCTTAGACTCAACCTTACTCTTGGGAGTCAACCTCATTTTTGGAAGACTCTTTACTTTATCTTAACTAACTTTAGGGTTCTTGGCTCATCCTCACCATGGCTAGAGGGTTGTTGGCTTTTCCATACTCAAGCAAACCAAAGTAATCACATAATACATCATTGAAATACATAAGGCATCATCATGCTAGCATACTTTTCATGGTTTAAAAACATACATACACACATGCAAAATAATGTAAGCACACATCTATGCATGAGAGAAGGTGGAGAGAGCTACCTTATAGGCTAACACAAGCCTTCCCTTTCAATTTGTCTCCTCCCTTGTTGATTTCACAATCACAACTAGATGGGAGTGCTTCTCTTAAGCCTAGGCACACAAAAAGCATGAAATTACTCTCTTAACACTTTATTCATGAAGAGAAACTAGGGTTTCTCTCTCTAGAATTCCACTAACTTTCCTTCCTCTCTCAAGCTCTCAAGAAAGGAAAGCAAAGAAGAAGAAGTAAAGATATGTGAGTTTTGGTCTTCTTCAAGAGGGGTTTTCCACTCTCCCTCTTCTAAACCAAGCTTAAAGCCTAACTACTTCAATAACCAAAACCATAGGAAGAAAGGGCAAAGAGAGAAGAACAACATGCTAAGAAGAAAAACCATGCAAATCTTACTCTTTTCTTGTTCTTCCTTCCTCTTCTAGGTTTCTCTCTCTCTCTCCTCTGCCCTTTTCTCTGCCTTAGAGGGAGCTTAAGTTGGTTAAAAGGAGAAAGGAGGGGTTTGGATGCTTTAAAAAGTCAAATTCTCTTTTTTCACACTTTTCTGGACTAACCCTCGCTATAGTGAGGCATAACCCTCGCTACGGCGAGCACGTATCAGTCCCAGACCCCTGCTTCACTACGGCGTGCTACGGTGAATAGCTCCCTGGTTTTTGTATGGGATGCTCGCACTCGTTATAGCTAGAAGCATTCTCGCTATAGCTAGAAGGCACTCTCACTATACCTAGACCATTTCTCGCTATAGCGAACAGGTACATTCGCTATAGCTAGGCTGTTTCTCGCTATAGCTAGCAGACTTAGAAAATTTTCAGCCCATAGCATAAAAAGCAATCCATTATTGTTTACACTGGGATAGCAATTTTGGCAATGGAATTGATGCGTAATGAGCACCGAAATACTTCAATTTTTGACCACAAGAGTTATTTTAACTTACCTCGATTCATTTCAATCCATACCATATTCAAACAAATCAGAAACAACACAATTTGAAGCCTTCCATTACATTACATGGCTTTACTTGATACACTTACAAGGAAAATAACATATTTAATGGCATTATATTACGTTATATGAGGCCTAATTAATTCATTTTATACTTCATGGACCATATAAGCTCATCAATATCATTTTTCATCCATAACAGAAACATCACATTTCATCTCAAAATGATCAGGTTTGGAACCATACACTTCATATCAGAATTTTTAGCATTGGGTTGACAATGACAGTTTTCTAATATGAATTTTGAAAAATCATAACAAATTCTAAAAAAATTTAAATCATGAATATATAGCTTTCTGGAAAGCCATAGATGTTAACTAATGAATAAAAATAGTTCTAGACCAAGAAAACACCATCTAGACTACAAAAAACACTAGAACAATATCAGAGGTCTTTGCTACATCCTGATACTGACCATAAGCTTCAAAAATTCATTTCTCCCTCTACGGAGCTCTAAATGACATGCTTTTAGTGGCTATAGAAAGCTTATGATATCTCGTTTACACCTATAAAATTTCATGAGCATTGGATGTCATTTGACTAACAGATGATAGAGAAGTAAATGGACCACATGAATAGTATTGT
Source organism: Erythrophleum ivorense (assembly GCA_026724425.1). Classification (NCBI taxonomy): domain Eukaryota; kingdom Viridiplantae; phylum Streptophyta; class Magnoliopsida; order Fabales; family Fabaceae; genus Erythrophleum; species Erythrophleum ivorense. Next base: position 984,768 of record JAIUCV010000030.1, on the reverse strand, counting down.
GATAATTTCTGTAGAATTTTTTCAACTTTAAAAATTCATAATTAATTTTCTAAAGCTCCAAAAATAGTAGTTCTTAGCTCAAAAAAAATATCTAAATGAGACCTATATTCATGCCAAATTTAAGCTTAAATTCATTCATTTGGTTAATTTAGAATATAGGGTGCAAAAATGGCATTTTTTGGCACCATATAGGGTCAAAATGTAACCATTTGCTCTCCTACTCTAACCACAATCACTTGGGCATGTCCAAATGGATAAAATCAACATACAAAGGCTACCCAAGTGGTTTAAATACTCATACATCTCAAAATCACTTCGTAACTTGCATATACATACAAGAACTCATAGGCATTTAAATGTCAAAAACTCACATATATGCATATTTGGTTCTAAACTCCATTTGTACATCACAAATACATATTTTTACACATGTCCATAGATCTACCTTACATATGCATCATTTTTACAAAGTTCTTGACATCATACTACAAAATTTCCTAATATAATGTCAAAATCCTCCTTTTCAAGACATATGGCATCCACTTCTTTATCTTTGGGCTTCACCAAGATAAAATTAGGGATGTGGGGGAAAGAATGAGATTCAAATAATCCCAATGGCTCTTTTTCCCTTTCAAACATATATATATGATGCAATTACAAGTCAAGGGATGCAAGCATGTCATGAAAGCTTCTAAAATCATGCATAGCCATAAATCTCATGTTAATCAAAATCAAACAACTCAAACAAGGGCTCTATAGGTTATTGGTTTAGCCTCAGCCACCTTCTGGGGAATTCTAGATTTGCCTTACCCTCATTTAGCCACTTTTGACTTAGTTTCACTCTTTCTTGAGACTTTTGGCCTTGTCTCACCCACTCTTAGAGACTTTTGGCTCCTTCTCACCCTTCTCAAGGGACTTTTAGCCTTACCAAACCCATTTAAGCCATTACACTTTTAAACAAGTTCAAAAATCATGTCAAGGTACCAAAACTCTAAATCAATGGCTATAAACCATTCACATAATTCAAGCACACATACAAGCAAACCAAGATAAGTAACAAATCAAGAAATCCATGTGAAAAAGGTTAAAGAGCTACCTGAAGCTAGAAATCACTAACTTTCCCCTTGCCCTTCTCTTGCTCCCTCTTGGCCAAGCACACACAATGGGGATGCTTTTTATTCTCTTGGCCTAGGCACATTAAATATGACACAAATCAATCCTTGGAACCAATTCTAGCTTCATAAAACTCTAAGCTAGCTCACTCAGTCTTAAGTCACTATTATGGTCCATATATGACACAATGAAACAACCACTTGAAATCATGCTCTTGGCTTCCAATACTCATTCTTTCTAGACCATATGGCTCCATATAAACTCATAGAAGCCCTCACAAACTCATTCTAGAAAGTCAAACTCTAGGTTGCCTCATTATCTCTAAATCAGACCTAAAATATCACCTCTTAAATCAAGCTTCCTAAATTCAATTCCTTGGTTCCTCTAACATCTATAATTCATATCTATGCCTCTTATAACCTTGGAATAGAAAAAAAAATCTCTCCCTAGGTGTCAAAATTTCCTTGAGGCCGAAACTTAGCATCAAAAAGGGGTCCAAGGAGTAGCTTGCTTTTCTTGTGGGAATGGCACATATAAATCTTCCTAGAAGTCTAAGGGACTCATACCATATCTTACATAAGCCTAATTGTCCTTAGGAAAAATCAGATTTCAACATTTCTCTTAAAACCCCAAGTTGCACTAACTTGCTTTTCTTGGTTCTCTTTTTGATTCCAATGGAGTAATTGTAACACCTTATTACTTTAGCCTTACTTTCCCATATATTATACTTCATACATGCTTTATACATGGGTTTTCAAAAAAAAAAAAAGGATTAAGTCATGGCTCATAATAGCATATATAGCGTTTTAACTATTCAAATTTTTTTCCGTGGACTCTGTTGACTCTCCAACATCATCTCCTACTCATAATCCATCAATATAGGTCATAAATATCATAAAACATCTCATGAAACTTGTATTTGGAGGCCACACATCAGAAAATGGGAGTTCCGTTTCGGGTCCAGAATCTAGTTTTCTGGGCAGACTTTGGAAATTTATAATTAAATCTAGAAAAATTAAAATCTAACAAGTCATAACTTTCTGGAAATCCCTACATGTTAAATTTATATTAAAAATACTTTTAGGCCATAAAAACTGCGTTTGGACTGCGTTTGACAACAGGGAACCGACATAGGTCCAGCTGTCCCGGAGTTGTGCTGCAGTTGACTGATGTGGATTTCAAAAATTCATAACTAATTTCACAAAAATCTAAATTGAGTAAATTATACCAATATAGAAAGCTAAATATGTCTAATTTAAGGAACAAATAGCGCCAGATCCATAAAATGACATTGAGCTAACGAAAACCGATGGAATAGTGCTCAAGGTCCTGCTGCACTACTGACAGTAAATGACAACTTAAAAAATTCATATCTCTCTCTACACACCTCCAAATGAGGTGATTCCAGTGGTATAGCTCACTGTGAGTACCTAGTTTCTCCATATAAAATTTCATAACCATTGGACCTCATTTGATGCTCGGATGATACAAAAACATTTCAGACCAAGTGAACAGTAACTGATACCAAAATGCTAAATTTGCTGAACTTCGAAAAATCATAGTAAATTCTATGGACCTCCAAATATTGCGATTCTTGGACCAGAAAAAATATCTATATGAGATCTATATGTGTGTAAAATCTTAGCCTCAAAATCGTTCATTTGGTCACTTTGTGACATAGGGTGCCAAAATGAGCTTTATAAGCACCAAAATAGGTCAAAATGTGTTCAAATGCTTTCCTACCCTAACCATGACTTCTTGAACATGTGGGAAAGCATCAAAACAAACCTCTAAACATGCCAAAAGGGTCCAAAAGCCCAGATCTCACAAATTCCCTACCCCACTTGTTGATATACATAAGAGCACACATATGCATTCTTACTATACAATGTCAAAAACATTCATTCTCATTCATATACCCTTAGTTTCCATACATACATCACATATACATGCATCTACATATGTCTAAGGGGTTATACATCATTGCATTACATCACTTGACATCTATGTGGCTATAATATAAGCATTTTACAACCTCTTTGCCAACCTCCATGACTTCAAGTGGGGTGGCTCCCAATTTCCTTGCTATTTTGCTCCACCTAGACATGTTAGGTAATAGGGAGGGAGTGAGATTCAAAGAATCTCAATAGCTCTATACACTTTCAATCATACATGATGGATGCATTATCATGCGATGGATGCTATGCATGGTCTATGAGCTACATGTGTATGTCAAGAGCATAATTTCTATTTCATAAAGTCTCAATTACATCAAAGTAGACTCATAAGACCTTGGTTAGCCTCATCCACTTTTCTTGGGACTTTTAGACTTGCCTCACCTATTTCTCTTAGAGCTTTTGACTAAGCCTCACTCCTCTTGAGACTTTTGGCTTGTCTCACCCATGCTAAGGGATTTTTGGCTCATCCTCACCCTTATCAAGGGACTTTTGGCATTACCAAGTCTATTCGAGTCTTATGCACACATAAAAGCAATTCAAAATGCATAAGTGGCATTACACATGTCTCTACTAGCTAAGCATACCTTTCATAGTTCAATCACACACACAAGCATCCAAGGAAGAAAACATCTACACACATACATGAGAGAAAGGTTAGAGGGCTACCTTGTAATGGATCACAATACTTTTCTATTAGAATTCCCTTCCCCTTCATGGTCACACTCTTGCAAGGAGACGAGACTCGTTTCTCTTAGCCTATAAACATAAATGGAGCATAACTAAGTCATTGAAATAAAACTTAGCTCCTTAAAACTCAAGACTAGGTTACTTGACTCACAATGCCTCTTTGTGCTCTAATGTGGACCTTACAAGTCCATCTTCCCTTACAAGTCTCCTAACTTCATTCCAAGACTTCCTTTAATGTTCCTTACTCATAATTAGCCCCTTTCTAGCTTTAGAACAATTTAAATTGCTCCCTAGATGTTCTAGCTCCCTTGAGGCTATGATATGCACATAAAAGGAGCCTATGGAATTGCTTGCTTTTTCCTTTGAGGGAATGACTCTTTACAATCTTCCTAGAGGTCTAATGGACTTATACAAGCTCTTAGATAAGCTAGAATAGCTTTAGGAAAAGTAAACTTAAGCATTTGTCTTAAAACCCTAAGATTCTCAATCTTGGACCTCATTGCTTACCATTTGATTCCAATGGACTATTCTTAATTCTCACACTCTCAAGCACTTATTTCTCTCTTGCTAAGGTCAGAATTCATCTTCCTCTAAGTGGCTAGGTCTGACCCAAATTTTACTAAAGAGAAACATCCAAGAAGAAGCCATTAAGACTCAAGAAGCTTACCTTGTTTGTGAGATTTTCCAAGAGTCTTCCATTTGCAACAAGCCTTTTCTTCTAAGACTTCCTTCTTCTGCTTGGGCTGACCTCAAAATAGAACCATATTAACCTCGAGATTCAAGGAAAAGAAAAGAGAAGATGGAGAAAAGACTTGGCATAAGAAGAAGCAAGGAAAGGAGCAAGGTTTCTCACCTTTTAAAAACTTCTTCTTCCTCTCTTGGCTTTCCCTCCTGTGTACCCTTCTCTCTGGCCTCTCTCTCTCCTTTCAGCTAGCTAAAAGTTGATCCAGAGGTGGGGTAAAGTTCTGGACATTTTAAAAAGTGATTTCCCTTTTTCTACACTTTTTCAGACTAAATCTCGTTATAGCAGGAAACCACCCTTGCTACGACGAGCATTTATCAGTCCTTGATGCCCCCGTGCTCACCACAGGTGGCGCTATTATAAAAAACTCTCTAGATTTTGTATAAGGCCCTGAACTCGCTATAGCTAACTGGCTTCTCGCTATAGCGAATAGGTACATTTGCTATAGCTAATAGCATTCTCACTATAGTGAACAGGTACACTTGCTATAGCTAATAGGTACGCTCGCTATAGCCAGCAGACTTAGAAAAATTCAACAACCTTAAGTTCTCATGTCTATGAAAACTTGGATGTTATGGTAATCTTGCTTCTCACATTTCTAAACACTTGTTTCTTTCTTGCTAAGGTTAGAATTCATCTCCCTCTATGGAAGCTAGGTTTGACCAAAATGTACTCAAGGGAAGACAACTAAGAAGAAGCCAAAAGGGTCTTTGATTCATACCTTGTTTACTTGCTTTTCTAAGGAACTTCCACTTGCTACAAGTTTCTTCTTCCAAAATTCTCTTGTTCTAATTGAGTTGACCTCAAAATAGAACTAAATTAGCCATGAAACCTATAGGAAAAGAGAAAAGAAGGAGGGGAAGAAGCTAGACAAAGCTAAAGTCAAGAAAGAAGCTTGAAATTTCTCACCTTAAGCTTGAGTTCTCTCCTTTCTTCTTCCTCCCAATGGAGCACCCTTGGAGCCTTGGGAAGTTTCTATTTTAGATAGCCAAAAACATTGGTTGACTTAGGAGTTGAAAGGAACATGCTTTAAGAAGTTGAAAAGTCCATTTTAATAACTTTTTTACTTTGCATTATAGTCCCTTTTCTTGGTTCTTTTCATTTAGGCTCAATTTATCTTCTTTTTCAGAATCCATATTTTCCATCATAATATTCAAGCTTTCAATCTTATAAACTGGCTTTGGTTTCACTTAGAAAGGATTTAAAACTATTTTGAACTATTTGGTCAAAGTTTTAGTCAACCAACGGCCTAAATTGCTCACCAGAGAGGTTTCAACTGTTCTAGGGGTTCTCATAATTCGCAGGGCCTCTAAGAACCCTGTAAAGTTTAAATTTTTTATTTAAAAAGCCCTCCTATGAGTTTTCCAAAATTTTTAAAAATTACAAAAATGCCTCAACTTTCTTTCACAAACTTTTCTAACTCATTTAGCTTGGCTTTCTAAGCAACTTAAACCTCAAATTCTCATTTTAGGGGTCTAGATTGTTACTCTAATTTCATTTGGCCATTACCCATTCAATTTTTAAAACTTCCATGAAAAATATTATGTTTCAAGGCCTTTAAGAGAAATTGGATGTTACAAATTCAATTGAAAGTTTTGATGATATGTTGAATTTTTCTTTTTCTTGGAATTTATGTTATAAACTTAATGCTTTTTGTTTAATTATTTGAGTTTCTCTAGTTGATTATTGATTCTTATATATATCCAATTATAATATATAGAAAAAGATATTGCTAGGGTAAATTAAAGCGTTTAACAATTGAACTAGCGTATTAACATCTTATAAGAGTTCTTACACCTGATATAGTATAAGTCATAAGTTGAGCAATCGCTAAGTGTTTGGCAAAATATAGCCTTAGAGAGAGATTAATCTTCAATACATCCGATGGAGTCTTGAGGATTAGTTGAACTTGAATTCAATTAGGACTAATGCGTTATAGGCTTAATTGACCTTAGGAAGACTATATTTTGGCTACTAAGGGAAGTTAGAATTAGAGAAGTTTAACACATCAAGTTTGAGAGTTAATACCTTAGAAATTCAACTAACCAAGATAGTTAAGAGAATCAATGTTGAACTTTGAAAATTAACGGGTATTTAAGCCAATTAACATCTATTCTCATTTGATTCTTATAGTCTTTTCCTACATAAGAAATCAATCGCTAGTGAGTAAGATATCCAGGACACTAGCGTAAATAGTAGAGTCATTAACAACTAAAATAAAAACCCTTAAAACATGAGTAATCCTATTCCTTATGGGACAATATTGGATCTTCTTGAGTCCCTTTACTATTTTAAAATGTTTTATATACCAATAAGTCCTTATTTTATATATATTTTCACATCATTTCATAGGACTTATCATATGTTTTTGTAGTTGATCTTAGGTTTTTGTAAATGGTTTTGGTATTTTTTACTTAAGTTTGTGTTTACTTGATCATTTTAGTTTTCTTATAGTTTTCAGAAAAATAAAAAAGTTATTAGCTTTATATTAATTCAATGTTTTACTATTAAATTAAATGTTTGATCTTTGAATTTGATTGTAAATAGTAATTAAATGTAGTTTTTATGTTTTTGAAGAAGTAAATGTGCGAAGGAACAAAGTCCAAAGTGTAATGTCTAATTTTCATTAAACCACAGAAACAGGTAAGTTTTCAAAGCAAGTCCCCATAAATGAATTAGTTAAGGTCCCAAAAAAATTGAGTAACGTTATAAACTCCTAAAAATGAGAATTCTAGGCTCAGACAGAAAAAAAATGGAGCTAGAATAAAGAAACAAATTTTGACAAAAATCTTACGAAACGTAATGGCATTTTTGTAATTTTGAAAAAATTATGGGAGGGCTTTTTAAATGAAATTTTTGAGTTCTTTGAGGTTCTCAGAGGCCCTGAAAACCATGGGAAGCCCGGGACAATTAAATCGCCTTCGGTGGACGTTTTCTAATGTCAATGTACCTAAACTTTGATGGATTTGTTCGAGAAGATTTTAGCTCTGATTTGAGTGATTCCAAAGGAATTTTAATAAATTGAAAACCTAAATTTTATAATGGAAAAGATAGTTCTTAAAAAGGAGCTAAAACAAATGAGAAACGAAAATGCTAAGAACGAAGGGCAAAATGAAAATTTTTGAAAAGTGTTTTTTCCTCCCACCTATAAATAGGTGGCGCCCCACTCTCACACTCACATAGCTTCATATTGTTTTGTCCAAATTTAGGGGAGAGAGCTAGGGTTTAGGTGCACCAAAGGGAGAGAAGAAGAAGGAGAAATCAAGGCAAAAAGGTATGGATTCTTGGTAGTTTTCTATGCTTTCTTCCATCTAAACCTCTCCTCCTCCATTCTCTTTTGTTTCCTTTGATTATAATGAAGTTTATAAATCTATTTCAAGGGAGAAATTAAGGAGAAAATTCGGATTTGAAGAGGGGAGCTCAAAGAAGACAAGATTAAAGTGAGAAAAAGCAAGAAAATAAGGTAATTTCTTCTCCCATGGTTACTATCCCTTCCTCCTCTTCCTCCACCATTTTGCCCCACTCAAGAAACCCCAGGAGGGTTTGATTTTAGGCAGAACCAAGGGTGATTCTTAGGAAAAAGGGTGTGGAGATTAAGAATATGTAAAGAGAATTAACAAAAAACCATGGAAATTCAAGATGTAATTTCTAGGGTTTCAAGTGTTCCTTCTAAAATCTGATTTGATCTTTTAATTCTTATGCCTAAATAAGTGTTTGATGAGATCCTAAGATCCCTAGAAGTCTCCCCATGTGCTTCCTCCATCAAGGAAACAAAGCAAAGTCCATGGAGAGCAAAACCCTCCATTGTCTCGGCCTAAGGGAGATAGCATAGCTAGGGATAGTTTTAAATTTTTTTAAGCCTATTTTTGATTCATATATGATGAATAAATATGAGGGGAAGCCTTGGGAAAAATTTAGGAAGCTTAAAGAATGAGTTGGTGCTTTATGTTCCATAATATGACCTAAAGAAGCAACATGTATTTAGGCTCTTGGTTTTGATTGTGTAAGTCTCCAAGAGGCTTAAAAGGAGTGAAGAATCATATTTGAAAGGAAAGAATGGAGCCTAGAATTTATTTGAGGGGTGTTGTTTCATTAGGTGCAATTATGGAACCATAATAAGGTTTATAGATCAAGCTAGTATCTAAGCAAGTTGTATGACTTTATAATTAATTCCATAAACCTAATTGGCTTCCATAAATTGTATTTAGGCCAAGAGAAATCATCCCCACACTTTTTTGTGTGTGTGGCTGAAAGAGGAAGCTTGGATTAAAGAGAAAAAGTGTGTAATTGTATTAAGGTAGCTCTCTCCACCTTCTCTCATGTATAGATGTGTGCTTACATTGTCTTGAATGTATGTGTGTATGTTTTAAGCCATAAAAAGTATTCTAACATGATTTTATATGCCATGGTACCATGATGATGCATTATATTTCTAAATGATGTCTATGATGCTTGCTTTGGTTTGCTTGAGTGTGGTGAAGCCAAGAACCCTTTATCCACGATAAGAATGAGCTAAGAACCTTTAAGATTGGTTGAGACAAAGTAAAGAGTCTCCCAAAAGTGAGATTAACTCCCAAGAGCATGGTTGAGTCCAAGAATCTCTTAAAGAATAGGTGAGGCAAGTCCAACATTCACAAGAAATTGGGTGAGGCCAATCCACTTGCTTGGCAAGCCTTTGTATGCTATGACTTTCTCAAATGATGAAAATACCTCTTGAATGTTTGTACATATCAACCTGACCATATATGCATTTATAAGACTTGTTTTCATCTTTTATGTATGATTGAAATGGGAGATGAGCTATTGGGATTCTTCAAATCTCATCCTCTCCTCTCCAATGATCTAACATGCTAGGTGGACCAAGTGAAAGGTAATGGAAGCCAACCACCTTGAAGAAAAGAGTTTGACTACAAAGCATTTCAATTTTGTCTCTTTAAGGCCATAGGTGTGTGTCAAATATTGTAATCCAATGGTGTATATGGCCTATGACCCCGGAACATAATTTGAGTACGTAATGCTAAGGTATGCATTTTGGAAAGTTTGAGGTAATGTGTATAAGTATGGATGAAAAGTCCAAAATGAAATGCATGAGATTTGGGACCCTTTGGACAGCTCACACAAGTCCCAATTATGCTTTTAGACTTGCCCAAGAGGTGCCAAACCCCAAGGAAAGCCATTTCGACATTTTGGTATCCTATATGGAGCCAAAATTGATCATAATGGAATCCTATGTCACTTTTTATCCAAATGAGCTCTTCTTGATCTAATATTTGGCATACAATTAGATCTTGTTGAGAGCTTTTTGAAAAGCTAAAGAACAAAATTTTTGGAGGTCTAGAGAATATTTGATGAATTTTCAAAGTTGAGAAATTTTCTGGTTTTGGTCATGTTACTGTTCACTCAGGTCCAAAAATAAAATCTATCACACAGGGCTCAAATGATGTCCAATTGCCACAAAATTTTATACAAAGAAACTAGACATTTCCAATGACTTGTGCCAACTAGAAGCACCTCATTTGGATGTCTAGAGAAGGAGATATGAATTTTCAAAGAATCTATCCAGTATCAAGAACTCCACCCGATCTCAGTTACTATTTGATTAGATTTCGAGGTCTAGGTGTGCCTGAACTGGTCTAGAGTTATTTTTCCCTCTATCTAACATCCACAACTTTCCATATTGGTATTTGTGGAATTAATTGGAATTTTTTGAAGTTTGCTGTAGAATTCTGTGATAGCACCAGTGAACAACCTGACCTCTAGACCATTTTGAATGTCAAACGTCTTTTGTATTATATATTATAGTCTGGACATATTTTTAACATGAAGTAGACATATGTAGCTTTCCAGAATGGCCAAGAATGTATGATTTCAAGTTTTCTAGAATTAGTTATGATTTTCCAAAGTTGGTGACAAAAATGAGCAAAATCTAGCCGAAAATGAATATGTATATTTCATGCTTTCCTTTGAGTTCCTTGAGATGTAAGCCACTTTGGATGATGCAAATGAGTTGTATTCATGTGATTAAATATGGGAAAGTGTTGTATGAGTTCACATAGTCCACGTGACATCGAATGAAATTTTCATATACGACACAGCGCTAAAGTAATCCATATTTTTATTGCCTTTTTCATTGAAAACTTATATGATTCATGGAATTGAGTTATTTAAAGGCATAAAATGAATTAGAAATTATGGTGTTACATTTGGAATCATTTGGGCAACTCAAACAAGTCATAATCATGCTTTTAGACTTGCCTAAGAGGTACCAAACATTAAGAGAGAACATTTGGACACTTTGGTATCTTATATGGATCCAAAATTGACCATAATGGAACTCTATGTCACTTTTGGTTGAAATGAGCTCTTCTTGATCTGAGATTTGACATGTAATTAGAGCTTGTTAAGAGCTTTTTAAGAAGCTAAAGAACATAATTTTTGAAAGTCTAAAGAATATTTGATAAATTTTTAAATTTGGCAAAAATTCTGGTTTTGGTCATGTCACTGTTCATTCAGGTTTAAAAATGAAAGCTATCACACATGGCTCAAATGATGTCTAATTGCCACAAAATTTTATATGGAGAAACTAGACATTTCCAGTGATTTATGCTAGAAACCTCATTTGGAGGTCTAGCAAAGGAGATATGAATTTTCAAAGATTTTGTCCAGTATTAGGCACTCCAACTGACCTCAGGGATTGTTTGATTGGGTTTCGAGGTATGGGTGTGCTTGAACTGGTTTGGAGTTATTTTTTCCTCTATCTAGCATCCACAACTTTCTAGATTGGTATCATTTACATGGATTGGATTTTTGTGGAAAATTTGTTGTAGAATTCTATAACTGCACCAATAGACAGCTAGACCTCTAGGTGATTTTGAATGTCAAACTTCTTTTGTGTTGTGTTTCATGGCCTAGACATATTTTTAGCATAAATTAGACATTGTAGCTTTCCAGAATGGCCAAGAATACATGATTTTGATTTTTCTAGAATTAGTTATGATTTTCCAAAATTTGTGACAAAAATGAGGAAATTCTAGCTGAAAATGCATATATGTATTTTATACTTCCTTTTAGTTTTCACGAGTTGTAGGACACTTTTGGTAATGCAAATGAGTTGTATCTATGTAATTAAATATGAGAATGTAATGTGAGAGCTCACATGGTCCACGTGACACTAAATGAAATTTTTATACGTGACGCAATGCAGAAAAATGTATTATTTTAATCCCCTTTTTCTTACTCCTCCATGGAATGTATATTGTAAAGCATGGGAATGTTATAAAATGAGCTAGAAATTATGGTGTTACACAAAGGGTCTAGAGTGCAAAGTTGCAAAAGCTAAAAGGTGTAGCTAGGGATAAAAAATCTAGCATTGTGGCATTGGCAAACAAAAAAAGCTTTTTTTTTTAAGTTTTAGACAAAAAATATTGCATAGTTATGCTCTTTTGTAGCGGAGAAGCGATGTTGACAACCTCCAAAGCACTGTAGTTGTGTTTTCTCCTCAATGGAAGGCTATGCTATAGTTTCATGTTTTTTCCTCAATGGAAGGCTATGCACATGGGTTTTTGGGTCCCTAACAAGAGGAGGATGACCATTTGCACTCTATTAGGGTTTTCTAGGAACTATTTTGGAGCTTTAAGGGAGAAGATGGATTCAATGCTTTCTTCTTTTAGAGTATCTATTAAATATAGTTTGCATCAAACACATGACACCTTGTGTTGTCTCAAGTTTATTGAATGACACTCAAGTTTACTTAATATCGCTCAAGTGACACATCATTAATCTCTTTTCTAATAAGTGTTTATGGTTTCAAAGGTTTGGCACAAATTATTTTAAAAATCTCAAAAATATATATATAAATTCCACTTTTTAAAATTCAAGTTTAACTTTAAAAAAAAATTTAAAAAGCAAGAAATTGAGATTAATGTGATTTCAAAATTTAAACATTCCAATCATTTTTTAATCATTTTGTTTTATGAAACCACGTTAGTTGTCAATATGCTTATTATTTCAGAAAAATAATTAAAATTCATCTCATCTTATTTCAATCTACACAGACTTTGATTTCATCTTAAACCAAGTTGACTTTGTACATATTTTTATTTCTGCTTTCTTTTTTAATTTTTTATCATCATCATGATTGTTATGTTTTGCAAGAAGAATTGGAATATAATTAAGACTATAAAAAATATTTTTCATAATTTGATTAAGTAATTATTTTACAAAACAAGCATGGTAGAGTGTTTAACAACCTTTCAAATTTTTTTAAAAACATAAATTTTAGTAGTCAACCTATTGGATTAATTTTTTAAAATAATTTTCTATTGTTAAAAAAGATGGTACTATTGTGGGGCTTACCTTTTCGGGTTTCTTCATCACAAGTATTTGGGTTTCAAAAAGCTGAGGAAATTGGATGGGTCTTCTGAAAATGAAAAATCGGGTGGTGAGGTAAAATGATTTTTGTTTTTTGTTTTTTAATCTTTTGCTTTTGTTGACAGCTTATGAGGTTTTGGCTTCTTTGATTTTTATATTCTTATTTGGACCATATGTGTGAGTGTGTGAAAAAATAAAAGGCAAAAATGAACAGCCCAAAATGATTGAAGACCTTGAATCAATAACATAAAACTCAAATCCTGAACTCCAAAAAAAGAAGAAGACTAAGTTATATATATATTTTGAGTTTTATTAAAATTATATAATTTGTTTATTTTTAAAATATATACAAACTTTTTTTAAAACAAAAAATTACCTTACACTTTAATCTAATCTTAAATGTTATAATCAAAATACCCTTTATTTGAAATTTCATTTAAATGAAAATATATTTAAGTTAATAGAAGATATTTTAATTAAAAAAATATATAATTAGATTAAAGTATATAATAACTTTTGGTTTAAAAAATGATCTATATATATTTTAAAAATAAATAAAAAGTCTTTATACTTTCAATCAAAATCCCCAAAAAAAATGTATAATTTATTCAAAATAAAAAGTAAAGCACAACTCGAAAGGCCAAAATCTTATATTATTTGATTTTTTTTTTTTGAAAAATTAACAAACAAATCCATACATTGAGTGTAGTTTCTGGACTTGAGATTTAGTGCCCTAGAAGAAGTGGAGAAGATTGGTGATTTTTCTTATTATGAGTGAATTCAAATCATGAAACTTTCTTTGGTCATTTTTTGAGGGGTGAATGTATAGGCAAGACCTTCATTAATGAAGAAAGGCTTCTTAGAATCTCGTGGATATGCAAGGTGAGAACTGTTAAGTAAATTTAATATTTGATTGGCAAGCTGTGCATGAATTTAAGTGTCGGATCATCCAAGGAAATGTTGAAATTTGGATATGGTGAAAACAATGCTTCCAACTTTTAATTAGGCACTCTAAACAATGACCAAACAAGCATCTTGGTACTTCTCAAGCCTTGTGGGAAAGCCTTTTTTGCTATGAATTATGATAGCAATAGGGTTTCAAATTGCGGATTGCATTACAAAATGCGGTCACAATATTGCAGATGTGGCCTAACCTGCATCCACATTAGCCTGTAATTGTAGAATGATCAGATATCACACTAATGGGCCACAATATAATGGTGTTGCAATTCTGTTATGGCTTATCATATATAGCTAGAATGTAATACCATATTATTTCTAACATTGATCCCCTTCTTGCAAGTAGGATTATACAATTCATCAAAGAAATTCCAAGAAAATGCATTAAAATAATGAATTAAATTACATTGCGTAGTGAATAAATTTTTCATTTCGTGTCTCCGGGACCTCATGCACTCACCAACAACATTCTCTAAATATTTCCATTCATACAAATTATAACATTCTCAAAACTTAGCACAAACCACGGATCAAGGGTCAAAAATCCCAAAATAGTCACATTTTGCCTTGGTTCCAGGATAGTAGAATTTAAGGAAACTTTGAAAAATCATAACTAAATGTAAAAAAATTGAAATCATACACACCATAGCTTTCTAAAATGTTCTGGATGTTAAATTTAAAATAAAAATAGTTTCCAGCCATGAAAATTTCATCTGGACCACTTTTGATAATAGAAAATGCAGGGAGATTGAGCTGTCTAGAAATCTGATACAACTTACAGATATAAATTTGGAAATTCATAATTAATTCCAAAAAAATCCAATCCATGCAATCTATACTAATTTGGAAAGCTACAGATGTTAACAAGAGGGAAAAAATAGTTCTAGACCAATCCAAGGGCATTCAGACCTTAAAAATTAATCAAACAGTAACATGGGTCTGGAGGTGAGCCTGGAACAGAGCAGCAAATTTAAAATCAATATCTCAATCTCTAGACATCCAAATGAGGTACTTCCAATTAGAAACGTCACTGGGAAGGCTTAGTTTCTCCTTGTAAAATTTCATGGTAATTGGACATCATTTGCCTCATGAGTGATAAAGATACAATTTGAACAAAATAAAAAGTGACAGTAGCAGAGTTTGAAAATTCAGCCAACTTCAAAAAATCATGAAAAATTCTATAGACCTCCAAATAATACCTACTTTAGCTTCCTAAAAAAGCTCTCAACAAGCCCTAGATGCATGCCAAATTTCAGATCAAGGAGAGCTCACTTGGATAAAAAGTGGCATAGCCTCATAATATAGTCAATTTTGCCTCTCATAAAGCATCACTTTAGTCCAAATGGCTTTCTTTCTGGATTTGACATCTCTAGGGCAAGTTTAAAAGCTTGAATATAACTTGTAGGAACTGTCCAAGTGGTCCCAAACCTCATGCATCTCAAATTGGCTATCTCACATCCATTCATACACTAATTCATATAAGCCATCAATGAGGCAATTTACATATTTGCATTAATTTAATGTCACACAATGTTTATACAATATCCATACATCATATTACATTTGCTCAAGGTCTTTTATTCCAAAAATAATATGTACAAGAAACTTTGGCCTTTAAATACAAAACAAGCTACATAATAATCAAAGTATAGCATTCTAATTCCCTTGGCTTGAATTTCTCCCTTCTTGTGTGCCACCTAGACATTTAAAGATGGGAAAGGGAATGGGAATGAGATTCATGGAATCTCATTAGCTCACACACCCATTCACACATACATTCAAGGCATACATACATCAAGAACACAAATATGGAAGGTGCCTCAAGCATAAAGCACATAAGACCACATATTCATGCCACCATCTCACATCAAATTCAAGGAAAAGCTCTAAGGACTTTTGGTTTTGCCTCACTCTATTTCTAAGACTTTTGGAATTGCCTCATGTAACACCATAAATTCTAACTCATCTCATGCCTTTCAATGACTTACCATTATGGAGGATGTATGTCATATCTTAACCCCAAGAAACTCATATCATAGCATTCAAGCAATAAACACTAGACTTGCACACAAAGCGTAGCATGTGGACCGAAATCACATAAACAAACCCACACGGATCAATCCCACTTTGGTTTAAGTAATTTTGTCCATATAATATCCATACAACATTCATTCAAAGCAAGAATATCATTACATAAGCTGTTGAGGTCCATTTTGCACTACTTGAACTTTTTACACAATTTACTTGAACATACAACACATAACAATGGGAAGCACACTACTAAGAACCTCTAGCTCAGCATTAAATCACTCCCAAGCCCATGAATTGATCCTCAACTCCTCTTAGACCATAACATATTAAAACATATCGGATTCATAGCCATTTAGGTCAAGAAACTCGGGTTTGGAGGTTTGGAACACATATCAGAAATTTTGCCACGGGTTCCAATTTTCAATTTTCTGGGGCAGACTTTGGAAAATCATAATTAATTCAAAAAAACTCAAAACGAGGCAAATGATAGCTTTCCAGAAATCTCTATATGTTTAATATAAGGTAAAAATAATTACAGGTATGAAACATCCAGATGTACTGTGTTTGACAACCGAAAAGTATGAAAGGTCCGGCTGCCCTTGAGTTCTGCTATAGCTTACTGATATGGACTGTAAAAATTCATAACTAATTCCAAGAAACTCCAAATAAAGTAAACTATATCAATCTGGAAAGCTACAGATGTCTAAATTACTGGAAAAATAGCTCCAGACCCAGAGAATGATATTAAACTGGAGAAACTCGATGGAACAGTGCTGAGGGTCCTGCTGCATCACTGACAGTGAGTTCTAATTTCAAAAATTCATTTCTCTCTCTCTAGACCTCCAAATGAGGTGCTTCTAGTTGTTATAGCTCACTGTGAATTTCTAGTTTCTCCATGTAAAATTTCAAGACCATTGGACCTCATTTGTCCTATGTTTGACATAGATGCATTTTCGGACCAAAGCTACAGTACACTGACCAAAATTAGAAAAATTCCTAACTTCAAAAATTCTCCAAATATTCCCTAGTCCTCCAAAAATTCTGCACTTTAGCTTCCCAAAAATTGCTAGATGAGCTCTACATACATGCCAAATTTCATGAGGAAATTTGTCCATTTGATCAGTTTGTGACATGGGGTTGCAAAATGCCCTTTTTAAGCTTCATATGGGGTCTCAAGGGGTCCATTTTTGCTTCTTCTCATTCTATGGCCACATGAGCACGTGGGAAAGTATCAAAACACTGTATCAAACATGTCTAAAAGGGCTAATAACCCAGATTCCATAATCTCACTCATCCACACCAAGATATACACAAGAGCCATACTTGTATAACTTGGCATATCTAAGTCAAATTCATGAAATATCATTCACATGGGTCTAGTTCTCATACATATACAATATACCCATACTTTTACAAATATTCATAAGCTCATACATCATATAAATTATGGAGATACATCATGTGACAACCGTATGGCTATAATACAAATATGTTACAACTCCATTGCTAATCTTCTTGCTTCCAAGTGTGGTGGCTCCCATTTCCTTGCTCTCTTGATCCACCTAGGCATATTAAGTAATGGGGAGGGAAGAGTGAGATTCTAAGAATCCCAATAGCTCATCTCCCATTCAATCATGCATAAAGAATGTAATACAAGTGTTAAGGATGCATGCATGGCATATCAATTTAGAAAATGGTGTAAAATACATTCTTGGCATTTACACAAAGCACACATAACATACTTAGGCTTGCCAAATGAATGGATTAGCCTCACCCACTTTCTTCAAGGTTCTTGGACTTGCCTCACCCTTTTTCTCAAAGGCCTTGAACTAAACCTTGCTCTTGGGAGACTTTCTCTTAGTCTTAACCACTTCTAAGGGTTCTTGGCTCATCCTCACCGAAGATAGAAGGTTCTTGGCCTCTCCACATTCAAGCAAACCAATGCAACATTTATAGGCATCATTTGAATACATAGTACAATACTATGGTTCCATGGAACATAGACATCATACTAAAATACAATTCATAGCTTAAAATACTCATACACATATTTAAAACAATGTAGACATTCATTCATGCATGGGAGAAAAGAGAGAGAGCTACCTTGTTATCTATGCAACCTTTACTTTGCCTTACTCCTTCCCTTTTTTGGTTCCACAAGAACACTAAAGTGGGGTCGGTTTCCTTGGCCTAAACATCATGAGTAATACTCAATTATATTCTTGAAACAAGCTAAAGCATTTAATTTACTCTCAAGAACATACTTGGTTCCATAAGTCACATAATGGCTCCATAAATAGCCTATTGAAGCAACCATCATGATTCAAGTTCTTGACTCCATTCACTTCTCATTTCTAGGCCTCTTGACCTCATTTAAGGTCCTTGGAGCCATTACATATTCATTTACAAAAGCCTAAACACAAGTTGCTTCATAAGGTCACATTATGGAAGCCATTGCCTCATCTCCCAATCCATGGCTTCTAAATTTTTTCCAAGGGTTCCTCCCACCTTCTACCATCATAAGAAGTCCTATTCTAGGCTTAGAACAAATTAAAACACTCTCTAGGTGACCAGACCTTGTGTGGCCGAGATATACATCATGAAAAAAGTCCTTGAACTTTGCTTTGTTTTCTTGGAAGGAATGTCACATATGTAACTTCCTAGGGGTCTAAGGGACTCAAACCATGTCTTACATAAGCTAGAATACCTCTAGGAAAAATCAGATTTCATCACTTATTTCAAAACCCCAAGTTGTGCCAACTTGAATTTTAAGGCTCCTTTTTTGTTTCCACTTGTCTATTCTAAATTCCCACACTCTAAATCACTTGTTCTTCCCTTGATATGGTCAAAATTCAACTCCCTTTGGATGGGCTCTAGGTTGCACGAAATTCATATGGAGGAGAACAAGCAAGAAATGCAAGAAAAGCTATGGAAAGGAATGGGAACCTACCTTAAATTCTTGCTCTTCCAAGTGGCTTCCTCTTGCACCCAAGCCTTCCCTCCAATCCTAACTTCTCCTTGCTGGACCAGAACCAAAATAGCATCAAAATACATTCTGAACCCATGGAAATATGGAGCAGAAGGAGAGGAATATTTATTGTAAAGACAAAAGGAAGAAAACACACCCTTTTATACCTATTCAAGGCTTCTTCTTCCTTGCTTGGCCTCCCCTTTTGTGCGCCACTCTTAGCCCTTCTTAATTCTATTTTAACGTGTGAGAGAGTGGGTGAGGAGATCTGAGTAGAGGAGGGACGTTTTTTATAAGCTAGGGATTCATTTAAGCAACTTTCAGAATTTGTAATGTGGTCCCTCTTCGTAGTTTTGTTCGTTTGGGCTCATTTCAACTCCTTTTTAAAATCTGTCTTTTCCATCATATTTCGTAGGCTCTTAATCATAAGAATTGCCTTTGGAATCACTCAAAAAGGATCTAAAACCATTCCGAACCATTTGGTCAAAGTTTTAGTCAACCTTTGCCGAAATCGCTCACCGGAGGGGTTTCAACTGTTCTAGGAGTTCCCATGGTTTTCAGAGCCTCTGAGAACCCTAGAAAGCTCAAATTTTTAGTTTTAAAAGCCCTCCTATGATTTTTCCAAACTTTTCAAAAATTACAAAAATGCCCTTACTTTCTTCAGCAAATTTTCTGGCCCTGGTTTTTAGGCATCTTAAATCTCAAATCCTCATTTTTTAATATTTAGAATTTTATCATAATTTTATTTGGCCCCAATTCTTTCTATTTCGAGGACTTCCTTTTATATTTGGCCCATTTCTAACATTTACGGAGAAATCGAACATCGTGTTTCTCACGTTTACGGAGGGACCGGATGTCACAATGTAGGTTTCTCATAAAAGTGCAAGGAGATAATGAATATTTTTGCGTTACATCGTATCTAGCAATTAATTTCAGTGCCACGTGGACCGTGTGAGCTCATACTATGCCTCCTCATATTTAATTGCATTGTTAAAACTCATTTGTATCATAAAAACTTGCCTACAACTCATGGAAACTGAAAAGAGATATGGGACATGCATATTCATTTTCGGCCAGACTTGGCCCCATTTTTAGGCAAACTTTGGAAAATCATAACTAAATCTAGAAAAATATAAAAGTACAATCTTGGACATTCTAGAAAGCTTGGGATGTCTAGTACGTTTAAAAATATGTACAAGTGATAATATCCCACACACAGGACGTTTGACAGGCGAATTGGTCTGGAGGTCGGACTGGGTCCTGATGCCATCACAGTTTACTGATATGAACTTCAAAAATGTCTAAATAATTCCAAAAAAATCCAATATATGAAAATGATACCAATATGGAAATCTATGGATCTTAACTAGAGAGAAAAAATATTTCAAGATCAGTTCATCAAGCCCAACTCTCAGAAATCGATGGAACAGTACTTCTGGTCAGGCAAGATGACTAATATTGGGCAGAAATTTTGAAAATTCATATCTTCCTCTCTAGACCTCCAAATGAGGTGATTCTAGTTGCTGCAAGTCACTATGAATGTCAAGTTTCTTCTTATAAAATTTCATAGCCATTGGACCACGTTTACCCCTCATATGACACAATTACACAACTGACCAAATGAACAGTACTGGTGCAAATCCGAAATTCTGATACCAACTTTGAAAAATCATAGAAAATTCCAAAGACCTCCAATTGACCTGATCTTTAGCTTCCCAGAAAGTTTTAGGCAAGATCTAATCACATGACAAATTTCCAGTCAAGAAGAGGTCATTTGGTCAGACTTTGACATAATGGGGCAAAGTGTCAATTTTTTTTATTAAAAGAAGGCTCCAAGGGTTCAAATTTGCTTCTCCTACTCCTAAGGCTTTATGAACACGTGGGAAAGTATCAACATAGGTTATCAAACATGGCTCAAATATCTAATAACCCAGATTTTCAAAGCTCACTCTCCCACACCAAAACATACACCATGTACATAATGCCAAAATCTTGCTATTCATACCAAAAACTTGTTACACCATGCACTATAGTTCTAATTCTCATACATATACAATAAGTACATCCATTTACAAGTATTCATAAGTGCATACCCTATGTACATCATTAGATTACATCTTTTAACAACAAAGTGGTAACAAAATGACTATTTCACAAATCCTTTGCTAATTTCCCTAGCTTCTAGCTTGGTGGCTCCAATGTCTTTGTTCACTTGTTCCACCTAGCATGTTAGGATAGTGGAGAGAAGGAAGTGAGATTCAAAGAATCCCAATAACTCATCTCTCATTCAATCATACATAATAA
This sequence comes from Erythrophleum ivorense, assembly GCA_026724425.1. Taxonomy (NCBI): domain Eukaryota; kingdom Viridiplantae; phylum Streptophyta; class Magnoliopsida; order Fabales; family Fabaceae; genus Erythrophleum; species Erythrophleum ivorense. The sequence goes on along the minus strand of JAIUCV010000030.1, from coordinate 963,635 downwards.
GTGCAAAGCAAGCTTTTCAAATGCATGTATGGAAAAGTGGAAGTCATGGATATTTTAAAAGCAACCTTGGCATGTGAATCAATCATACAAGATATTCAAGGGTTCACCAAGTGTTTGAATTAGCCTCACACTTCTCCTCATAGATTTTGGACTTGCCTCACCCATTCTTGAGCACTTTGGACTCAACTATACTCTTGGGAGCCTACATTGCTTTTAGGAGACCCTTTGCTTTGTCTCAACTAAACTCGAGGGTTCTTGGCTCATCCTCACCCAAGGGAAGAGTTCTTGGCCTTTCCACACTCAAGCAAACTCATACAAACATCATGGATTCATTTAACACATAACATAGCATCAAGGATCATGACATGTAAAGGCATGCTAGCATACTTTTCTTAGCTTGAAAATACACATACACACATTCTAAAACAAGCTAAACACACATCCATGCATGAGAGAAGGTGGAGAGAGCTACCTTATAGGCTAACACAAGCCTTCCCTTTCAATTTGTCTTCTCCCTTCTTGATTTCACAATCACAACTAGATGGAAGTGCTTCTCTTGAGCCTAGACACACAAAGAGCATGGAATTACTCTCTCATAACTCAACACTTATTCACAAAGCTAGAGGTTTCTTTATAGCAAACCCTACCAAGCATATAAGATACTAGGGGTTTTTTCTCTCTCTAGAATTTCACCAACTCTTCCTCTCTCTCATGCTCTCAAGTTGGTAGAACCAACATACCTAGGGAAAATAAAGAAGTAAAACTACATGAGTTCTAACCTTCTTCAAGAGTGGTTTTCCACTTTCCTTCTTCTGAACCAAGCCCAAAACCCAACTAATTCAATAACCAAAACTATAGAAAGAGAGGGCAAAGAGAGAAGAACAAGATTCTAAGAAGAAAAGCTAAGGAAATCTCAAGCTTGCTTACCTTTTCCTTGTTCTTCCTTCCTTCTCTTGGTCTTTCTCTCTCTCCACAGCCATTTTCTCTCTTTTGGTCAAAGGTTAGGTGAGTTAAAAGAAAAGGAATGGATTTGGATGCTTTAAGAAGTCAAATTCTCCCTTTTTCATGCTTTTTCGGACTAACCCTCGCTATAGTGAAGAATAACCCTCGCTACGGCAAGCACGTATCAGTCCCAGACCCCTGTTTTCGCTACGGCGCGCTATGGTGAGGAACCCCTTGGTTTTTGTATGGGATGCCCGCACTCGCTATAGCTAGAAGTATTCTCGCTATAGCTAAAAGGCACTCTCGCTATAGCCAGACCATTTCTCACTATAGCGAACAGGTACATTCGCTATAGCTAGGTCATTTCTCGCTATAGCTAGCAGACTTAGAAAATTTTAGAACTTCAAAAATTTTTTAGCTTCTTCTTTTCTTCTTTTTTTTTTTACTGGTTGTTACACCTCACTCTTAGCTTAGGGACTTTTGACTTGGCCTCACCCATTCAAGAGACTTTTGGCCTAGTCTCACCCTTACCTTGAGACTTTTAGCATCTCCTCACCCACATTAAGAGACTTTTGGCATCACCTCACCCTTATGAGTTATTTCCACAATTAAGACCATTGAAGAACATACATTGGTACCAATGCAAACTCGAAACATCAAGTGGCATGTTCTCAAATCATATAGGCATATACATGCACACAAAGACATACATACACACAAGAATGCAAGGAGAATGAGGTAGAGAGGTACTTTTAATTTGATGCAAGCTTTACTTGGTTTGTTCCTTCCCTTTTTTGGCCTCACAAGTACACCTAGATGGTTGGATGTTCTCTTGGACTAACAACACAATTAACACACAATTATGCACTTGAAGCAAGTCAAGACACTAAACTCACTCTTAAATATACACTTGATTCTATAAGTGGCATAATGGTTCCATAAATGGCCTATTGAAGTAGCCTTCACAATTCAAGCTCTAGGCTCCCATTTCTTTCCATTTCTAGGCCTCTTGGCCTCATTCAAAGTCCTTGGAGCCCTTACACAATCATGTACACAAACTTAGAATCAAGTTGCTTCATAAAGCACCATTGTCCCATCTCTCAATCCATGGCTCCTAAAATTTTTCCAATGGTTCATCCCATCTTCTAACATCATATAAAGTCTCAAACCAAAGCTAGAATAAATTAAAACACTCCCTAACCCTTCCAAGTAGCCTTGGCCGAAACTATGGACAAGAATCAGGTTCTTAGGGTTTCAAAATTTCCCTTAATGGGAGAGCCATTTGGGAAGGTTTCTAGAGGTCTTAGGAGCTCAAGGGAACACTTAGATGGCTAAGGAAATACTCACACAAAATCAGATTTTTCAAAACCCTAAAGAAGCCTACACTTTTCTATCTTGATTTCTATTAGTTTTTCTTGCAATTTCTTGCCATATTCCTCTTCTTCATAGTCTAAAACCTTGGTTTTTCTCTTGTTTTTGGACAAAAAACCTCTCCCTCATATGGTTCTGGTTTGGCCAAAATTATGCACAAGGAAGCAGCAAAGAGGAAAAACAATAAAACCATGAAATACCTTAGATTCAAGCTTGGTTTCAAACTTTTTCTCCCTGGTTTTCTTCTCCTCAAGCAACTGGAACTGCTCCTCCTCATTTTGGAATCAAAATAGAACCAATTCATTCAAATAAACCATGGAAAGAGAGGAGGAAAGGAGAGGAACAAAATTGGAAGAGAGAGGAGCATGAAATTCCATGAATTTACTTACCTTTCTTGCCTTTTTCTTCCTCCTTCTCTCCCTCTCTTGGTGCACCTCAAGAAGTTAGCCTTTTCTTTTTTTTTGGGTAGAGGAAGTCGTGCTATATAAGAGGAAAAAAAGGGGAGAAGTGTGTGAAAGCTTCAAGAAACTCACTTTTTCAAAAATTTCAATTTTGTCCTTCTGTAATGGTAATTTCATTTCAGCTTCATTTTAGCTCATTTTTTAGGATTGTCTTTTCTTATTATAAAATTTAATAAAATGCCTTTGAAATCACTCAAATTGGAGCTAAAACCTTCCTGAACGAATTTGTCAAAGTTCGGGCTCACCGCTGTTGAAAAATGTACACCAGATGGGCTTTACCAGTCCCAAGGCTTTCCATGGTTTTTGGGGCCCCTGAGAACTCTGGGCAACTCAAAGCTTGTATTTAAAAAGCTCTCCTATGTGTTTTTCCAAAAGTTACACTTATTTACAAAAATGCCATTACGTTTCGTTAGTTTTTGTCACAATTTATTTCTCTGTCTTAACTCCATTTTTCTTTCTGTTTGAGCTTAGAATTATCATTTTTAGGAGTCTAGGACTCTACTCAAATTTTTCAAGATGTTATCTAACTCATTTCAAAGGACTTGCTTTTATGTGGCTCATTTAATCATTTTACGAAAATTATGTTCGTTACACAGAAACACAGCTTTAACCAAAGCCATTAGCCCTAGCTTTGCTTTCCCAAACAATAAATGAGAAAAGCTAGCACACAACAAAGCAACTAGTAGAGAGAGCTTTAATTTGATAAATCTAAAGTTCTAAAGTTTGAAACTATACTTGAAGGCTGAAACTTTGAAGCACAGTGGTTTGAAATCTGAATCCAAAATCTTGAAGTGAAGTTAGTGATATGCATGCCTAAATTTGAAAAGAAGTGCCTAGAGGCATGTACATATTCTTCTTCTTGCTTTTCTCTACTCTTTTCTTAGTTCCATTTTCAGAGTTGGATGTTAGAATTCGAAGCATTAAGAATCAGGGGAGTATGAGGAAGCCATGCCACAAACCATTTAGATATTTTTAATATATATATATATATATTATGGGGTTTCGTGTATATATATATTGAAATTTGTTTATGATTTTTGGTTTTCTTGCTCTTTTATATTTATATTATTTTTTATAGTTTTTTTATTTGTAACATAAAAAATTGTAGACATTTTTATACAAACTAAAAATCAACATGAGTTATAAGTAATAATTTCTATTTGCTAATGTTTTGAATATTGGCGAGCCTCATCTTCCCCTTCATCTTTGTCTTCAATGTTGCATTCAATGAGTACTTAAGGATCAGCATGTTTTTCACACTACTAGAAAAAGTCGATTTAGCGAGGACAATATTCCTCGCTAAATAAAAATTAGCGAGGAAAGAAACTCATCACTAATTTCATAGCTAACTTACAGGTCGCTAAAAAATAGCGAGAAACTTCACATTCCTTGCTAAATTAGCAAGGAAGTAGCGAGGCATATTTTTCCTCGCTAAATTTAGCAAGGATAATGTCCTCGCTAATTCATCGCCAATTAGCGAGGTAGTTTTTCCCCTCTAATATTAGTGAGGGATTTATTCCTCGCTAAGTCCTCACTATTCTCATGCAATTTGGTGATTAATCTATGAGTAATTTATCCCTCACAAAATTTAGTGACGAAAGTCTCCTTGCTATGTCCTCGCTAAGTTAGTTAATATTATACTATTTTAGAGAGGAATGATCTCCTTGTTAATTCCTCGCTAATTTATCCCTAGGTAAATAACACATTTACAAAATTTTAAAATATTGGTTATAAATAAATCCTGTTTAATCACGCAATTGTCCCACAAATCAAATTTTAAATAATAATATGAAGTACACAAAGTGGTTCAACATTTCTTTAACCATAATCATAAGTCATAATGTATGATAAAAAGTCATAAAGTTATTTCATACATAGAAGTTGAAGGATAAAAGGTCCAAATAATACAGTCATTTTTCATAATGATTTGGATCTAGTTGCTTGGAAGAATTTGCACTACTAGCACGTCGCTCTAGAGCAGAGGTCATCTCACCTAAAGATCGAATAGCCCTAAAAATGTCCTGCTATATAGAAAATCTCATCTCTAAAATCTTTTGATTCAATACATGTTCTATCTTTTCTTCTACTACACGGTTGATAGCTTCTTCAAATACAGGCATCCCAACAAAATCTCCTACATTTGGTGTAGGCTGAGGAGGAGCAGGTTGAACAGTATGAATGTTACATATTGTCTTGCCACGATTGTCGCATACCACGGCAGCATGTGATCCAAGTCCATAAACTTGACCACTCTTCTTCATCCCACCAATTGCCTTTAACCATGCTTGAGCCACTTGATCTGAAGGGAGAGATGCTTGGGCTTCAATGAACATATCATCATCATCAACATTAATATGTTCATCTCTCCCTCCATTTTCAAATTGTGCAACATTCTCAGCATCTATATGTTGCTCACCTTCCCCAACTGATTGTCCTTCCATGCCCATTTCTCTTGAACTTCTAGTCAAATGCATTTAAATGTTCTTTTTATATGTTACCTAACAAAATTCAATTTAATTAGTGAGTAAACAAAAATAAAGAGGTATTACATCATTTTTAATATCTAAACTTACATATGTATTTTTAGATTTGTCATCAACCCATTGATTGTCCTTCTTCTTCTTATGTGTTGCCAAATATAGTTGGGATAGCATAGGTCTCTTTCCATTATCTTTTTCCTACAAAAATAAAAATCATTAATATATTACTAAAATCAAGACATAAATGATACAAATAAATGAGTTTTACAACTCAATAACTTAGAATTTACCAATTTAGAAGCATATTCATGTGTAGGGCGTGATCCTCCTGTATGCAAAGAAGGATTTATCAATTTATTTTTTGAATTGGTGGTTGATATCTGTTGGAACTTTGGAGTGCTCCAATGCTGTTTAAGTTCATTCCAATGGTCTACACTGATCCAATTTGGAACATAATCTTCATTCTTTTTTAGCTTATCTTTCTCTTTAGAAAATATGTCACAAAGTCGTCTAGAACCAACAGCTTCAAAGGTGTCTCTAATCAAATCTTTTTCATTTTCTTCCCAATGATATAATTTCTACAATAATAATAGTCAAATTCACAAGCCAAAAGCTTCCCCAAATTATTTCAACACAGAATTGAATTTACAAATTTAAATATAAGAAGTAGAATTTATCTTAACATACATTTAGATGTTCAAACCATTGGTCTCTAACATGGGAAGGGACTGAAGTCCAAGTAGGCCATGCACCTGAAAATGACTTCTTGAATGTTCTAGTGATATCATGAACTACACAATGTGGGGTGAACCTGCAAAGAGAAATGTGTTAATAGAAAAAAAAATTAAACCAAAATTGTAAATCAAGAAAAACATACAAATTTCCATTTCCAGATATGCATAAGTGTGGTCGAACACATCCAGCATATGTGTTGACAACTTCTGAAGGATCTTGATGTTGTGGTGTGTTGGAAGTTGTTTGACTTCTTCCACTATTGCTATTTCCCCTATCCCCTTATATTCCTCTTTGACCTCTTCCTCTAGGCATAGCTAAATTGAAACCTTCACCACTTTCAAATAATTCAAATAAAATTTAAGTCATTATATATATTTTGGAAAAAGTTTCACCCAGGTTTTGTCTTGATTTGAAATTTTAATTATAGTTCGATAACACATAAGAAAATAGAACAGCTAACTAAATGGCTTGGAAGATACAAATTAGAAAATATAGATAATACTGGGGCGAGAATAACACAAGTTGACAATTATTTGTTTACACATCTTCCTTTCATGTAGAATGCCATCAGTTGCACAACACCAAATAGAATTGAACAAGAAGACAAAGTCTTCTCTTGCTAACATCAATCAAAATATCATACAGCCTCAAGAAAGCCTACATGTTGATGTTAAGCAAACAAGAATTACAGGCAAAATATTTATCCTCCTATGAAGTATTATTTTAATAATTAAAGGGTTTACACGAGTTGCGTTAAGACGTTGTCATTGTGTGCTTCTGTCAATTCCCAAATCATATATCTCAGAAAAGTAGAAAGATACCAAAAAACCAAACTGATACGAAATGAAAGGAGGACGAACTCACTCAGAAGCATAGAAATTAGAAAATACATAGGCGAACAGCGCAGGACACATGGACTCCGAGGAGAATTCCTATGTATAATTAAATACTGGCTTTAGTAGGTTAAGCCTAATTTTCCTATTCAAGTATTATTTGTGTAATTTAGACGCTCAAAGTAATTCCACAAAGTTTCTCTGAATGATTTATGAAAGTAGATGTCATTCTCATAATTAGCATTACCTGCAACATTAACTGATGCTGATGCATTGTCAAAATGCAACTTCCAAGTTAATTTGTTCTTCAATAATTTTCCCTTCAAATGTGTCTGTTAATACGTTATAGTTTGTGCTGTGTTTTTGGCTACCTGCTTGACATATATTAATTTTAATTCTTTCTATTTGCTTGTTGTACAATACTACCCAATAAAAATTTATTTAAGACGAAACTATTGACACAGCCATTGTAATAAATTTTGATTTGTGTATTGCAAGAAACTATTTAAGCATTTTTCAAAGAGACAAATGACACTCCAGATTATTAATTAATACTAGTTAAACAGGGAGGTATAGAATCAAATTAAGAGACAACTGTATTTTGCAACCTGCGGAGTAGAATCAAAATATAGAGTAAACAACATATCCACTACTTAAGCTTATGCATGTAGAGAACAAACGTTCGAGGCAGCTAGCCATGGTCGATGAAAGAAACAACTATGTCACTACCAACATCTTTCCTTCCTCAACTATATATGTATATAGAGGTATTTAAACAATGGAGAAATTAAGTTAAAGACCAACACGCAGAGTCATGCTTCAAGTACTTGAATAGTAGAGATATATATACACACACACACACATATCCGAATCTCTTATGGATATAGCCAAAATACTAGTGTCTCATACTTCATTACAATGAGCTATTATTAAACAATAATGTTTTTACAGTAAAATGCTTCTAGAATAAAAGAAGCTCCCAAGAAGCATTTTCTAATTGAATATGAACAAAGCCATAATTAATATACATTTATGCCAAACAGTTGACCATATCCCCAGCAATTAGACAATAGCATATATTGGGAAGCAATGCATAATAGAATAAACTGAAAGAGTTATCTACTTTGGCGTTGCTTTATTGAGCTTATCAATTTGGATTTTCAGACGTATTTAATTTCCATTCCTTTTTGTGTCTCATTATTGTGCTTTCCTGTATGCTACTTTAACTTATGAATTTGGTAAAGGAGACTGGAATCAAAACCTTTCACTCACTCTAAGAGCTCTATAAAATCTAAGATGGATAACATAATTTATCAACAAGATCATCCTACTATTTGACTATATAAAATTACAAGCCTTACAATTTATCAGATTGGAAACGTGCAGTAAAGTAGTGTAGAAAATGGAAATTAAACCTGAAATGCAGCCCAATCACAATATGAGATTTATCAAGGATTGAATGTTTGTGCTGATAGAATTTGGAGTAGACCACCAAGAATAGTCACTGCTTAAAAGATTGAACTGTACAAACATAAAAAATGAAGATAATAAATTAATCGAACACTGAAAAAATTGTAAACTTCAATGAAAGAAAAGGTAAACTTACATAAAAAAAACAAAGAAGAAAGGTAACATACAAAAACTACAAAGAGCATATACAAAAACAAGATATCTTGATTAGTTTGATTCTCCATCATCTTCATCCTCATTATCATATTGGACACTTTCATCATTCTCCTCTTCACTATCCTCATCTTGAGACTCAAATTCAAATTCTTCAACTTCATCATTCTCTTTTTCACTATCTTCCTCTTCAATTATTTCACAATTAAGGTTTTGTTTATCCACTTCAACTTCTTCACCATCTGCACTCAAATGATGGAGTCCATCATTTATATCTAGTTCAATCACATTAGACACTTCATCATCTTGATAAGCCAAATTCGGTGAATCAATCATACTTCTAGCTTTTATTTTATACACAACCCTCCAATTAGCTCTATCCTTTTCTCTACTAGCATATTCAGCAAAATAGACTTTTTGAGATTGCTCAGCCAATATGAAAGGTTCATACTTTGAAAACCTTCCCTTATGGTTAATTTCAACTAGACCATATCGATCATGCATCCTCCATCCTCTATTAGCAGTGGGATCAAACCAGTCACACTTGAATAACACAAGTGTTGTTTTTTTGAGACTTGGGTTATGGTATTCCAGTTCTATTATATCATTTAACAATCTATAGTAATCATTCTCAGAATCACCATAATATTTTCCTTTAATGCAAACACCACTATTCATTGTCATCTTATTTGAGCCGTATGCAACAGTATGAAACCTATAACCATTGACATTATATTGAGGCCACGTTCGTACTTCTCGAAAAGGACCAGAAGCTAAGTACTTCACATGACTGTCAAAAACACCACTTTCTGGATTGAATACCTATTTAAAATTAGTGAGATCAAATAAATATTGAATAATTCATATAAAATATAATAAATAAAACCTTAATATTCTAAATAATAGAGTTAGAAACTAACATATTCTTTTAACCAAGATGCAAACTTATCATTTGTCTTGCTCTCAATCTCCTCCTTAGTTATAGTAGGATTCTTTGCCATCAATTCATCTTCAAAGATCCTACATTTTTAAAGGTAGATAAATATAGTATAAAATTTAATTAAGTATAAAAATTAAAAACTATTGCTATTCTTACTCCAAAAATGGCTCAATCTCAGCACAATTTAAAAGTACATATATTGCAGCTGCATTGAATTCTTTATCACTTAACCATCTCTCATGCATCTTCCCATTAGGATGACCTAGATGGGTAAATATTGAGAGGCATCCATCTGGTACATCAACCTCCCCACCATCATCATTTCTACCCACTTTGCTTAACTTGGTTTCAATGTGAGGAAGAAAATAATATGAACCAAAGTTTGAAATTTCTTGCATCAAGTATGCTTCACAAATAGATCCTTCCACTCGAGCTTTATTCTTAACCATTCTTTTCAAGTCATGTAAGATCCTGTAAAAAAATTTACAAGTTATTTATCATGATGGTACTTAATTATTCATTTTTATAATTTTCATGCAACTAATTTGAACATCATACCTCTCAAATGGATACATCTACCAATATTGCACTGGGCCACCAACTTTGGCTTCATATGGTAGATGGATTGGTAAATGTTCCATAGAATCAAAGAACCCAGAAGGAAAGATCTTCTCCAATTTGCAAAGTGTTACAACAATATTATTCATTAATTTTTGCACTTGGTCTACTTGTAGCACAGTTGAACATAAATCTCTGAAAAATATGCTGACTTCAGTTATGACATTCTAAAATGGATCAGGAATTAGGTCCTTTAATGTAATTGGTAGTAATTTCTCCATGAATACATGACAATCATGACTTTTCATTTTTGATATTTGAATAGCTTTAATGTCAACACATTTAGATAAATTTGATGTATATCCATCTGGAAGCCTTAAATTTGTAATCCATTCGCATACCAGCTTTTTTTTATCCTTCCCCAAAGGGTATGGTGCTATTGGCATGGTAGTATTACCATCAATCCCTTTTTTTAATTCATAATTTGGATGGTTGCAATGTAAAGATAGATCTTTCCTTGCATTTGCATTATCCTTTGTCTTACCCTTGGCATTCATAATAGTGTTGAATATGTTGTCAAACATATTTTTTTCAATGTGCATTACATCCAAATTATGACGTACAAGATTTGTGCACCAATAAGGCAGCTCCCAAAATATACTTTGTTTGGTCCAATTATGTTCATCCCCAAAACCAGGTATCTTATTTGTGCCAATTTTTTCCATAATAGATGGTAAATGACGCACTTCATCCCATACTTCTTCGCTAGATAACCTTCTTGGAGGAGAAGACTTCTCAACTTGGCCTTTTTTGAAAGACTTCCTATCCTTTCAAAAAGGATGATCACTTGGTAAAAACTGACGATGAGAATTAAAGAAAGATGACTTCTTCCCTTCTTTCAAGTAAAATGCTTTGCTTTGATGCATACATATGGGACAAGATAAAACACCGTATGTGCTCCATCCAGATAGCATGCCATAAGCAGGGAAGTCATTTATAGTCCACATAAGAGCAGCTCGCATTTGGAAGTTTTGTTGTCTAAAAGAATCATATGTTTCTACACCAATTTCCCATAATGTTTTCAACTCATCTATAAGAGGCTACAAGTACAAGTCTATATTTTGGCTAGGGCTCTTTGGACCAGGAATGATAAGAGTTAGGAACATATAAGGGGTGCTCATACACATTTCAAGTGGAAGGTTGTATGGATTAACAATTACTGGCCAACAAGAATAATTATGCGACATTTACCCATAAGGACTAAAACTATCAGATGCAAGAGCTAATCAAACATTGTGAGGTTCTACAGCAAAAGAAGGATAACATTGGTCAAAATGCTTCCATGCATCCCCATTACAAGGATGGCTCATCACCCCTAACTCTCGACGAGTTGTTGAATGCCATATCATATGTTCAGCTGTCTTTAATGACATGTACAACCTTTGCAGCCTTGAGGTAAGAGGCATGTATCTTAAAACCTTATAAGGTATTTTATGCTTTTGCTTATCACCTTTCTTCTTAGGTTTATAATGAGGATGACCACATTTGGGACAAGTGATTTTATCTTTGTGTTCCTTGTAGTATATAATACAACTGTTAACACATACGTGTATCCTCTCATACCCTAGCCCAAGCTTACTAACCACTTGTTTTGTCCTAGACAAGTCATTAGGCAACTTTGCATCTTCTGGTAGCAATTCTTTGATTAATTGTAGGATCTGATTGAAACAACTTTCACTCATATTAAATTCAGACTTGATATTTAGCAATCTTGTCACCACAGACAATGTAAAATGTGTTTTACACCCATCAAAAAGTGGCTCCTCTGCAACTTTCAACATTTCATAAAACTTCTTAGCCTCATGATTAGGAAGCTCTTCCTCAATTTCAAACATTTCATCTCCACTAGAGATCCTATTCCCATCAAATGCACTTGGATTGAAATTAGGACCAGCAACTTCCAATACCATATTACAACAAGGATTGATAATTGGGATACTATCATCCCTTAGTTGAGATCTTAAATTGATATTACATTCTTCTCTAGCCATTGGTACATAGGGTTCTCCATGAGAGACCCATTGGTAGTACTCAGGCACAAAACTATGCTTATAGAGGTGAGTTTTAACAACATCTATATCAAGAAACTTCATATTATCACATCTTGAGCAAGGGCATCTTATCATGCCATTAGAAACAAAGTCTTTTTGATGTATTGCAAACTCTATAAACTCATCTATGCCACTTATAAATTCTTCAGTTATCCTTTTTCTACTTTGATCTTGTCTATTATGCATCCAACTTCTATTAACCCTCATCTCTCTACATTAAAATAAAATCTTAAAAGTTACAATAGAAAAAAGGATAAAATATAAGCAACACTTGCATAACACATCACCAAAAAATATAAGATTAAAAGATGTCAAACAAATTATATGTGATTTAAAGCACTGGATATAACAAAATGGGAGGTAAGGATATGTCACAAAGAAAAAATCAATTTCAATTAAAAGATTTGACTCCCTTTAATCAATTTTAATTATTTGAACTTGGTCAATGGAAAAAAAATCACAGTATGAGAGTTACTTCAAACCGACAATGGTAATATATAATCCATTAGTAATAGATATCTTGGATAGTGGCGGCACTGATAATCCATTAGTATGGTAATAGTCTTGAATCGTTGTTTACCTAAATATGTTATTAATTACCAATTTCTTTGTCACTTTCAAACATTGTTGGAAACGTGTTTAGTAAGAACATATCAGTGTCCTCATAGTTAACATTTAGTAATATTCTTTTACAAAAAGTGATATACTATAAAACAATGCTTTCTAAATCAGAAAATTTTAGATAGAAACCAGAATTTTCTGGTTCTAAACCATAAAATTCTGGTTCATTTCCCACACATTTCTCTTGATAAAAAAAAAGGCATATGTACTCTTTACTGATAAAGATTAATTACAAGAAGTTCAATAATTCGTAGGAATCACTTGTGTGTTTCTATCCCCCAAATTAGAGTAGAAGATGTTTATTCTCAAAGAATCAACCCCCTCAAATATTTGATCACATATTTTCTTTTTGCCAAAAGAATTTCAAAGAGTTAACTAGCTAACGATCATTTTTAGTCAAATCTCACTCATTTTATATGAAGAATATAACGGTATAACCCACTTGTGTTCATCTTTATAACCTTCTATCAAGCATTTTATTGAATACCCGTTATGTGTTCCTAAGGATGTATATAGAGCATGGCCTTCTGAACTTCGTCTACAGCTACCCAGTAAGAATGCTACTTAATCATCCATTCCCATCTTAGACCACCAGCAATCACCAGGAAATTGCGTTAATAATGAAAGTAAACTGGAATCATGGGTTACCTGCAGGGATTTTGAGGGAAGAACAAGCTTCTCCTTTGTGCTTCTTTCTCGACTTCAATCTCTGACTTCTCTCTCATTTCTTTGCCTCTCCTCCCTAAATCAAGGAACATCCTCGGTCTTTCTCTCTGATTCTTTTTTTCTCTCGCTACCGATCCCCTGTTGCTCTCAACTCGTCGATGTTCCCTAGCTTCTCCCTCTTCGAATTCTCCCGCTCACTCCTTTTTCAAATCACCTCTATCTGAAAAGTCCCCTCCTCAATTTTTTTTGATTTCTCATTTGTATTTCCCCGCCTCCTTTCTTTTTCCAGTCTCTCGCTTCTGTCAGGTCAGGAGTGAACGAAGGAAAGGCAGTTTCAAGGAAGCCTTCCTTTTTGTGTTTATGCTTTGCTTAATCAGCTTTTAATGTGCCCTTGTCTCCACCTCTGTCTCTCGCTCCCTCCATTTGAAGACTACCCTGGCAAGAGTAGGTTTCGTAAGTGGCGAAGCTAAGGTCTAGGCTTGCAAATTGACAACAGTTGGGTTTGCAATTTAGATGCACATCTTTTTCATTCAAATGGTGGGGTTGGTAAGTGGCGAAGCTAAGGCCTTGAGTGAGCAAAGGCAAAAAATTTTAAATTTTTTTTAATGTTTTATTTTAAAAATTATTTTTATAACATAGTATTTAAATAAAATGTTTTATTTTAAATTTTTAAATTAAATTAAACTCATTAATAATATTTTAAAATTTTCCTAAATGTAAAATTAAGTTTAAAATTAAATGAACAATATATCAAAAATTATTTTTTTATATTAGTATCAACTTCACTATTTAAATATTTATAAAAATATAATTTTGTATCTACTCAATATTTATATAATATATAATCATCATTATGACGATGCTTTTCCCTTTTTTTCAATTAATTTTTTAGAGAGGAAAAAATTCCTCGCAATTCCCTCGCTATGTAGAGAGAAAAGATTAGTTCTTGTAACACCTTACTGACTATACTCTCGTTCATCTCCCTCTAGGCTTGACTCCATATGATTTCCCCGGAAAATCACCGAAACCGTAGTATTTCACTACTTAAAGTCGGGGTTTAACCGGTCATATTTTGCCCCGTGGGTCCTGTGAACCCATCATTCACATTCTCTACTCCAACACCATTTATACAACTTGTACATAGTCTCTAACAACTCACAAACCACGGGTAAGAAGCCAAAACTCAGAAAATACAATTTCTCAATCGGGCCCATAAATCATATTTCTGGCTCCAACTTTGGAAAATCACAACTAATTCTAGAAAAATGGGAATCAAGCAAATCATAGCTCTCTGAAAAGCTTGGGATATTATCTTCACACTAAAAATAACTCCCAGCCTCAGTCTCGACGTCTCGACCCTCATTGACATTGAAATAGAAACAGATGTCCAGCTGTCCCTGATACTGGTGCAGTTTACTGTCATGAACTTCGGAAATTCGTAATTAAATCCACAAAAATCCAATCAGGGAAAACTATACCAATTTGGAAAGCTACTGATGTTAACTAGAGGAGAAAAATAAGTCCAGATCAGTTCAGGAGTTCTAAGACCTCGAAACCCGATAAAACAGTAACGAAGGTCAGAAACTTCCCTGATGCTGATACAGAACTTCAGTAAATCGTTTCTCTCTCTACAGACCTCCAATTAAGGTGCTTCCAGTTGGTACAGGTCACTGTGGATACCTAGTTTATTCTCCTAAAGTTTCATGACATTTGGACATCGTTTGGTCTATGAGTGGCATGGTTTCATTTTCGGACTCAATGAACAGTACCATGACCAAAACATTGAAAATTCCCAATTTCAACAATTCATCAAATATTCTCTAGACCTCCAAATATTACCCACTCTAGCTTCTCAAGAAGCTCTTAATAGACTCTAGAGGCATGCCAAATTTCATAACAAGGAGAGCTCATCCGGTCATACTTTGACGGAGCTCACCCAAATGGCAATTTTAGCACCACATGGGATTCAAAACGGGTCTAAATGACCTCCCACATGCTCTAACCTCTGGTGGGCAAATTTAAAAGTACAAACATAGCATATATGAATTATCTAAGTAATCCAAATCATCATACATTCCAATTTCACTATGCTATGGAAGAGAATACACCATTTCACATAAGCCTCAAAAGGCCAACTTATACATTCTCATTACTTTAACCCTTTATATCATCCATACATCATTTGTACATACATTTACATGTGCTCATATAGCTACAACTCCAAAAAGAATAGGTGCACTCTCATTTTGGCACCTTATACATCAAAATAACCAAAAAGCTATACATCATGCTACTATGCTCTTCTAGGCTCCGTGAGGTGTGCTCGCCTCTCCCTGAACACCACCTGAATAATAGGATGGGAGGGGAAGGGGGGTGAGATTCGGGAGAATCTCAATAGCTCATACTCATTCAAGATGCAATCAAGGCATATACTAGTCAAACATGCAAACAAATCATCATAACACAACATATGTGTTTCATGCCATGAAATCAAACCAATGCCAAAACTAGGCTCTAGGGACTTTCGGTCTAGCCTCACCCGAGCTTTAGGACTTTTGGATCGGCCTCACCCTTGGTTTAGGGACTTTTGGCTCCTCCTCACCCGTCTCAAGGGACTTTCGGCACCACCTCACCCGAGCGATTTCCACAATCATATCATAAGCATATTGGTACCGATACATCAAGGCAAAATCGATGGCATATCTCATCATACAAGCACATACACAACATATAATGACTATTACACAACCAAGAATGCAACAAGAAAAGAGTAGAGAGCTACCTTCTCGGATTACACAAATCTTCCCTTTCAATTTCTCCTCTCCCTCCTTGATTTCACACTCACAACAAGGTGGAGTTTCTTCCTTTGAGCCTAGGCATAACAAGAGCATCAAATCATTCTCTCATAGCTTAAATAAAAGAGATTCTTCATCAAAGTAAACCCTCACTACCCTCACAGATCTAGGGATTCTCTCTCTAGAACTCTACTCACTCTCCTTCCTCTCTCAAGCTCTCCAAGAGGAAAGCAAGGAAGAAGAATTGAGGATAAATGAGTTCTACCCTCCTTCTAGAGTAGTTTTCCTATTTCCCTCTTCTGAACCTCTCCTAACTCAGCTTCTAAAACCGTAGAAAGAGAAAGCAAGAGGAGGAGACAACAGGCTAAGGGGAAAAGCTAGGGAAATCTAAAGCTTACTCACCTCTTTGCTTGATCTCCTTGCTTCTTGGCCTCTCTCTCTCTCTCCACCGCTCTCTTCTCTCTCTTTGGTCGAAGCTCAGGTCGGTTCTAAGAGAAAGGAAAAGTTTAGACTCTTTAAAAAGTCAAAATCTCTCTTTTTACGCTTTTTCTGGACCGCTCTCGCTATAGCGAGTCATCATCCTCGCTACGGCGAGCTCGTACAAGTTCCAGACCTCTGCCTTCGCTATGGCGTCGCTACGGCGAGCTCGGCCTGTTCCAGACCTCTGCCTTCGCTATAGCGCCGCTATGGCGAGCAACTCCCTGGTTCCCGTATGGAATGTCGCACTCGCTACAGCTAGGAACATCTTAGCTATTGCGAGGAGGCATTCTCGCTATGGCGACTCTATTTCTCGCTATGGCGAGAAGACTTAGAAAATTTTCAGCCTTCGAAAATTTCCCAGCTTCCTCTTTTCTCTTTTATGGTTGTTACAGTTCTCGCTATATTCCTCGCTAATTGGGCAATTTAGAGAGGCTACACTATTCCTCGCTATTTTCCTTGTTAACTAGATAATTTTAGAGAGGATTGTGCATGGCCTCGCTAATTTCCTCACTAATGGGTAATTTTAGAGAGGGTCATGTTATTCCTCGCTAATGTCCTCGCTAATTTCGTAATTAAAGAGGACTTTAAGATCCCTCGCCAAAGGGCCTCGCTAAAATTATTCTTAGAGACAAATTTCACGTTCCTCACAAAATTCCTCATTAATTTAGTTTATTAGAGAGGAATATCAATGTCATCGCTAATTGGCCTCGCTAATAAGTGATTTTCTAGTAGTGTCAAATCCACATTTGCTGCAATTTGGATCGAGAGAAGTAAGAATATGAATGGTTCTTTTTTTTTTCCACATTTCTTGTTTTAAAACTTTATTAATTATATCATTCTTTCTTTCATATAGAAATTTAAATTCTAATTCATTTAAAAGATTTTTGCTTAATTAATACATTAAAACCTAATCAAAATGTATCATTCAAGCATTTGACCAATAAATATAGCCTTTTGATCTTTGATGTCTTAATTAACAATTATATTACACATCATTCTGAAAATTGTCCAACTTTAAAAGTATAAAGGATGTTCATGCATGTTTTAAAAATAAAAGGTCTTTTATTTAATGTTAAATTCTTTATTCTAAAATTTATAATCTATTATCATATCATATATTACATATTATCATGTGTATTCCCATAAATCTCGGCTCTATGATAGTGATTGAAATGGAGTATTTTACTTGTCATTTAACATACTCACCAATCTTTTTTCATTTCAATTTCTATGCATAATTTAATTTCCATAATTTTATCCTTCAAATAAGTAAACACTTTAAACTCATTTCATTTGAAAACATATTTCTTTGTCAAAGTTGAAGAAATAATTTATATATAATAGAATCAAACCTATTATAGGTTAATTTATTTTTTTAATTAATTTCTCATTCAATTAGGAAATTTCAATCCCTTCTCTATTCTTGAGTGATTTTTGCCGTAATATAATATTTGAAATGTTTATTTTTATAATCAAAATTAAATAATGTAAAATTCGAAATTTTAGAATATAATTTTCATTCAAATAATTGACTATCTACTTCAAGCCAAACCAATTAAGATTGAATTAAATTTGTTTGACTGTGATATTTTAATTAGATTAATTGATTAAAATTTAAGTAAATTATACAATTATTTCTTAAATTTTGTAAAAATTAAACAAGTTTTTTTTGGAAAATTTTAATATTTATTCCAATTATCAAATTTTCTTATCTACAAATTAATTAGAAACTATAATAGCAAAGATAGAAAAAAGATTATACCATAAACAAATAATATTTTTACAGGAAAACATGAGCATTACATCTTTTACCTTAGATTACTAAGCCATGCATCTTTCTATTATATCC
The DNA here is from genome assembly GCA_026724425.1 of Erythrophleum ivorense. NCBI lineage: Eukaryota > Viridiplantae > Streptophyta > Magnoliopsida > Fabales > Fabaceae > Erythrophleum > Erythrophleum ivorense. The sequence continues at coordinate 945,170 of JAIUCV010000030.1, read as the reverse complement.
AATCTTTGAGCCTTTGTTATTTAGCCTATAAACTCATTAAATTTTAAATGTTTAGCATTTCAAAAGAGAAAACAAAAATACCAATTACTGAAAATAACACATCTATATATTTATCAATTAATACCTATCATTATATGGCCATTAAAAAAGAGTCATTGATGTTAGTGGTAGAATTGGAATTATTATTAGTGAACTTTGAATTTTTATTCTGACTTTGTTTAATTGCTCTTAGTTATTCAATTATGCTTTTAATTTCATTATATTATGTTACACTACCAACTTCATTTGATTAACAGGTATTATAAAATATAAACAATGTCGCCAAGAGAAGAATTTTCAACAGGAAGATTGGAAGGTGCTTCTAGTAATGATATTAGGTGGTATTTTGGAACACTTTGTCTAAAAATATGCCTTGAGAATATAGAACCAAGACTACTAAAAAAGAAAGTAAAGGTAGCTGGAAATTAAAACAACATAATTTGAAAACTTTATGGGAAAGTAATGAAGGGTAGAATTACTCAACTAAAGCAACATATTACACATTTTAAAGGATAAGTAGCTAGTTGTCCTAGAGGGTATAATGAAGCTTCTTTTAGATAATAAAGAAAAAAAATTGATTAAAAAAAAGAAAAAAAAAATTGATGCAAGGTTGAGGTAATGAAGATGATGGAATGAAAGCATTTGTTGATGAGGAAATGTAGATGAGGCATGCAAAGGAAGAAAGTATTATATTAAATCGTGAATGAGAAGATAGACAACAATTTAGACAACAAACTAGAGGAGGGCAAAATATGCATGAAGAGGGTGGAAGCTTTCATGCAAGAGCAAGAGGATCATAAGATATTGCTTTCAGTTTAAGGTCTACAAATGTTGATCTTGTGAGGAGTAAAAATTTGAAATAGCCAAAAATTTATGGTGATTTGATGAAAAGGTTGAGAAAAAAACTAAGCGAAGTAGTATTAAAGTTTATTATATATGAGCATCTTCCAATGAATTTATCTAACTCTCCTTGGTTGCATAATTTAATTATTACAGATACTAAGATTGGTACAACATGGGTTAAATTTGTAACACCCAAAATTTATCAAGAGTAATTATGGATAATTATTAGAAAATTAGGCAAATTAGGGGAAAATAGGAATTTTGGAGAAAAGGATTATTTTGGGTATTTTAAGATAAATAATTATTTTTGGTAATTTTAGAGAAAATAAAATATTGTTGTGGGCTTAAATTTCAAATGGGGTAGAAATTTAATAATTGGGCCCTATGATTAATCTATTTATGCTGAGAACCATAATTAGAGGCCCAACTACAACCTTGTGCAGACCAAATTCAAACAAATCCATATAGCTTGGCCTAATAAGCAAAATTTCTAAACCGATATTGATAATGGGCTTTTGGGTCATCCTAAACCCATCCAAAACACTAACATATTTAACCCCTTATTCCCTATTCTGCAAACCAACTTATTCTTCAGTCAAGGGAAAGTTTCATTTTTGCATCTTGAGAGGGAGGGTAGGGTTTCATCATAGTTTATCTCCATTCTACACTCTTAGGAGAAAAATCAACCAAGGTGAGTTATACAAAACATATCCTCTCTTTTTCCTTTATAATTTGGTCTAAATAACTTCTGGTTTAGTGGATTTCTACCTCATTCCTAAATCTAAAACTTGCTCCTTTGGTGGCTCTTTTGTTAATATTTGAAGGTTGAGGCTAGAGGGATTATTAAGTAAGTATCTTTTCCTCATTTTGACATATTTTCTATGGGTTAGTGGCTCTAATGGATGACTTATATAATGAGCTTTGATTTTGTGTAAAAATACTTAGAAATTAGAGTGGAATATTGTGGTTTCTAGTATGGGTGAAGTTCAAGTCTAAATTTAGGACTCTTTGGTAATTGGGTAAGTGATTTCTAAGTAATTATTGATAGTTTAATTCCATGGTGTTTGATTTATGTTGCAAATAGAGGTTAATAATTTGTTTTAATTTAATCTACCCCTAAAGTGTGGAAACTTATCTTGACTTCAGAACTATACATGATTAAGTGAGGTAACTGGCATTTGAATTTTAATTCCTTACATATGTATTTTGTTAATCTGATATTTGCTACATAAATATGTTTTGATATGTTAAATGATTGGTTGGCTACTTGATTTTTATTATGGACCACGAGCATGTCCTTGGTAGAGCTGTGATGTGGCTGCTACCCATGCATTGTGCTTCGATCGGGCACTGAGTCATAATCAGTCTCATGAATGTACTAAGCCCAGGTTGTGCTCAATAGGGAATTGGCGTCGTATATAGGTCTTTCCTTGTGTTATTAGCCATTAACATGATGTACGTGATTACTAGTATGGGATAGTAGTCACTGGTAGCTCAACTAGTTTATTTGCTAATATGATGGATTATTATAATATTTATCTTATTAAAAATGCATTTATACTAATTAAATTGTACATATGTATGGAATTATCCTTCAGTTACTGAGATTCATATCTCATCTTGTTTTATGGGCTTAATAATTTCAGGTGAAAGTTCCTTAGGTAAGGAAAAGGAGAAGCAAGTGAATGAACATCCCTGATTTGAGGCCAAGTGTAAGATTTCTACACTTGGAATGTAACACCCCGGTCCCTCTGCAAACGTGAGAAACGCGATGTTCGGTTTCTCCATAAACGTCAGAAATGGGCCAGATACAAAAGGAAGTCCCTAAAATAAAAGAAATTAAGGCCAAATAAAATTATGATAAAATTTTAAATAATAGAAAATGAGGATTTGAGCCTTAAGTTGCCAAAAATTGGGGTCATGGTGATTTGAAAAATTTACTGAAAAGCTAGTGGCATTTTCGTAAATAAGTGAACTGTTTGGAAAACATACAAAAGGGCTTTTTAAATGAAAATTTTGAGTTCTCCAGGGTTTTCAGAGGCCCTGAAAATCATGGAAAGCCCCGGGACAATTAAATCCCCTCCGGTGGATGTTTTTCAATGTCGGTGTACCCGAACTTTAATGGATTCATTCGAGAAGGTTTTAGCTCCGATTTGAGTGATTCCAAAGGCATTTTACTAAATTGGGAATCTAAATTTTATAATAAAAAAGAAAATTCTAAAAAAGGAGCTAAAATGAAGTCAAAATGGAAATGCCATTGCAAAGAGCAAAATTGGAAACAATTTTAACAAGAAGATTTTTAAACACACGCCCTCTCTTGCCTTCATTTTCCACCTTCTTTCTTCTGCCTAGAACAGAGAGGAGAATCAATTCTCTTAGGCACACAATAAGGAGCACTCTTGGATGGAGAAAAAAAGCCAAGAAAAGGTAGGAAATTCCATGGAAAATCTCGCTTTCTCCCTAGCAAGTTACTTCTCCTCCTTCTCCTCCTTATTTCTATGGGTTTGATGGTGTTTTTAAATCTATTTTGGGGGCAGAATAAAGATTAAAAAATTCATGTTTGAAGGGAGGCAACCAAGGAAAGTGAAAAGCAACCAAGAGAAAGCAAGAAAATAAGGTAAAACTTCCATTCTTTGGTAGTTTCTTCCTCACCCTTTCTCTTGCACGAATTTGGCCACCATAAGCCCAATTCTTAGGGGCTATTTTCTATCCAATTCATGGAGGGATTTGATGTTTTAGGTGGCAAGGATTAAGAATGAACTAATAGAATCAAGAAAGGAGCATTAGGAAACAAGATAGAATCATTAAGGATCCAAATGCTCCCTTGCAAATCTGATTTTATATGCATGTTTTTAGACTTAATTGAATGTTAAAACATGCTCCTAAGATCCCTAAGAGGCTCCCTACATGCTTCCTCCTTCAAGAAAACAAAGAGAACTCCATGGAAGGCCAATGCACCCATAGTCTCGGCCTAAGCACGTTCACCTAGCTAGGGAGAGTTTCAAATTTTTCTACGGCCATTTTCAAGTCATATATGGTGAATGAATATAAGAGGAGGCCTTGGAAAAAATTTAGAACTCAAGGAAAGTGAATTGGGGTCATAGGTTCCATATTACGACTTAAAGAAGCAACATGGTACTAGACCCTTTGTTTTAATGGTGTGGTGGCTCCAAGAGGCTTAAAAGGAGTCAAGAATCATAATTGAAAGGAAAGAATGAGGCCTAGAAGTTATTTGAGGAGTATTGCTTCATTAGGCACCATTATGGACCATAATGAAGCCTATAGAGTAATCTAGGGCTTAAGAAAATTGTATAGCTTTAGAATATGTTTCATGAATCTAATTAGCTCCCTTAAATCATGTCTAGGCCAAGAGAAACCTTCCCCACACTTTTGTGGGTGTATAGCTGAGGCAAAGGAGGGAAATCCAAGGGGAAAAGTGTGTAGATTTGTACAAGGTAGCTCTCTCCACCTTCTCTCATGCATGGATGTGTGTTAGCTTGTTTTAGAATGTGTGTATGTGTATTTTCAAGTTATGAAAAGTATGCTAGCATGCCTTTATATGCTATGATCCTTGATGCCATGTTATGTTTTCTAATGAGTGCATGATGTTTATATGAGTTTACTTGAGGTGGAGAGGCCAAGAACTCTTTCCTTTAGTAAGGATGAGCCAAGAACCCTTGAGCCTAGTTGAGACAAAGCAAAGAGTCTCCCAAAAGCAAAGTGGGCTCCCAAGAGTATGGTTGAGTCCAAAGTGCTCAAGAAACAGGTAAGGCAAGTCCAAAACCCATGAGGAGAAGTGTGAGGCCAATCCAAACACTTGGTGAGCTCTTGAATGATTTGTATGAGTTGCTCATATGCCAAGTTTGCTTTTAAAAGGTCTATGGCTTTTATTTTCTCCATGCATACATTTGTAAAGCTTACTTGCATATATTATGTATAATTGAATGGGAGATGAGCTATTGGCATTCTTTGAATCTCATCCCCTCCTCTCCAATGATCTAACATGCTAGGTGGACCAAGTAATTATGGTGAAGGGAGCCAACAACCATGAAGAGCAAGGATTGACAAGCTTATATATTATTTTACCCATTTTGGAACCATAATGATGGTTCATAATGTATTTGATGTTGTATATATACCATGAGCCTTGAGGCATGTATAAATATACTATTATGTGATGTTTAGATGTATGAAAATGATATATGACTCATAGCACTTATTTTGAGTATGTAATGCCAAAGTGTGCAATATGGAACTTTTATGAAAGTATGCACAAGTGTGGGTTGAATGGCCAAAATGAGATGTATGAGGTTTAGGACCATTTGGGCAGCTCACTTAAGTCTCAAATGTGCTTTTATACTTGCCTAAAAGGTGCCAAGACTAAGGGAAATCCATTTGGCAACTTTGGTACCCTATATGGAGCCAAAATTGACCATTATGGGATCTTATATCACTTTTTAGCCAAATGAGTTAATCTTAATCTGAGATTTGGCATGCAATTAGGTCTCATTGAAATTTTTCTGGGAAGCTAAAGATCATAATTTTTGGAGTTCTACAGAATATTTGATGATTTTTCAAAGTTGGCAAAATTTATGGAAATGGTCTGATGCACTGTTATAATGATCTGAAATTGTTTTCTATCACATGAGACACAAATGATATCCAATTGCCATTAAATTTTATACAAAGAAGATAGGAAATCAAAGTGACTCGTTTCAACTAGAAGCACCTCATTTGGACGTCTACAGAGGAAGATATGAATTTTTGAAGTTTCTATCCAATATTAATAACCTTGCCTGATTAGAAGTACTATTCCATTGAATTCTGAGGTTTGAACTTAATGAAATGATCTAGAGATATTTTTTCTCTCTAGTTGACATCCACATCTTTCTATATTTATATCATTTGCATAGATTGGATTTTTTTGGAATTAATTGGACATTTTTGAAGTTCATATTAGTAAACTGTGACAGCATCAGGACCCAGTCCGACCTCTAGACTATTTCGCATGTCAAACGCTCTGTTTGTAGGATGTTATGACTTGTACATATTTTTATCATGAAGTAGACATCCCAAGATTTCAAAAATGACTAAGATTGCATGATTTCAATTTTTGTAGATTTAGTTATGATTTTCCCAGTTTTTCCCAAAAATAAGGCCAATTCTGGCGGAGAATGAATACCCATTTTCCATGTCTCTTTTCGGTTTCTATGAGTTGTAAGTATGTTTTTAGGATACAAATGGGTTTTAATAATGTAATTAAGTATAGTATGAGCTCACACAATCTACATGACACCAGAATGAATTTTTAGATACGACGCAACGCGAAAATATTCATTATTTTCCTTGCCTTTCTATGAGAAACTTACATCCTTCATGATATTAAGTCATATGAAGGCATGAGATTAACTAGAATTTATGGTGTTACATAGAACATTTTGACTTAGAGTAGATGTTGATTTTGTTATTTATTTTGTATAGCATCATTATACACTTATATTGCCAAATGTATGTATTTTGATATTTTGTAATCAATGATGTATCTAATAAGGAGTTGGATTATGTAATACTTGAACTCTGATGTATGTACTTAGTTATGATCTAATATAGATTAATGTTGATGAAGGATTATGACTTATCACTTGAGAGTATACTTATGCTTTGTAATGAATGATCAATTGAACATTGTTGTATGGAGATGTTACTTTAAACTAATAGATATCAGTATAGTGACCTTTGAATGTTTGATTTGGGTTTTATGCATGTTACTTTAACTTCTATATGGGTTTGATATAGGAAATATGTAATGTCCGGGTTTCATTAAACAACGAAATGGATGCGTTTTCAAAGCAAGCCCCTTCAGATGAGTTATTTAAGATCAACAAAAATTAGAATAAAATTCTAAATAATAAAAAATGAAGATTTAAACTCTGAGTTGCCCAGAAACTGGGGCTCCAGTGATTCAAAGAAATTGCCGAAAGGCCAGTAGCATTTTTTGTAAATAAGTGTAATTTTGGAAAAACACATAGGAAGGCATTTTAAATAAAAGTTTTGAGTTCTCCAGGATTCTCAGAGGCCCTAAAAACTATGGGAAGCCCTGAGACAGTTAAAACCCCTCCGGTGTATATTTTTCAACATCGGTTGACCCAAATTTTAACCAAATTGCTCGAAAAGGTTTTAGCTCCGATTTGAGTGATTCCAAAGGTATTTTACTAAATTGGGAACCTAAATTTTATATTGAAAAAGATAGTTCTAAAAAAGGAGCTAAAACAAAGCCAAACCGGAAATGCCATTGCGAAGGGCAAAATTGGAAACAATTTTAACAAGAAGCTTCTTTATTCCTCTTTAAAGCTCACGTTCCACTCTCCCTCATTTTAGACCGACTTAGTTCAGCCAAAAATCAAAAGGGAGTTCATCCAAAAGTGGCGCACCAAGAGAGCTAAGAAAGGAGGAAGAAAAGCTTAAGGAAAGGTAAGAATTCTTAAAAATTTCTGTGTCCCTCCTTCTTGAAACTTATTCCTCTCCTCTCAAGCTTCCTTTCTATGGTTTTAATAGGAAGTTTGGTGCTATTTTGAGGGCAAAATAGAGAGGGGAATTTCAAAATTGGAGAGAGCAAGCCAAACAAAGGAAGAACCCTCTTGAAAGAACTTGATTCAAGGTAATTTTCTTGCAAGATGTTACTTCCTTTTCCTTAGCTTTTTCTCCCATATTTCAGCCTCATATAGAACCAAGAGAGGGGGGAGCTTTTTGACTTAGAACAAGTATGAAACACAGAAACTAGGTTATGGGAAAGTAGAATATGCAAGGGAATTGGAAGGGAAATCAACGAAATGCAAGAATGAAAAGTGTGAAGCTCTTAAATGGGATGAAAAAATTGATTTAGTACATAAACATTCTTGCATGTGTGAGTGTTTATTTGAGCTTCTAAGACCTCTAAGAAACCTCTCAAGTGTGTCTCCCATCAAGAAAAAATCAAGAAGTCTATGAACCCTTCCTTCCCCTTATGTTTCAGCCTAGGCTAATTAAATAGGTTAGGTAGTGTTTTAATTTGTCCTAACCTTGGTTTGGGACTTTGTATAATGGTAGAAGGTTAGAGGAACCCTTAGGAAAAATTTAGAAACTATAGAAAGTGAGTTGGCCATATATGTTCCATAAAATAACCTAAAGAAGTAACATGTAGCTAGACTTTTTATTTTAATTGTGTGATGACTCCAAGAGGCTTAAAAGGAGTCAAGATTCATATATGAAAGGAAAGAATGAAGTCTAGAATTTATTTGATGGGTATTGCTTCATTAGGTACATTCTTGGAACCATAAAAGGGTTTTTAGACTAAGTTAGTGTATAGGAAGATGTGTGGGCTTAGAATTAATTCCATGAACCTAATTGGCTTCCATAAATTGTGTTTAGGTCAAGAGAAATTATTCCCACACCTTTGTGTGTGTAAGGCCGAGGAAAGGAGAGCAAAGTCAAAGAGAAAAGTGTGTGATTGCATCTAAGGTAGCTCACTTCTCCTTTTCTCATACATGGATGTATGCTTGACTTATCTTTGAATGTGTATGTGTGTTTTAAGCCATGAAAAGTATTCTAACATGCTTGCATATGCCATGATACCATGATGATGCATTATATTTTCAAATGATGTTTGTTATGCTTTCTTGGGTTAGCTTGAGTATGGAGAGGCCAAAAACTCTTAACCATGGTGAGGATGAGCCAAGAACCCTTAAGATGGTTGAGACAAAGTAAAGAGTCTCCCAAGAGTAAGGTTGACTCCTAAGAACCTCTTAAAGAAATGGGTAAGGCAAGTCCAATATCCATAAGTGAAAGGGTGAGGCTAATCCATTAACTTGGCAAGCCTATGGATGCCTTGTATGATTTACTCACATGCCAAGCTTGCTTCCTGAATGTTCACATCATCCATTATGCTCATCCATGCATTTTTAAGACTTGTTTTGCATATATTATGTGTGATTGAAAGAGAGTTGAGCTATTGGGATTCTTTGAATTTTATTCCCTCCTCTCCAATGATCTAACTAATAGGTGGATTAAGTGGGCAAGGTAATGGAAGCCAACCACCTTGAAGATGAGAGTATGACATTCAAGTGTATGGTTTTTGCTTCTTTAAGACCACACAAGTGGCAAATGTTGTAATCTAATGTTGTATATGACCTATGACCTTATGAACATATGTAATTATACTAATATACCATGAATGAATGAGAACTAAGGTTGTATGTATGGATATGCACATTTTGGTTATGTAATAGCAAATTTGCATTATGGAAGTATGTATATAAATAGAAGTGGAGTAGACAAAATGAGATGCATGAGGTTTGGGACCAATTGGGCAGCACATACAAGTCATAATCATGCTTTTAGACTTGCCCAAGAGGTGCCAAACATCAAGAGAAACTATTTGAACACTTTGATATCCTATATGGAGCATAAATTGACCATATTGGAAACCTATACCACTTTTTTTCCAAATGAGCTCTTCTAAATTTGAGATTTGGCATGCTATTAGAGTTGAGAGATTTTTGGGGAACTAAAGTGCAGAATTTTTGGAGGTCTAGGGAATATTTGATGAATTTTCAAAGTTGGAAAAAATTCTAATTTTGGTCATATTACTGATCCGAAATTAAAATCTATCACTTAGGAGACAAATTGTCCCATTTCCATGAAATTTTATAAGATGAAACTAGATATTCCTAGTGACTTGTGCCAATTAGAAGCACCCCATTTGGATGTCCAGAGAGGGAGATATGAATTTTTAAAGATTCTGCCCAGTATTAGACGCTCAAATTGACCTCAGGTACTATTTAATTAGGTTTGGAGGTCTGGCATGTCTGAACTGGTCTATAGTTATTTTTTCCCTGTAGATAACATCTGTCACTTTTTGGATTGGTATTATTTGCATATATTGGATTTTTGTGGAATTAATTAGACATTTTTGAAGTTTGCTGCAAAAACCTATGACACCACTAGTAGACAGCCAGACCTCGGCACTTTTTTTAATGTCAAATATCTTCTATGTTGGGTTTCATGGTCTGGACATATTTTTAGCATAAATTAGATATGTGTAGCTTTCCAGAATAGCCAAGAATGCATGATTTTTTATTTTTTAAAAAATTAGTTATGATTTTCCAAAATTGATGAGAGAAACTTAGCCTGGAAACCCGATATTGGTTGTAGAAAATACTGGGGAAAAGAGTTGAAATTCATACTTCCTCATAGATTTTGTGATGAATATGAGTTGCTATGATGTGTTGTAGATAGAAATGACTTGAAGTTGATTTAAATGAATTGTATGAGCAAAATTGTAACACCATAATATCTTAACTCCAATTCATCTTCCTCTAGGCTTGATTCCATATGATTTCCAAAGAAAATGATCAAAACCGTGGTATTTTACTACTTTAAGTCGGGGTTTAACCGGTCATATTTTACCCCGTGGGTCCCGTGAACCCATCATTCATGCTCTCTACTCAATTACCATTTATAAGACTTGTACATAGCCTCAAACAACTCATAAATCACGGGTATGAAGCCAAAAGCTAAGAAAATGCAATTTCTTAAATGAGCCTATAAATCATATTTTTGGCTCTAACTTTGGAAAATCATAACTAATTCTAAAAAAATAGGAATCAAGCAAATCATAGCTCTCTAGAAAGCTTTGGATGTTAAATTCATACTAAAAACCCAACCACAATCTTAGCCATTGGACCATCTTTGACATCGAAAAAGACACAGATGTCCGGCTGTCCCTGATACTGGTGCAGTTTACTGTCATGAACTTTGATAATTCGTAATTAATTCCACAAAAATCTACTATGGGTAAACTATACCAATTTGGAAAGCTACAGATGTTAACTAGAGGAAAAAAATAAGTTCAGATCAGTTCAGGAGCTCTTGGACCTCGAAAACCGATGGAACAGTAACGAAGGTCAGAAACTTCCCTGATGCTGATACAGAACTTCAGAAAGTCGTTTCTCTCTCTACAGACCTCTTGGTATAGGTCACTGTGGATATCTAATTTAGGCTCATAAAATTTCATGACAATTGGACACCATTTGGTCCATGAATGACATTAATTCAATTTCGGACTTAATGCACAGTACCATGACCAAACCATCAAAATTTCCCAACTTCAATAATTCACCAAATATTCCCTAGACCTCCAAATATTACCCACTTTAGCTTCTCAAGAAGCTCTCAATAGACTCTAGAGACATGCCAAGTTTCATATCAAGAAGAGCTCATCTGGTTATACTTTGACGAAGCTCACAAAAGTGACGGTTTTGGCACCCACAACCGTTCATAATGGGTCCAAATGACCTCCCACATACTCTACCCTCTTTTGGGCAAGTTTGAAAGTACAAGCATAGCATATATGAATAACTCAAATGTCCAAGTCATCATACAGTTCAAAATCACTATGCTACAGAACAAAATACATCATTTCATATAAGCCGCAAAAGGGCCACATTTTACATTCTCATTGTTTTGGCTCTTTCCACAGTTCATACATCATTTATACATGTGTTTACATAAGCTTACATATTTACAACTCAAAAAAAATAGGTGCATATTCATTTTGGCACCTCTTTACAACAAAAGAACCAAAACCACTACACATTTCTCAAAGTATGCTCAACTAGGCTCCATGAGATGCACTTGGTTCTCCTTGAGCTCCACCTAAAATGTTAAGATGGGAGAGGGAAGGGGGTGAGATTCAGGGAATCTCAATAGCTCATACTCATTTAAGATGCAATCAAGGCATATAAACTAGTCAAAGCATGCAACCAAGTCACAATAACACAACATATGTGTTCATGCCATGAATATCATGTCAATGCCAAGAATAGGCTCTAGGGACTTTTGGTCTAGCCTCACCCGAGCTTTGGGACTTTTGGATTGGCCTCACCCTTGGTTTAGGGACTTGCTCCACCTCACCCATCTCAAGGGACTTTCGGCACCGCCTCACCCGAGCAATTTACACAATTCATATCATAAGCATATTGGTACCAATGCATCAAGGCAACATCAATGGCATCTCTCATCATACAAGCACACACACATGCATACAATGACTATTACACATCCAAGAATGCAACAAGAAAGAGTAGAGAGCTACCTTATCGGCTAACACAAATCTTCCCTTTCAATTTCTCTTCTCCCGTCTTGATTTCACACTCACAACTAGATGGAGTAGCTTCCTTTGAGCCTAAGCACAACAAAGAGCATAGGATTATTCTCTCATAACTCAAATAAACTCTTACAAAGCTAAAGGGGCTCTTTACCGAAGTAAACCCCGGCTACACATGTAAAAAGCTAGGGATTCTCTCTCTAGAACTCTACTCATTCTCCTTCCTCTCTCAAGCTCTCAAGGAAGAAAGCAAAGAAGAAGAAGTGAAGCTATATGAGTTCTACCCTTATTCTAGGGTAATTTTCCACTTTCCTCTTCTGAACCAAACCCAAATCAACTTCCAAAACCATAGAAAGAGAGGGCAAAGAGAGAAGAATAGCATGCTAAGGAGGAAAGCTATGGAAATCTCAAGATTACTTACCTCTTTGCTTGTTCTCCTTCCTTCTCTAGGTCTCTCTCTCTCCACAGCCCTTTTCTCTCTCCTTGGTCAAAGCTTAAGTCGGTTCTAAGAGAAAGGAAAGTTTGAAAGCTTTTAAAAAGTCAAAATCTCTCTTTTTACGCTTTTCCGGACTAACCCTCGCTATAGCGAGCCATAACCCTCGCTACGGCGAGCTCGTATTTGTCCCAGACCTCTGCCTTCGCTATAGCGTATGCTACGGCGAGCAACTCCCTGGTTTTTGTATGGAATGCCTGTACTCGCTATAGCTAGCAGCATTTTCACTATGGCGAGAAGGCACTCTCGCTAAAGCTAGCTCATTTCTCGCTATAGCGAACAGGTACATTCGCTATAGCTAGGCTATAGCTAGCATACTTAGAAAATTTCCAGCCTTCTAAAATTTTCAGCTTTTCTTTTCTTCCCCTTTTCTTTTCTCTTTTCTTTTCTTTTCTCTTTTTGGTTGTTACAAAAATCCCCTAATCTTGGCCCTTGAGAATAGCTTATGTCCCATTAAAGGCATGGTGGTCCTTGATAAGAAGTGTTTCATGCCTCATTCGATAATGTTTATGAATAAATGTACATATTACAATTGATTTGGCATTAATTCAAAGGATTTCTAAGGCTAGAATTAGATCTTATAGACTAGATCTAAGATCCTGTCGACAAGATCTTATAGTTTATATGGAGAAATTTAGGACCTTGTCGATAAGATCTTTTGCTAGAGTACAAGGTCTTCTTTTTATTATACAATGGCCTATGTATGGTGAAGGTTTTACAAAATATGGGAGTGCCATAGCTTAATTTTGTATTTAAGGTCATTTGGTAGGCTTGGGAGTAGGAACATGTTAGTTTGGTCCATTAAGACTCGTGTAAGGTGATTGAAGGACAATTGGCAGGGAGTAACACAATGTTAGATAGTCACTTGTGGTTACACATCTTGTCCTACTATCTTAGAGGGAAATTTACTGATATGAATCAATCCCTAGATGCTGAAGTCTAAATCTAGGTTCCTAAGTCATTGAAATTAATAAATTGGAGACTTGCGAAGAAATATTGCACTAAGAGTATGTATTTTTGTCATAGGAAGACCCTTGATATATTAGAGGGAGGTTTAAGTTGTTAGGACATGTATGTAAGGAGTATAGGTCCAGATGGTACTTGAGTCGTGGTAAGAATTAAGCAAGTCATAGCCAAAACATCCCTAAGGAGTAATAGAACCTAGGTTTGCCGAGGTGCAGATACCCTTGCTGCGGTGCGAGTAAGGGTTGCCGCAGTGAGAATCAAAAAGAAGAAAATGGGGATAATGCTCTAGTGGCTCATCTTGCACCGTGGCAAGAATCATGAAAATTTGAATAGTGAGTTCTAGGGGAAAGCTTCATCGCAACATAGGAATTTCAACTCATAGTGAGAATCACTTATTCTAGAAAAATAGCTTTAATAGCAAACCAAGTCACGGCAAGAATGCATTCTGAAGCTTTTAGGAGTCTTAGAAGCTAACCTAGCAGTGGTCAAACTCCTCCTATTCATGACTTAAGTCTCCAAACTCCCATTTTAGTTTAAAAACCTTAGTTTTCACTATGGTAATGTCATGTATTGACTTGGAAACTAATGTAAATGAGTTTTATGCCTCTTATAATGAAATGTGAATGGAATGGGATCTTATAGGAGTATTTTAATATCCTTTATTTATGAATCTTCTTGCTTACCTATTTGGTGATTAGGAATAATTGAAAAAGTTCAAATTTTCCTAGGTTTTCATCTATTAATGAATTATGAACAATGCTTAGCCTTAAGTACATGTGTTAAAGAGACCAATTAAGTTTAATTAATGCATTTGGTAATTAGGGATGTTACAAAATTCCCTACTCCTTATGAGATTTTAGATGTGTATTTGGAAGCTAAATACAAATCCATGAGGCAATGAATAAATTGGTTGAAAGGTGCATGGAAGGAAAGAGGTGTTACAATAATATGTGATGGTTGGACTAATAACATTGTCACATGCACATAATGAATTTTCTTATCTGTTACAATAGGGAAACTATTTTTCTAAAACATCTTGATATTTCTTCTATTGCTAGTAGAAATATTGATAACTACCTTTGTGACGACCCTAACCCCTAATCATTGTAATTAAGGTAGATCACATGATTCATAACCGTAAAGCAGGGTTACATAGCATTGAGACTAATTACATATTATGGAAATACAGGGAAATTTGAACCTTATTAGTGTCAGAGTCATCAATCACATAATTATAACCACTTACATGCCTCAGGGGATAGCAAACATTCATTTATAAGCCTTGATTATATTACCTATCATTCCCACATTACATTTATCTTCTATTAATGTTTCTAAATCAACCCTTGAAGTTACCATAAGAAAAACCAAGAATTTTTAGTAAATATAGGGATTTCGGGACATTCGCCGCGGCCAATTTCCATCTAGCCGCGGCCAATTCCCCTCGGCTTGACCCCTCACATCGTTACTAATTTTGTCGCGGTGATAGCCGCGGCGAGTTGGACCTTAGCCGCAGCCAACCTACATGGCGCTGCGGCGAAGAAGCCTCATGGAACTTCCCTCGCTCGTCTCTCAATATTGGCCGCGGCCAATTACTCCCTTAGCTGCGGCCAATTCCTCTCTGGAATGCCTGGCTCATTTTCATAAAAGTTCACCGCGGCCAATTACTCAGTTTGCCGCGGCGAATTTCCCTCTGGACGACTCCCAGGTTAGCCTCTCGAAGTTAGCCGCGGCCAATTACATATTAGCCGCGGCGAATTTCTCTCTAGTGCTCTCCCTAGGCAACTTCGCCACTATTGGCCGCAGCTAGTAATATTTTGGCCACGGCCAACCACCTCCTGAACCTACAACTCTCAAAACCTTGCCTCATACTCTCCACTCTTCCTTTAATAACCCCCTAGGGTCACTCTACCATGAATTATGCAACTCCCATGGTGTTTATGCACCTTATTTACCCAGCTATTCTACCATCTCTAATTTGAAATTTAAGTATGAAATCCTGCCCATCCAACTACCATATGACAGTAATTACACATATTGATATTTCAAGAAATTACATAAGCTCCCAACAATCAACATTCCGTTAAGGTTCCATACATCATTGACTCAAGTCAACAATCTAATATCAAGGATTTCATTGCTCAAAATAAATGTCGAGGTTCATACATCAATCAATAGCTAATGTAAAGCCTATATCTCATTAGTTACATTCCATGCTATCAAAATACATTCTCCTACACTTGGCAATGCAGATACATGATGATGCTATACAAGACTTAACAAAATTAGAATCTACCCTATTCTACTCAGACCAAGTGTAGCTCCCCACACCGGGCCTCAGCTCATGGATGTTCATCCACTTGCTTACCCTTATCCTTACTCAAAGAACCTTCACCTGAAATGTTAATCCCATGAAACGGGGTGAGATATGAATCTCAGTAACCAAGGCAATTCCATCATATACTCCATATTAATTCACATACATGCATAATTTCACATAAACATCGACAGTAGACCATTCATATCAGTAAATGAAATAATTAGGCTATCATGATTACTATCCCATACTAGCAATCATACTATCACATGTTAAAGGCCATTAACACCGGAGAGGCCCGTCCACGGCACCTACTCCTCATTGAGCACAACCGGAGCTCAGTGCATCTGGGGTTTGATCATAACCCGGTGCTCGATCGAAGCACATGCACGGGTGGCAGCCACACCACAGCTCCACCATGGACTCACAAGGTCCAATCACAATTTAACAGATAGCCAACCAATTCATTCAATATTTCAAATCATTCATGTACAGCAAAATATGAAATTAACACAGATATATAAATGGAATTAATGTAAACCCGGTTACCTCACTTGTAGACACTTGCAACAATCACCAATGGTGCAGAAATCTCCCTATAACCATAGCATCATAGAATTACTACTCTAATTCATCATTAATAGTCATAATCAGTACCCAAGGAATTTAAGATGCTAATGACTACCCAAGAATCATTTACCCAGCCACAACAAGTCCTAATTTCGGATTTAAGTGTCATCTAACAGAAAACTCCACATTCCACCAAAAATCTTAAGCAATTTCGTGCAAAACTAACACCCATTTTCTAAATCAGCTATGGGGTCTCAAATTAACCAATAAAGCATCAAAATGGAGGGTTTAAACTCACCCAAAGTCAGCCCTAAGCTCAACCTACGAATTTCATCAAGAAAACCCCCAAACACTTACATTTCAGATTTTGGGTAGGATGAAAATGCTCCAAATGAAAAACTAATTGGACCAAATTAAAGAGAAAGATGAGGGGATTAAGTTATATAACTATTACCTTGGCTGAATCTTGCTCTAAATATGAGAAAATGCCAAATCTTTGCCTCAAACCCTTGCCTCCTCTCCAAGCTCCGAATTTGCCTCTTGAGTTTCAGAAAAATATGAGAGTGGCTGAAGCATTAGGGTTTTAAGTGGGCTTAAGTTGGGTCAAAGTGGGTCATGGGTTGCTCCAAGGTCCATCTTCATTTAGGCTTCAGATTTTTTTAGTTTGTTGGGCCAGTTTAGAGATGTTGGGCTGCAGAATTTACTGGGCCAGTTTTTACACTTAAGTTGCTGAAGTTTAACTAGGTTTGGGCCAAGTTTGAAGAGCTCAAGAGTTTTAGGTCTGAACAAGGATTATTGGGCCACTTAGAAGAGTCTATACAAGGTAAATCTTGGGCCTCCATCACACTAAATTACGTTAGGTCTGCACATAATCCATTGGGCCTCCATTAGCCTCTTCTCATGATCTATTAATTTAGGCCTAGATAGAATTTCTATTCTAATTAAATCTCAAACCCATATTAATAATTTATCTCTCTAAAGTCTCCATTCACTTAACTTGCCCAATGAGCCCATATTAATTACTCTTAATTAATTCAAATCCATGATTAATACCTTAATTAATTATAGGGTGTTACAACCTTCAGTTACTTGAACAAGTGGTAAAAGAAATTGAAGAAGAATATGTAGTCCAAGTAGTTGCAAACAATGAGGAAGCTTTAAAGGTAGTTGAAAAAATTGATAGAAAAAAGACCACATCTCTATTGGTCATCTTATGTAGCTCATTGTCTGGATTTATGCTTAGAAGACATTGGAAAAAAGAATAATATACAAAAGGTGTTAGAGGATGCAAAGATGATAAACATCATTTACATATAACCATATTTGGACTGTGAATTTGATTAAAGAATATACTAGAGGTAGAGACATTATTTGTCCAATCATTATTTGCTTTGCTACACAATTCCTGCAACTACAATCTCTTGTGAAGCAAAAGCAAGTTTTGAAAAACATGTTTACCTCTAAAAAGTTTAAAAAGTTTAAATTTGGCAATGATAGATCCTAACCAACACATGATGCAACAAAGAAAAAATTGGATAATGACTTTTGGATCAAAGCCAACGAAATACTAAAAGCATTTAAACTAATTGTCAAAGTGTTAAGACTAGTTAACGGTGATGGAAAAACCAACAATGGGTTTTATCTATGAAGTTATATGGAACACCATTATTTCTAGCTCATACCCATCATGCCTTACATGCTCATATGAAATATAGGAAGAATAATGTGAGATCTTCCTCATTAGATTCATACACTTTCTTAGAGTTGTGACATGGTTAAAAATTCATTTCAGTGTCACATGGACCGTGTGAGCTCATTCTAGGCATCCTCATATTTAATTGTACTATTACAACTCATTTCAATCCCAAAAACATGCCTTTATCCTATGGAAACCAAAAAGAGGTATGGAACATGCATGTTCATTTTCGGCCAGGCTTGGCCTTATTTCTAGGCAAAGTTTGGAAAATCACAACTAAATCTAGCAAATTGAAAACATGCACTCTTGGTCATTATAGAAATCTTAGGATGTATAATTCATACTAAAAATATGTAGAAGTCTTAAAATCCCACACACAAAGCGTTTGACACCCGAAATCATCTAGAGGTCAGAGTGGGTCCTGATGCTGTCACAGTTTACTGATATGTACTTCAAAAATGTCTAACTAATTCCACAAAAATCTAATGCATGGAAATGATACCAATATGGAAATATGTGGATGTTAACTAGAGATAAAAAATGTCTCCAGATCAGTTCATCAAGCTAAACTCTCAGAAATCGATAGAACAGTACCTCTGGTCAGGCAAGATGATTGATACTAGGTAGAAATTTCTAAAATGCATATCTTCCTCTCTAGACCTCTAAATGAGGTGATTCTAGTTGCTACAAGTCACTGTGACTGTCTAGTTTTTGCCTATAAAATTTCGTAGCCATTGGACCACGTTTGCCCCTCAGATGACACAATTTCACAACTGACCAAATGAACAGTGCTTATGCAAATCCGAATTTCTGATACCAACTTTGAAAAATCATAGAAAATTCCACAGACCTCTAAATGACCTGATCTTTAGCTTCCCAAAAAGCTCTAGACAAGATCTAGTCACATGACAAATTTTAAGGCAAGAAGATGTCATTTGATCAAACTTGGAAATCATGGGGCAAAGTGCCAATTTCTCTTGCTAAAGAGGGCTCCAAAGGTTCAAATTGGCTTCTCCTACCTCTATGGCTCTATGAGCACATGAGGAAGCATCAACATGGGCTATTAAACATGGCTCAAATGTCTAACAACCCAGATTTTCAAAACTCACTCTCCCACACCAACATATACACCATGTACATAATGCCAAGATCTTGCTATTCATAACCAAACTTGCTACATCATTCAAGATGGTTCTAATTCTCATACATATATGATAAATACATTCATTTACAAGTATTCATACATGCTACATCATGTACATCATTAAAGTAAATCTCTTGACTTAACTATAAAATAGTGATAACATGACTCCTTTGCCAATTTTCTAGCTTCAAGCTTGGTGGCTCCCATCTCTTGTCTCACTTGGTCCACCTAGCATGTTAGGATGGTGGAGAGGGGGAATGAGATTTAAAGAATTTCAATAGCTCATCTCTCATTCAATCATACATAAAGCATGCAAACAAGTATAACAAATGTATGCATGGGCATATTAGCATGTGAAATCATAAGAAAAGCATTTTCAATTTTTGAGTAGGCCATACATAACATACAAGAGCTTGTCAAGCAAGTGGATTAGCCTCATCCATTCACTTGTGGATTTTGGACTTGCCTCACCCATTCTTTAAGAGGTTCTTAGACTCAACCTTACTCTTGGGAGTCAACCTCACTTTTGAGAGATTCTTTACTTTGTCTCAACCAACTTTAGGGTTCTTGGCTCATCCTCACTATGGCTAGAGGGTTATTGGCTTTTCCATACTCAAGCAAACCAAAGCAATCACATAAAACATCATTGAAATACATAAAGCATCATCATGCTAGCATACTTTTCATGGTTTAAAAACATACACACACACATGCAAGACAATGTAAGCACACATCTATACAGGAGAGAAGGTGGAGAGAGCTACCTTATTGGCTACTCACAAACTTTCCCTTTCAATTTGTCTCCTCCCTTGTTGATTTCACAA
Organism: Erythrophleum ivorense; assembly: GCA_026724425.1. NCBI lineage: Eukaryota > Viridiplantae > Streptophyta > Magnoliopsida > Fabales > Fabaceae > Erythrophleum > Erythrophleum ivorense. Next base: position 925,135 of record JAIUCV010000030.1, on the reverse strand, counting down.
TCACCACTAGATGGGAGTGCTTCTCTTGAGCCTAGACACACAAGAGCATGGAATTACTTTCTCATAGCTCAACACTTATTCAAAAAGTTAGGGGTTTCTCTATAGCAAACCCTACCAAGCATATAAGAAACTAGGGATTCTTTCTCTCTCTAGAAGTTCACCTACTATCCTTCCTCTCTCAAGCTCTCAAAAAGGAAAGCAAAGAGGAGGAAGTGAAGATACATGAGTTTCTTGCTCCCTCTAGGTCAGAACAAAACTTTCTTACTCATCAACCTATGGAAAAGGGAGCTTAGAAGGAGAAGAATAAAATCAAGAAGAAGGAGCATGAAGAGCTTTAAAGGTTCTCACCTTTCTTCCTTAGCTTCCCTTCCTTTTCTCTTAGTTTCTCCTAGTTTCCCTTTCTCTCTCAAGCTTTTTTCTGTGCTTGGATGAAGCTTAAGTCGGTTTAGAGAGAAAGGATGAGTTGGGGCACTTTCAGAAGTCAAATTCTCCTTTTCCATGCTTTTCTGGACTAACCATCGCTATAACGAGGTATAACCCTCGCTACAGCGAGCTCGTATCAGTCCCAAACCCTTGCCTTTGCTATGGCGTGCGCTACGGCGAGCAACGCCCTAGTTTTTGTATGGGATGCCCGCGCTCGCTATAGCTAGAGGCATTCTCGCTATAGCTAGAAGGCACTCTCGCTATAGCTAAACCATTTCTCACTATAGCTAGCAGACTTAGAAAATTTTCAGCCCTTCAAAGATTTTTCAGCTTTTTTTTTTTTTTCACTATAGATAGAGTAAAGTTATCTATACAACAAAACTGTCATTATCACTCAACTTACAATGACATAATAGATAAAAGGTGAAATTATCTATATACTGATGTATATTCTATAGTTAATTATATATATATTATGTTATCACAAAAAGAGAAATGTTTATGTATTAACTAAGTTTGTCTTTTTTTTTTAGGTTATTTTATTAATCCTCATATTCATTTTGGAGTTGAGCATGGTCATTCGGTTTACAAAGAAATATTTGATGGAACTAAAAGTGCGATTACTAAATTAGAAAGAAATATGGATGTTACAATTAGAGTACTAAATCAAGTTAGTTATTTTTGGTATAATGAATATTTGGAATATACTATTATATATTTACATTAAATTTAATATGATGTTGCATAGTTAATACCTTTTTGAGAAAAGAGAGAGAACTTTGGAATGCCACAAACTCAGAGCATGGTCTCAAATGGAATATACTATATAATTTATTTTTTATCTACAAATATATATGATACAATATGTAACTCAATCAAAATGATTATTTTTGTTTATAGTCTAAAATTTGACTAAATTTTTGTATTGTTCATTTAAATAGCTAAATGGTGAATGACATATAGTTTGTGTGCTCTTAGACTTCAAAGCATTGCGATAAAAATTCTGAGCCAAACAATTTCAACTTCAAATTGTGAAAGGAACTATAGCATATTTAGCTATATCCATACAAAGACAAGGAATAGACTCAAGTATAAAAAATTATAGAAACTTATCTTTACCTTTTACAATATGAAGCTAATAATAAAGGAAAATAAGAGATGTAGTCAAGAAGAGATAGAAAATAGTTTCAATCTAATTAATCTTAATTACATATTCCAAGAAGATGATTCCTTATCTCTATGGATTAAGGAAGGAGAAGGCCCATTATTAGATGGACTTCAAAATTTAGAATGGCTTCTAAGAATGGATACTAATGATGAAAAGGTAAAGGCTAATGATTATTTAAGTTTCCATAAAGGTCATAGTCAAGGTGGTGATGGTGGTTTGAGTCTACCAAGCAACAATAGTGGTGGTGGTAGTTATGTAATAGAAGTGATCATGACATAGATGAAGATAGAGAACAAGATCCATATCAAGACATCCATATATTATGTATGATTTGGGCTTTGTTGTTGATATGATATTTTTTCAGCACAAAGGCTCTGGTGATAATAGAAGAAGTGTTTCTCAATCTATAAGAGCTGGAAGGTAGTAAAGTGGTGTATTAAAAGATAGTTCTTCCTCTAATTTTTTATAAAGTTTCAATGATTTTGGCATTAGCAACTCATCTCAAAGTTGCTATCTACCATCTTATCAACAACCTTCTCATATGTTACATGATCACTATCCAATGACTCAAGTCCCACCATACTATCAACCTTTAATAAATTGTCAAGATCCTTATTATCACCAAGTGCCAAATTTTCCTTATCAGCAAATAGAGAACACTGGTGGAGGATTTTTTTTATTATGTTTTTGAATAGGGAGCAAAACAAGGTGATAATGAAAGTGACAGTAGGGGCTATAGTAATACCATATTAAGATAGCACTTAATAAATATCACAAAGTGTCTATAGAATCCATTTTCATAAATTAAACACTTTTAACAGTAGAATTTACTAACATTAAATGTCAAATTAAATCATTTTCTATTAAATGAGCCATTTTAACTTATTAAACTCATTTTCCATCATTAATACATTTGTTCATACAGAATCATCACAAAATGAGGCATGAAATTCGAATCTGAAACATTCACATCAAGACTAACCAAGTTCCTAAGCTTCCATACTATTCCATATTCTGTCACAATTTTTAAAAATTCATAACTTGAGCTAAAAAATTTCATATCATGGAAACTAGGACTCTTTGGAAAGCTCAAGACATTATCTAATTACTGTAAAAATTTCAAACCAAGACAATATCATTTGGCTCATGAAATTTTAATGGAACCATATCTGGGTCAGAATTTCATACTGGTGTAGACCTGGAACTTTAAAAATTCAAATATCACTCTATAGAGCTCCAAATTAAGTGACCTAAGAGGCTATATCTGTAAAATTTCATGAGTATTGAACTTCATTTGACCCCTCAAATACACCAAAAGCCAAACTAACCAAATGAACAGTGCACAGACAGTTTTTGCAAATTTTAGCCAAGTTTAAAAATCATAATAAATTCTATAGAGCTCCAAAAATTATGTTCTTTGACTCTGTGAAAAGATCAAAATGAGATTTAAATATCTGCCAAATCTTATGTCAATATTCATCAATTTGGTCTAGTTTTGGTTCAAGGAAAGAATATGGCTCAAAATGGTCCATAATTGGGTAAGATAGTCAAAATGGCTTCTCCCATGCAATGTAACCATTTGAGCACGTCCAAAACCTCAAGTACAGCATATAGGAGCATCATAATAGATCTAAATCATCATGAAACTCTAAACGACACCCTTACTTAATCAAATACACATGTAATCTATGGCTTAAAGATACCAAAAACTCAAGATACCCTAGATTTAGTTCCAAACATGGTTCAAACAGCATATTTACATACTTTTATACATGAGCAAAGGGTTACATCTCATAAATAACATGTACATTCATACTTTGACATCAAATTACACAAAATCCTATTCTATTGTTAAAGTAATGTCTCAAGCTTCTTGGCCTCTATTCTTGGTTCCATAAGTATCACCTAAATATGGTTAGATATAAAATATGGGAGAGTAAAATTCAAAGAATCCCAATAGTTTATTCACCCTTTCAAGAATGCATATATGGCAAGTTATCATGTCAAAGACAGCAAGCATGCATCAAATGGTTCCAAGAATCAAACATAAACATGTTCGCAAAGTCATAGGGATCAATTAATGTCAAGAACATGCTCTAGAGTTTTTTGATCTATCCTCACCCAATTATATGAGACTTTTGGATTAGCCTCACTAATTTCAAGGACTTTTGACTTAGTCTCACTCATTCCATGAGACTTTTGGCTTTACCTCACCCAATTCAAAAGACTTTTAGCACAACCTCACCTATCAAGAGCCATCTCTATTTAACATGCAAATCAAAAAGCATAATGGTACCAAAGCATCAAACCAATAGTTGTAGGCATGTTTCATGATTCAAACATACATAAAAGTAATCCATGACAATCAAACAACCAAGAAATACAAACAATAATGGATGAAGAGCTATCTTGAGTCAAGAAGTACAATTTCTCTCTTAGTTCTCTAGCTTCTTGGTTTGGCCTCACATACACACTTGGAAAAGGCTTGATTTGCTTGGCCTAGACATATCAAACAAGACACAAATATATCAATGGAACCATTTTTATCATCACATAAGCTCTACACAAGTTACTTTTAGCTTATGGCATGTATATGGTTCCATACAAAAGCATAATAAAGCAACTCATATAATTCATCATCTTGGCTTCAATTTCTCACTCAATCTAAGTCACATAGCTCCATTTAAACTCATTAGAGTTATCACAAACTCAATCTAAGGAACCAAATACTAAGTTGCTTCTTTATGCCATTGGAATCTTAAACTTTCAAATTTCAAACTATAGTTTGTAAATTCAAACCAATGGTCCCTTTGGTATTTATTATTCATTTCTAAACTATTTTTATCCTTGGAATTAAAGAAAACACTCCCTAGGTACAAGAAACACTCCTTGGCCAAGACCTATACCATTTTGGAGACCCATGGAGTTTTATTAGTTTTCCTAAGGAATTTACCACTTGTAGAGCTTCTTAGATGTCTTGAGAACTCAAACATGCTTTTACAAAATTTAAATCATTATTAGAAAGCTTCACAAACCCCTGAGTGTAATCAAAACCCTAATAGCCATAACTTGTTATCTATAGGTTCTTTTCGAATCTTAGTTGTTCCATATGATTCCTTATGCTTCAAAATCCCAATTCCTATCACGTTTGGATCAAAATCAAACTTCCTACATATGATGCTAGGTCTAGCCAAATACACATGCATGGAGGAAAGTCAAGAAGAAGCAATTTAGGCCATGGTTTCTTACCTTATTTTCAAAGCTCACAAGATGCACTTCCTTAAGCTTCCAAAAGTTTCCCTAAATCCTCTCTTCCCACTACTGAACTAGCCATAAAATAGTACCAATTAAGTCACTAAAACTATGAGAAGAGTGAGGAGAAAGAGGAGAAGTAGTTTAACGAAGGGAGAAGCATGAAAAAGTGATGAATTCTTACACTTTCAAGCCTTGATTTCCTTCCCCTTATTCCCTCTTCTTGTATGCCACTTAGGTTTGTTCTTGGATCTGTTTTGGACCAGAGGAAAGTCTATTAGAGTGATAGGGAAGAGGGGGACATGATATAAGAACCAAGGGAGCCCACTTATGCCATTTTTTAAAATTTCAATTTAGTCCTTAAACTTGGTTCCTTCCATTTGAGTTTATTTCAACTCCTTTTTGAGAATAATCTTTTCCATCAAAAAAAATTTAGGTCCTCTAATTAATAAAATACCTTTGGTTTTACCTAAATTAGATTTAAAACTTTATTGAACTATTCAGTTAAAGTTTTGATTAACCAATGACCAAAATCACATGCTAGTTGGTTTTAACCATTCTAGGAGTTCATATAGTTTTTAGAACCTCTGAGAACTCCAAAAAACTCAAATTTTCTATTTAAAATTTTCTCCTTTGAGTTTTCAAAAAGTTACCTGAAATTACGATTTTGTCACTACATTTTTGGTTCCCCTGTTTTGCTGTTTTGGTTCCGATTTCGGGCTATTCTTAGTTTCCTACTCATATATTTAGATGCTCTAATTAGCATCCTACCCTTAATTGGCCTTAATTTTCCTTGCTTTAAGGTCCTCTTATATCACAATATCGATTTTAGTTTAGTTTCTAAAAAAACTGGATATTACAGTTATGATCCTCCACAACATTCTGTAATGTAGTGATTCTAATTCTCTCTTTATGATAAGTATGTAAGTATACTTTTATATTTTATAACTTTTCCTTTTAATTTTCTCAAGTAAAATTGGTATGCTTGTATAACAATATTGATGTTAGGCATGATATATTTATGTATTTGAAAGTCATAATAATTATATGTATTTTTAAAATAATTTATACAACTTCAAAAAAAAATCACAGCTACAACAATCACAACTTATATTGTAGCACTCGCAACGCCTGCAATCGTAGTAACTACAATGCAATGCAACACAACCGCAACTGCAATTTAAAACTTTGGATGGCAACCCTGATTGCCACAAAACGATCATGAATAAGTTGAGTTTCCTTCCTTAGGGGTATGAATTTCCATAGAAAATCTAGAGAAAAATAAGATATTAGGGTTCAGTGTATATATGGCTTGGACATATTTCTTAATCTCTCACCTCTTGAGCTTATTTAGATTCTTAAAAGCTTTAGTGGCAAGAGACTTACTTGCTTTTGTCAAAGACTCATAGGGATATATTATTCATAATGATATATGTAATTAATAGGGATTTTGTATTTTGGAGACAAGTAGGAGGTTTCTTAAAGTTAATCAAGCCTTGCAAAGGTATAGTTTTTTTTTTTCTAAATGGACAATGGAGAAGTATTAGAAGAGAAAGAAAATCTAGAAGGTTTAAAGAGATTCATGGTTTTGACTAATACTTTGTTTGGCTAGAGAGAATTGGGAGGGAAGAAAAATAAACAAGGAAAGAATTTTATCTTTCCTTTATTTGGTATATGGCTAGATAGAAAGGAAAATGAGGGAAAGATAATTGTAAACCTCAGTTTCAACAATTCATCCCTTGTCTACTTGAAAAGAAAGGAAATGAGAGAAAATTGTGAGTTTCCACATATTTAGAGATGTGATTAAATTTGTGAGATCCACACTATAGTTATTGTATAAATTTTTTCCTTGTTTTGATACACCAATATATTTAGTTATATTTACATATAATTGTCATTAATCCATATGGTTTAATGGCACTTGTATAGTCGCCCTTAAACTAGGTTTATCAGTGATTACTGGAAACTACCGTTAAACCAGTTATGATGGATGCTAGTATGACAAGTTTTTTTTAATCGCTGGTTTAAAAAAAAGAAAAAAAAAAAGAACAATTGTGGCTGTTAGAACCACTGCTAAAACCATGAAAAACAGCCCAAATGACCCGCTTTTTATTTTTTGTATCGTTAGCATCCCTAGCTAAGGAGTGGGCAGTAGATGAATCTTCTCTTGAGATTATACTTTAATGATTTCTTGATTCTCTAGCCATCCCATAAATTTTACATACAGATTTTCAGAGGGAGAGAAAAGGAGAAGAGATGCGTAAAATTTATAAATAAATTCACCTCAAATTTTAAGGATGATGGTAGTACCTTGGCATATACATTAATGTCTGGTCAAACAACAAGAATGAATTGTAATTTATCCCAAAAAGAAAAAAAAAACAGAAGATATAAATATGATATGAATTAAGAGATGCAATGATAACATTATTCATTGTGTTATTCTAAAGGATTTAACGAGTTTTTAATGAACGGGTTGCATTCAAAGAGACCAGAAGCTGCCAAAAGTGGCATAGTCAAGGGAATAAATCATTCAATCATATTGGCAACGATATTGATGTTCTATGAAACTCTGTCCCAAAAGAATAGTAGTGTAACAATCAGACTTTTACAAACACTTGTGACCTGCCTATATTGTAACACGTGGAAAACGTCTTTTTCGCAGTTTCCAAGAACTGATGTTTTTCAATTCAAGGATTAAAAACAGGATGGTGAACTTTCTACAAGCACATGCTATATTGCATCAGATTGGCAATTGGCAATATTTCAAGAGAATGAAATTTTCATTTTCTTGTTCTCTAAGAACGATGCTGGAAAGGGGTGGAGAAAAATAAAACACTGATCTTGAAATTTTTTTAACAATAACGATACGAAGATTTAAATCTAATACTTCTACAGTTAGTTCATTTTTAGTTTAATGAATATTTCCAACTAACTTTATTATCATTAATTATGTGAAAATCCTTTAACTTTATTTAATTCACGAATCAATAAAGAATAACTTTACTAATATGAAGTTTGAATTTAAATACTCACCTGTCTGAATTTAATTAATAGACTGGGATTATAATAAGTCAGTTTTAAGTTGTTTGATTTTAAAAAACAAAAATCATGTTGTTAGTTGCTGTATATTTTCATGTTGGCCTTTTGGGGAGGTCAAAGCTGAAAATTCCAGAAAGGGGCGCAGTCAGAATTAGAAGTTCGAGCATCTATGTGTAAATGAATATTATTGATCTTAAAAGATTAACATGACGATGAAGATTGACATAATTTGAAATTTAGAAATTATTAGAAAAAGAGCAAAAATTGAATAAGAGAAGGTTCTGGGAAAGTTGAAGAAGATTGCTCATACTTCCTAAGTTGGTGTATATTTTTGGCCCAAAGTGATTCTGCTAATTGATGCTACCAAAGATGTTTCTGGACAGTTGATTTAATTGACAAAATGGATATGAACATATCAAAATATTTTTAGTTTGATCTATCTATCATATTGGCCCCTAAAAAATGTCAATAATATCAATTTAGTCTTTACAAATTTATTGTTATCAATTTAGGTTAATATTTAAAAAAAAATTACAACATTTTAGTCTTGGCTTTAAGTAGAACTAAATTGATGACAACGAGCTTTCAAGAATTAAATTGATGGTGCTAATGCCTTTCAGCAACCAATATGGTAGTTAATTCTTTGATAATTTATTTGTATGTATTCAACAATTGTGATATATCATTTCTTAAATTTAGAATAATTTGTTACTTAACAAACTAGTTTAATTGGGATAAATAGAAGATCACGTGGCCTTTAATTTATAACTTGAACTTGTTTAGATGTTGTTTTCCCTCACATGTCCTTTTGCCAAAATTTTCAAAGCTCGCTTGGTCTAGCAAAATAATAAAAATCAGGTATAACGATGTCATTTGAGAAAAAACAACACCTAGACAAATATTCATTATCAGGTAATAGTCACTTGCACTTCTATTCATGTCTTGTAACTTGATATGTTTAAGTGCCCATAACTTTATTAGACGTGATAAACTACTTTGATTGAAAGAAATTGATTGAAAGTGATTGAATTAAAAGATTTTATTTTTAAAAACCTAAAATAAAAGAAGAATTTTTTACAAACTAAATTATTTTTATTTTAAAATAGTTTATCTATCTCTTCAAATTTGGGACGAACGTTCTAATATCTAAGACTTAGTCATTGAAAGAACATTCTTTAGACCAAAAAATTGTTTGGGATTACATGGTTAAAAATCAAACCCACATGGTTTGGAGATGATTCAGTATTTCTGTTGACGATGAACTAAAGAGATAAGAAAGAAATGGTTGAGTATAAAAGTAAACCGGCGTGTTGCCATCGCTTTCATTTGTAGGTTGAAAGTTTCAAAAGCGAATTAGTGCGTTTGCGTCGTGCTTTTGCCTGGCCCCAGGAGTGGTCATTGGGCCTAGAACCCATATGTTCATGTAATCAAGCATAAAGAAGGATGTAGAAGTTTAATTAAGAGTTAGATACCACATTTTTAAGAGTGAATTATATAGATTTTTTAAAATTATATATTTTTTATGATTCAGTTAATCTTAAATTTTTAAATAAAATATTCTTCATAAAAAAATATAAGAAGATATTTTTGTTTTAAAAAATATGTATTTAAATTAATTGATGGTATTTTAGTTTAAAGAATTTAAGATTAAATTAAAATGTAATTTTATTTTTTATTTAAAAAGTCCATGTATCTTTTAAAAATAAAATAAATATCTGTGTAATTTTCAATAAAACTTGCAAAAAGGTCTATATAATTTATTCTATTTTTAAAATACATGCTAATTGGAGAATGCTTTTAAAAAAGTACTATATATCTGCAAAACTAAAGTCCAATCTACAGAATTCGATCTTGTCAATTATTTCTGGCAAAAGTTTGGAAACTATTTTTAGGGTTGCCTAGCCTGAAATGACTTCCTTCAATTTTAGAGTTAACTACTATCTTAGTCATTGAAACAGTTCAATCATGTCAAGACTTTCTTTCACGAGATGAGCTATGAAGCAAGATTTTAAGTTGCAATCTGCAATCATACGGCAAGTTTGGAACTACATCAAATATGGGATCATAATCTGCATATTGTATTTCTCTCTATTTTAATACTTTTTCTTTTATTATTATCACAATTGTAATCGAAATTTTAACCTATTTCCAACCAAAGTGTTTCATCAAAATATGTTCAATGAAAAGAAAAGAAACGCTTCGTTTAGTGCCTTTATACATCTTTTCGAATTTTATAGTGACTCTTCCTTTTAAAAAAAGTTCAAAAGTCATGTGGGATTCCCAAAATTTAAACCCTAAGCCCTCTTATTTCTTTAGACATAACTAATTGAATTTAAGCCCAAAAGCAAACTAATTACACAAGTCACAAAATTTGACTCAATTAGTAAAATTGTGATAATTAAAAGGTTTTTGTTATAAAACAACTCAAGAAATAGAGAAGAGAAGATTTAGAAAAAATATAAAATAAGAGAAATACTTCTCAAAATTTCTATTCTCCATTCTCAATGCAAATAGGATGCATATTTATAAGTACAAATTTGTAACTCCAAAAAGTCATATCCTAAATGTGAAATAACATATTATAAAGTAGGGCATAAAGGTAGAAAATCAATATCCCAAGAGTTACACATTCTTGAAGGAATATGAGAAGAATAGTTACAATTCTTGAAGCCAAATGGTTACAATTCTTGAAGAAGATGATCATCCACATAAATAACTACAAAAAGAATATGATTATAAGATAGCTTTCAATGAATTTGGGGGTTTAGAAACTAAAAGGACATCCAGCATAATGGATGAATTCATATGTCTATTGTACAAGGAATATGCCTCATTAAAACCTTATTAGAGAAAAACCTAATGGAAAAAAACCATACTAAAGAAAAAAGAGTACACTGTTCCTTGTACACGCCCCTTGTTCACAATATCATTGTATATCTTTGAGCTAACGCATCTCAATTTTATATACTAATCTTTCAAATGTTGAGGCTAGTAGTGCCTTGGTGAATAAGTTGGCTAGATTATCACTTGAATGAATTTGTTGAACATCAATATCACCATTCTTTTGAAGATCATAAGTAAAAAAGAATTTTGGTAAAATGTGCTTTGTTTTATCTCCTTTGATATAACCTTCCTTCAACTGAGCTATACATGTCACATTGTCTTCATAGAGTACAGTCGAAGTTTTCTTACAAGAAGATAACCCGTATGCTTCTCAAATATGTTGAGTCATAGATCTCAACCAAACACATTCTCAGCTTGCTTCATGAACAACTTTAATTTTTGCATGATGTGAGGAAGTGGCTGTAAGTATTTGTTTAGTAGAACACCATGAAACAGTTGTATTTCCACTTGTAAATATCTAGCCAGTTTGAGATCTAGCTTTGTATGGGTCAGATAAATATCTAATATCTGCATATCCCAAGAGTTCTGATTTATATCCATTTGTACATAACAATCCCATATCAATAGTACCTCGAAGATATCAAAAAACATGTTTAACTCTAGTCCAATGTTTTCGTATTGAAGCTGAACTAAACCTGGCTAACAAGCTTATAGCAAAAGCTATATCACGTCTTGTATTATTAACAAAATACATTAATGCACCAATTACACTAAGATATGGGACTTTAGGACCAAGAAGTTTTTCATTATCATCTTGAGGTCGAAAAATATCCTTTTTCACATCAAGTGATCGAACAACCATTAGGGTACTCAATGGATGTGCTTTATCCATATAAAATCTTTTAAGAACTTTTTGTGTGTAATTTGATTGATGTATAAAAATTCCATCTTTTAAATGTTCAATTTGTAGGCCAAGACAAAATTTCGTCTTCCCAAAATCTTTCATTTCAAATTCTTTTTTCAAACAATCTACTACCTTTGAAATTTCTTTAGGAGTTCCAATCATGTTCAAATTATCAACATATACAACAATAATTGTAAATCCTAAATTTGATCTTTTTATAAAAACACATAGACATATATGGTCATTCTTAGATTCTTCGTTTAACAAATATTTACTAAGACAATTATACCACATTCGTCCAGATTGTTTTAGTCCATACAAGGATCTTTGTAATTTAATTGAATAAAGTTCCTGAGACTTTGAATTATATGCTTCGGGCATCTTAAATCCTTCTAAGATTTTCATATAGATGTCATGATCAAGTAAGCCACATAAATACGATGTAACAACATTCATAAGACGCATATCAAGTTTTTCATGCATTGCCATACTAATAAGATAACGAAATATGATTGCATCCACCATGGGAGAATAAGTGAATTCATAATTAATTCTAGGTCTCTGTGAAAACCCTTGTGCAACAAGTTGTGCTTTATATCTCACAATTTCATTTTTTTCATTTCATTTACGCATAAATACCCATTTGTACCCAACAGGTATTATACCTTTAGGTGTTTAGACTATAGGCCCAAAAACCTCACGTTTTTCAAGTGAGTTCAATTATGCTTGAATTACATCTTTCCATTTTAGCCAATCATATCTACGTTGGCACTTATCGATAGATGTAGGTTCATGATCTTTATTATCATTTATAACATTAAACGCTATAAAGTATGCAAATGTATTGTCAACAATTATTTCTTTACGGTTGAATCTTTTTCCCATAGAAACATAACTTATTGAGATCTCTTCTTTTTTATTAGTTTCAGGTACTTGAACTTCTTCTAGATTTACGTTATTTGTTATGTCTCTAGACTCTTTAAGAGTATCTATTTCTTTAATGGGATTGTTATGAATAATTAGTCCTTTCCTTTTACAGGAATTTTTATCTTTTGAACCGATTGGTCTGCCATGTTTCTAGCGTACTATTGACTTATTAGCTATTTCACTTATAGATTGTCCTTTAGGGATTTCAATTCTTACAGGAGCATTTGTTGCTGGTATATGTGTCTTTGTTACTCTTTTTAGATCAATAAATGCATCTGTCAGTTGGTTTGTTATATTTTGTAAGTGGATTATCTTTTGAACTTCAAGTTCACATTATTTTGTACGAGGATTAAGATATGTCAAAGTATTCTACATAATTTCTTTAACTAGTTGCTTATCTTTTTCTCCCCCTAATATTGGGAAAACTAACTCATCAAAATGACAATAAGCAAAATGTGCTGTAAATACATCTCCTATCATTGGCTCAAGATATCTTATAATAGAAGGGGAATCATATCTTACATATATTCCTAACCTTCTTTGAGGTCCTATCTAAGCATGTTGTGATGGAGCTATTGGAATATATATTGCACATCCAAAAATTCTAAAATAAGAAATATTTGGTTCCTGACCATAAGCCAATTGTAAAGGGGAGTATTTAAGATAATTTGTTGGCCTTATGCATATAAGTGCTACTGCATGCAAAATTGCATGTCCCCAAGTAGAAACAGGGAGATTTGTTCTTATTAATAAAGGCCTAGCAATTAATTGAAGTTGTTTAATAAACGATTTAGCTAAACCATTTTGTGTATGAATATGAGCTACAAGATGTGCGATGTCTATTCCAATTGACATGCAATAATCATTAAAAGCTTATGAAGAAAATTCTCCAGCATTATCAAGTCGAATAGACTTAATAGTATAATCTGGAAATTGTGTTCTTAATCAAATAATTTGAACATGCAATCTTGCAAATGCCAGGTTGCGAGTTGATAACAAGCATACATGAGACCATCTGCTAGATGCCTCTATTAATACCTTAAAATATTTAAATGGTCCAGATGGTGGATAAATATGCTCACAAATGTCACCATGTATATGTTCTAGAAAAGTTGGAGATTTAGTTTGAACTTTAGTTAGTGATGTCTTAATAATTAATTTACCTTGAGAACAAGCAACACATGAGAATTCCTTAGATTAAAAAATCTTCAGGTTTTTCAATGGGTGCCCATGTGAATTCTCAATAATTTTTCGCATCATTATTGTTCTGGCATACCCCAACATTCATGTCAAATGGTAAATATTTTTGAATCTATAAACTTCTGGTTTATAGTTGTATGTATCTCAATTGTACTAATTTTTGTATAGTACAAACCAGAAGAAAAAGTTGATAATTTTTCTAGTATCATTTTCTTACTAGAAACAATGCTTGTGATATAGACTTACATGAATGTAGAAATGACTAAGAGACAAAATTTACAACCTTTGCCACGTTGACATTCCATTATCCATGCTTATATTAATATATATGTGTATTCGGTTAGAATGTGGGATTTCTTGGCCATAGAAATGAGGAAGCATCAATAGGTGTCATGTTTTGTTGGTGATAGGAATATAGGACACATGGTGGCCGACTAGATTAGACTTTAGTAAGAGAAAGAAGAGACAAATTTAGGATATATAGCATTGCCCACCATCCATGAATATATCTATATACATATATATATATAAGTGTGGATATGACCACCATCCATGAATATATGCATATATATCTATAAGCATGGATGTGTTTGGTCATGTGGAAACCAATCCACTTAGCCGTGCAAATCATGAGTTGATATTTAAATGAAATGCTTGAATGAATCTTATAGCTTTTGGCATCTAATGTGGATAGTTGCTAGATGGCTGAGTAAATAAACAAATAAAAGACAAGCTTATGAATATTGCCACCTTGACATTCCACTATTTGACCATGGGAATATTTAAATATGGGCATGTTCAATTATGTAGCCCATTCGCTTAGCTGTGTGAAATGCCATGATATTCATTTAAATGGATGGCTTAGAAAATAGGGGAAGGAGACACCTAGCATAAACAATGGTGTGGGGTCTTGTGAAGGACAATAAGATAAACAAATCCTACACCCATATTCTTTTAAATTCCTCCACCATAAGTGTGCATGTGTGTGTGTGTTTAGTCAATTACCATTGCATTCTTCAGGACATATGGATTATAGGGCATCGTCTAAATGGATCGCCTTAATGAGAGTGTGAGAAGGTGACATCTTGCATGACACTGAATAACGATTAGGAAGAATTGATTTTTAATTTCATTGTAGTAGCATCACATTCGATTAGGAGCATGAGGTGGCGCTTTTGTATGTTTTCTTCCACTTTAGTCTCCACTAGGTCGAGAGAGCAATACTGAGAGAAGGAGGAAAAAGCTTCGAGTCAGCCATGGAGTTTTGAGAATAAGGAGGTGACCTATGGATGCAACGAGATGGTTTTAAGGAATTTCATCAAAGATAAGAATAAGAGAAATTACTCTACCTCTTGCTTGCCTTCATCTTAACTAGTTGAATTGAACTAGGGCTATTAGGGAGGTATAAGAGAAAGCAATGAGTCTTCTTGAAGGTAAGAAATTGAATATTTCTCTTGAAGGGTAACTAGGCTAAGAGCTAGAATGGAAAAGGACTAAAATAATTAGGGTGTTCTTAGCCATGGGAAATTGCATAACATAGGTTCATTAAGTGGAGTTTTAGAATAAAGGAGTGAAAGGGTAGGACGTGCATAGGCTGCCTTAACACTAAATATATTCATTTAGGTATATATGTATAATGGAATGGACATGCTCTTGGTTGCCAAAATTGATAGAAAATACTAAGGCAAAGAAAGAAACTTGTTAATGAGTCCAATTATCATTTCAATTATGTTTAAGAAATGGATTTTAGGATTATGAATCTATTGTAATTAACCCTAAGAGATTAAATCAACAGGGAGAAGGAGAAGGGGAGTATGATTGATCTTAGATTAGAAATTTTAATCTTCCATTTATAATAAGCAAACCATGAATTGTGGCATTTAAAAATTAGTAGCTTAATTTTGTTTTGAATGTTAGCTGTGGCTTATCCTTAGCTAGGATATTGTATGATTGAAATTGTAGGAAAAGAATTGTGACAATAAGGGCTAGAGACTAAATTGACAAAACCATGGTAGCAAAATAGGTAGTTAACCCTATTTTCATTTTTATATATTGGATGCACTGAATTATATTTATTAAGTTATTGAATTATGCTGTGCTTGTTTGCTTCCATGTTTATTTCTTGACCAAGGTGGTTGATGTGGACATTATCCCCTTTATTGTTGGCCAATAACCTAAGCATCATAGCCTAATGAAGAATTGTAAACTACTGTCGAGTAACTGAATGGTTTCTACTTGAAATTGGGCATTGAACATAACATGAATTTTGTTGAGTGTCATGTATATATATTTTTGAATACAACATTAATTATTGGTATTGTTATTTCATTACAAGACTAAATCTTTTTCTAGGTACTAGTTTTGCAGCTGATGGAGCCAAATTAGCAGAAAAATAAATAGATAGAATGTTTAACTCATGTATCATTTGTGTAATTAGCTTTTGTAAATCTTTTGGAAATGTAATATTAATGTATTGACCTAGTTTTAGTGAATGTGGATTTAGTTATGCTTATCTGAGCATGGTTTCTATGTTACAATGATAAGAAGATGACTTTTCATTTGGTGGGATAACTGTAATTGACAAAAATGCAATTTTGTATACAAAACAATTTCAGTTGTCGTTTTACATGAAACTGATTATCTAAAATCTTAGGTAGTCCTAGATTTTTGTTGTATGCATAGTTAAGATCTCAAGGCAACTAGTGTAGGAATTTACAGGCATAACTCCTTGGGTTGGGCTAGACAAAATAATGTACAATTAGACGGAATATAGGAGTAATAGGTGATTGGAATAGTTACATGTTCAACTTCTATAAGGCAAATAGAGGTTGATTTTTAAGCCCAAAATTGTATGGTGAGTCCTTTACTCTCTAAATCTAAAACTTGGAAATTTATAGAATTTTTAAGATAGGTTAGGGCCCAAAATTATACACTAAAAGAAACCTACTTCAATGTTGGACAAATTTGAGCAGAATGCATGATAAATTTAATTAATAGGTAAATGAAGGAATTTATGCACGAATTTTTATGGGAAGGTAGCTAAGACCTATAAACTCAAATTTGGAAAATTTGAGGATTTTTGGAGTTCATTTACTAGGTCAATCAAACTAAATTCAGAAAGGATAATATGCAGTAGGTTCAAACTAGGTAGGGTCCTAAATGAGTTCAGTTAAGGGGTCACCTATAGAAATTTTTAGAAACTATTTTTATGGCTTTTAGTTAACCTCATAAGAAGGCTTCCCACCAATATTTGATGGGTCAATGAAATTACATAGAAGTAGACTTCAAAACAAAGTTAATTGTGCCTTCCCTTGTATCCAATCTTCTGTCAAAGAAAGGAAACTTTGCTGAGGTGAAAGAAAATGGAGTTATAGACCTTCATTTGACTCAATAATGAATTCATAACTCCCTAGGTATAACAAGGATCAAATTTATGCTTATCTACTTAAGGGACAAAACTTATGCGTAATTCTTGAATCTTTAATATCAAGTTTTTTTAATTAAAATACGATAAATGAATAATTTTCAAATAACAAGATGACTAGTGTATGTATACACCTATCATATTATTATTAGAAAATCATATATATTTTATATTTTAATTGAAGAATTTAATATCAAATATATAAAAAAGAATAGCACCTAACTCTAATCCCTACTTAAAACCCTCTCCTTCCCAAGTTAGAAATGAACAGTCAATAAATAATTGAGACAACCAACCACTCAGGTAGCTAATATGGTAAATGTAGAATAAAAATATGATGAGGAATCAATTGATATTGGGGTCGGTATGTGTGTGTATATACTTTGAAGGAGTTGAGTTTTACCTTGTTGAAATAAATTGTCTAATAGAGCTAAGCTAGAATTTAAAAGAGTTTACTTTTGATTTTTATATTTATTATTTTATCATATTAAATTTATATCGTATAAAATATATAATTAATATTACAGTATTTTATCTTTAAACAGGTTGTTCACCAATTAAATGAGTCATGTATCAAAGTCTAGAATTTGTCTCAAGTAACTAAGCAAATCTGATCCAATAGTCAAATTCGTTCATTTGATAAAATATTTTTATATCATATACAACACATAAATTTTTATATTAATGTATTATGTTTCAACCATCTTATAAATAACTTTATAAGTGTTTTAGAAACTAAAATTTCAGCATAATAAATATCACCTGAGTGTCAATCATAGCAAAAAGTTATTATAATTTCAAAGGTTTTATAAATAAAATGGGAAATTAATTTGTAAACAATTAATAACAATTTGTTCAAATTATGATTTATATAATTGTTACTGTAGTTTTATTTACCGGTGAATATTGCAATTGCATTTGCTGTAAATCTGGTATGTTATAACGGTAATTATTTTACTGTCAATATCTTGGTGAACATGACATGTGTAATCACTAATGGATATTCTTTTGAAACCACATACTATTCTCACAATTACTCTTTTATATCAACTCTGTAGTGTCTGTTAGACTACTAACAAATGATGTCAAACATTCCCTACTTTAAAGTCGATATTTTTGTGGGAGTTGAAGATTTGAACATTAATTTGCAGACTTTCAAAATTCGTTCTGCATTATATTTCAAACTTCAATTTTCCTTCCCTAGTTCTTTGCTCTGGGCAAAACGAGTGGCTTTTTCTCAACATTCACTGGCCTTCAAATTATGAGGAACTACCATCCAAATTGTCCCTATTTTACAATAACAATATTATCAACCAAAACTATCTTCTCCACACTATCTTCTGAGCACATCCACTACGTTTGCTGAATGCATTTAAAAGAAATGCATTTTTATAATAATTAAAAGCTTAATTTTGATCCCTCGAAGATTGAATATTTTTTAATTTAGTTTCTTATAATACTGTCTTTTTAATTTTATCATTCATAGGTAAGATATTTCTGAATTGTGTTTCTTATAAAATTACATTCAAAATTTGTTCCCTTATAAATAGGTATTTCTCATAAATAGTCCATCAAAAATAAAACAAATGTATTAATAATGTCCATATATTAATTTAATATAAATGAAATTAATTGTAAATTGATAAAAGGATTTTATTTATAACCTATCAGAAAAATATGTTATATGTCATCACATTTATTAATGTCATCATTTACAATATATTAATAAAAGAATATTATTGATAATTGTTTTATTTGTGTGGGATTAAATTGAGAAAACAATTTTACTATGAATAAATTGAGAAATACTTTATTTATGAAGGACCAAAATAGATTTTTTTCTTTTTTTTAAACTAGACCCTTAAATTTATTCAAGGAAGGGTGTTAGGCCAATTTTTTTTTGAAGTTATAAAAAGAAAAACCAAGAAAATTAAATACCAGCATGCCGCAAATCCAATCAATTAGAAATGCATATAAACAAAGTGGAGGACTAAAAGTATGTACCATGATAAAAAAAAATTTGAATAACATGATTTATTATTTAGTTCGAAAGTTCGCTTACTTACCCAAAGATTGACTCTGAAAATTCAAGTTGAATAATAACATATTTATCCAAATTATAATCCAACAAACATACCATTAATTATTAACTAAAATGATCTTATAGCTTTATAGTCCTTGATATAATTTCACTGACGATCCTTGCCCAAACAAAATAATAATAATGTATATAATTTAATTAGAAGAAACTTTTTCTTCTTTTTTTTACAGAGAAAACTCAATATCTTGAGAATGGAGATAAGGACCCCAAAAACCTATGTTTTGGGAAATGTTGTTTGAATTAAAACTTTTTGGCACTTCAAAAGAGACTTTGATCCTGTATCCGCATATTCTTTAAAGCTAATAGAAAAGAAAGTGTTATTTGATCGAATTAGTTTATGTATATGACAAGCGTAATCTTAAAGAGTTGGGGATCAAATGATTTTAATTAATTTATCAATTTTTCAATTTAAATATGGTTAGCCCTTGCTAATTGTTGATAATAATAATAATAAAAAGATTATTACTAGCTAACAATTAATACGCGAGAAACTAAATGTGTTCAAATTATAATTTGAGAGAACAAAATAATTTGTCTTCAAAATTGAAAACCAACATCAAAACTCCAGAGGACATCTGTGAATCACACTTTATCCAAATTAATATTTTAAGGAAAGCTGTGAATCAATTTTACCTTTTACTGATTAATTATGAGGGACTTGACCTAGCGATTGACAGATTGAGGGTAGTATGTGTTATATATGTATGTACGCCTATGTATGCGTTTGAAATTTTTGTGCTATTTTTCATTTTAAATATGTTCAGATTAATTTTTTAGATTTATCAATCCGAAATGGTATAAATGTATAATTTAGTTTGTACTATTATAAGTAACAAAAATGTACTAAACCACTTCAGTGGTCAAACTACTCAACACAACCATGGAGATATGAAAATTCAAGAGAACGTGGATATAGTATAGTATTGCAAGTAATTAATGAAAAGAGACATGGATAGATACAAAAAGGTGTAGAAAACGATATATTTCTTATTTTCTTTTGTTTTCCGATCACAAATAAACTCTAATTCCCAAACATTTGACCAGAATGTTCAACGGTCACACATCCCTTCCCTTCCAAGCATAGAATTTTCTGTTTGGAAATGAAGTAAAGGACATCAGGCATTTTGCTTTACCTTCTCAGACCTGTTCAAAATCTATGAAAATTCATATACACCCCAAAATGGTTTGCCCGTTTCTAATAAAAGTTTATCGCTATTTTTTAACATTCCAATATAATAATTTAATTTTAAAATCTCCTATGTAATTTTTTTTTTTCATTAGACCGCGTGTGAGAAAAGTTCATGTTGGTCTTTTGACCTATATAAAAGGCACGCCGAGGTAGCCAACGTTTGGTAAGCAATATCATTTTTTTAAAAAAAAATTTTGGTTTCGAATGTCTTTTTTATTTTAAATACTTGACAATTACTTACTAAAGAAAAATTAAGCAAAAATATATGAAAAAATTCAACACCTCAATATTGTTCAAAATATGTAGGACACATAATCTTCAAACTTTTAAAAAATTTATAAATATTAAAATATACACATATCAGTGTGACTTAAATAAAAAATGCAGTAATCATTTCTGTCTCCTTAACTTATTTATTTATTTTATAATTTAATTATTTAATTTTCAGTTTGTATCACATTTTTTCTTTTATTTTTTTTATAGTGTTTCAAAATAGTTTTTTATGGAAATAATAGAAAAGGAAAAATATGACAATAATTAAAAGTTAAGAAATTAAATTTAAAAAAGAATTAAATTAAAATAAGTTAATTAATAACAAGATGAAAATAATAATTAAGCCTAAATAGAAAAAAAAACACCTGAGGAAAGAACCCTCTAAATTTCTCACATAACATTCTGCACAATTATCATGAGTGACCATGTCAGAAGATCTGTGTTGCCCCATATATATATATATCAAAATTAAAAATGTATGCCAATTAACATGGAGCAGACGTGTTTGAAGGACAAAAACTCTAGTTCCAAACATCCGTAGGTAGTCAATAAGTTCAAACACTTCTACTCTTTTGTTCTTTGTGTTGTCCATTCAAATACCAAGCATTTTCTCGGGTCCAACGTTACCGTGGACTTAATTCCCCATTGAATTTCAAACTCAAATAAAACTCTTAAAAAATCGAGTCTTTAATCAAACTTCCTTCACCAAAATACACATTATATATATATATATATATGCACGCCCATCTCTAGCTACCAACAATTATAAAATCACAAACACACAGACGTATATAGAATACAACATTAATTAGGAAAAACAACTGAAACACAAAAAATAGAAAAGTAAAAAGCTTCAGTTCCGTCTGTATCTTGTTGAAGGAGCCATGCAGCGTTTGCCAGCCATGTTGTGCAGTAGAATTGCTGAGCCAGCAGCATGCCAAGTGTTCATCAACCACCGCGGCATTGACACGAAGAGGAATGTCGCCGGACTGCTCTACGACCACCTGAGGAGGATGGGGGTGAGATCCTTCTTGGATAGCATGAACATGAAGGCTGGGGATAGGCTATTTGATCATATTGACAAGGCCATTCTGAGGAGCCAGGTTGGGGTTGCCGTCTTCTCTCCTCGTTACTGCGATTCCTACTTTTGCCTCCACGAACTCGTTCTTCTCATGGAGTCCAAGAAAAGAGTCGTCCCCATCTTCTACGATGTCAAGCCATCGCAGCTTCAGGTCAAGGACAATGGAACTTGCACTGCTAAACAGCTTCAGAGGTTCAGTTTAGCACTTGAGGAAGCTAAATACACTGTCGGACTCACTTTCGACTCTTCGAATGGGTACCCTTCTTTCTTTCTCTTCGCGTTCAGTTTTCTTAATTTGGTTGATGATATAATGCTAACTTGAGTTTGGAATTTGATGGGTATTTCAGGGACTGGTCTGAACTTCTAAGGGATGCTTCAGATGCAGTGATCATGAACTTGCTGGAGGTTGAAGAAGAGAGGAAGCGCATGAGGAGGAAATTCTGAATACAAAAACAATATTGCATCGATCCCGCTGTTCATTCTTGGATAATATGACATTTACAATTCATATTCGTTTATTTTTTTTGGTATATGGAATCACAATGAGAAACACCATATACTGCTAAATTAGCCTAATTAATTGGTTTAGGCTTCAATTCATTTGTATTAGAATTCTTTGATTTTTTTGTTGAATTTTTTTAATTTATTGGATCTGGAAATTATATATAACAATTTACTAAGGGATTAAATTTAGATGTAATTACTTATATATGTTTTGTGCAATCAAAATATGATACGTATATATATATATATTTATTCAAAACATGATTATTATATAATTTAATTGAATAATTCTGTAAAAAATATACACATATCATATTATACTATTAAAAAATTATATATTATACCTTTGGATAAAAAAATTATATATTTATCATATTTTGGTTAAAAAAATCTAATAATAAAAATATAAATAACTGTCTATACATTTGTTTTTTCTTTACTATAGAACCCTTTATTTGTTGTACTTCTATATCCAAACTCTTAATTTGAGAATATGGGATATCTGTAACAGTTTCAAACTTCAATCCAATAAATTGTAATTTATTTACATTTGCTGGCTCTTTCTCCGATATATATATATATATATGTATGTATTAAACTAATAAATTATTATTAGTTCTTAGATTTGTAAACCTACATCATTTTAATCATCGATTTGTTGGAGTGTGCAAATTAATCCTTAAAAATATCTAATTCGTTTTAAGGTAATTCAAATGCCTCCTGATTACTGTCAAAATTTTATTGCTGGTAGTTTATACAGTTAGCACATTAAATTTTGGGTAAGCGAAATTCACTATTTTCGAAAGGCATTTCGATTCTTTCCCGAATCTAAGTAAACTCAAATGGAACAAATTT
Source organism: Erythrophleum ivorense (assembly GCA_026724425.1). Classification (NCBI taxonomy): domain Eukaryota; kingdom Viridiplantae; phylum Streptophyta; class Magnoliopsida; order Fabales; family Fabaceae; genus Erythrophleum; species Erythrophleum ivorense. The sequence goes on along the minus strand of JAIUCV010000030.1, from coordinate 901,948 downwards.
GAAACATATTCATCATCTTTCTATCCTAATTATAAGCTACCTAAATGAATTTCATTCCTTTGAAAATAGCAAATTAGCAAAAATTGGAAAGTATATATGAAAGCACTAATAAATTAAATATTTTTCTGAATCAATTAGTGTGCATCAAAAAATTAGGAGGCTATAAATAAATAAGTTTACAAATTTAAAAACTAAATTGTTTGTTTACTTGTGAAAGAATGGATAAAGTGAGTTATTTTACATGTGAGAGAATTTTGAATTAATTTCTCGATATCAAGATGTGCTTCCATGCTTCATTTTTCAATTTAGAGAACCCACACTTCTCTTTCCAAAAACGAATTCGCTGGTGCAATTCAGAAAATTCGAGTGCGTAAGTATTTCCAGGAGCTTCTCCCTGCATTCACCGAAGACAAAGAAGTAAGGAAATTCCTTCTTGCTAAGTCGAAGACACAAGAGGAGAAAGAGAGTTTTTTTTTTTTTCTCCTGCAAGTTCTAAGCATATTCTCTGTAGGTGTGTGTTCTTTCACAAAGCCTCTAGTTTTATTGGTAGGTATTTTTTAATATCTTTGGGCTTCCTACCTTGTATTGGGTTTGGGCTATGTAGAGTAAAACCCAGGATTACTAATTGTGGCCAGAGCCTAATAATTTACAATAGACCAAATAAATATTAAATATCAAGTTCAAAATTTCACCCAAATATGCTCCACGACCCAAGTTTATAGATGAAACTTGACCCAAAATGACTAGTGGCTCAATCTTAAAAACAAATTCAAAAGCCGAAATAGTGCTTGGATCCAAATTAAAGACTGAAATTTGTTATTTCTATATGAATCTACCTTGAAATATTTTTGTACGAAGTTCCACATATCATACTTCAATTAAACAATTTGAGAACAAGCATTTAAGAAATTATTAATTGTTAGAACTTGTAAATTTTACATATAAGGAAAACGTTTTGAATGCTCATGAAGTTATCTGGATTGTGGATATGCCACTAATTTGTACACCACAGATCGGTGAAAAAGCAGTTTTGGGGTTGAAGACATGCAGATAGCACTTGTACGACAACATAAAGTTCAAATGATATTTTGCTATCGTTGCAGTAGCTGTGCCCTGGACAACTTTCCGATTAATATTTCTCTTAGATAAAAGCATATTTTGAAATATTAATTCAAGGGTAAATTATTTTTTAATAACTTGTGGTTTGATTTGTTTGTCCTAGGTGCCTTATGTTTGAAAGTTTAAAGTCTGATACCTCATAATTTGAACAATTAGTATATCAATATCTGTGATTATATTCTGTCATCTTTTGAATAAAATGTGTTAAATTTTTATTTTTTTAATAAAATATCTAATTTTTTATGCATTAAAGTCTGAAATTTGTCCCTTGACCAATTAAAATCTTAGGTATGACACATACAATATAATATCCTTATAATTTTGCCTATGATTAGGATTCTTAATTCTGCTCCTAGTTTTTCTCTAAAAATTTCCTATACATTAAAGACAAAAAAAAAATTTAGCCAATTGAAATTCTAAATTTGACACATGAAATACAATATTTTCTTCAAAATTTGCTCCTAAGTGGAATCTTTAATTTCGTCTCTAATTTTGTCTTAAATTCTTTATTTCCTAACAAATCCCAGTTTTCTATATATTAAAGACTAAAATTCCTGAATTAGGCAGTTGATAACCCAAAATTTGGCACATAACACAATATCTTTTCCAAAATTTTACTTCTAAACAAAATCCCTAGTTTTGCTCAATTTCCCAATTTCCCTATGATATCTTTAGCATGAAGAATGAAATCTAATTTTGGAAGAAAAAAGAGAAATTAGAGCACAATTGGATCACATGCACAATAGAAAAGTGAAGTGCTAACAAAAAATAGCATGCGTACTAATGTGCTAAGAATTTAAACCTCAAGATACCAAAATGTAAAATTTTTAATATTTTGTACAAGTTTATGACCTTTGTGTAATGTCCTGTTTTTGTTAAACGACGGAAATGAGCGTGTTTTAAAAGCAAGTCTCCTGAAATGAATTAGTTAAGGTCCTAAAAATTTTCAATGACATTTTAGACTCCTAAAAATGAGAATTCTAGGCTCATATGGAAAGAAAAATGGAGCTAAGACGAAAAAATAGATTGTGACGGAAACTAAATGAACGTAATGGCATTTTTGTAAATACATATAAATTTTGAAAAAACATATAGGAGGGCTTTTTAAATGAAAGTTTTGAGTTGCCCAGAATTTTTAGAGGCCCAAAAAACCATGGGAAACCCAGGGACGGGTAAAACCCCTCTAGTGTATGTTTTTCAATGTCGATTGACCTGAACTTTATCGGTTCGTTCGGTAAGATTTTAGTTTCAAATTGAGTGATTCCAAAGGCATTTTATTAAATTGGAAATCGAAATTTTATAATGGAAAAGACGGTTCTAAAAAAGGAGTTAAAACGAAACCGAAACAAAATTGCCATTATGAAAGAATGAAATTGAAATTTTTGAAAAAATGTGTTTCTAGAAGCTCCCACACACTTCTCCTTTCTTCTCCCATCTTCTTAAGCATGAAAATTTCTGCCCGGAATACAAAATATAATCTGCTCTCTTAGGCTCACAAGAAGGGGAAGAAAAGGAGGAAAAAAATTAAGAAAAAGGTATAAAATCCATGGATTTTCTTAGTTCTTTCTTAAGCAAAGTTGTTCTCCTCCTTCCCTCCTTCCCTCCTATGGTTTTCTTGATATATTTGGTGCTGTTTTGGGGGCAGAATAGAGAGAGAAAAAATCATGTTTGGAGTGAGGCAGCCAAGGAAAGTGAAAAGCAACCAAGAGAAAGCAAGAAAACAAGGTAAAACTTCTATTCTTTGGGTGCTTCTTCCTTCCCCTCCTCCTTGTATGTTTTATCAAACATGAGCCTAATCCCTAGGGGCTATTTTCTGTCTAAACCAAGGAGGGATTAGGGGTTTTAAAGTGCAAGGATTAAGAATGTATCATTGGAATTAAGTAAAAGGCATTAGAAAACAAGATAGAATCATTAGGGATTCAAGTTCTCTCTTGAAAATCTGACTTGATATAATTTATAGACTTAAAAATGAGTACTTGGATGAGTCCCTAAGATCTCTAAGAATCTCCCCATATGCTTCCTCCATCAAGAAAACAAAGCAAAGTACATGAAGGCCAAATTTTTCCATAGGTTCGGGCCAAGTGAGTTCCACATACCTAGGCATAGTTTTAAATTTTTCTAAACCCATTTTTGAGTCATATATGATGCATAAATATGAGGGGGAAGCCTTAAAAAAAATTTAGGAAGCTTAAAGAATGAGTTGGTACTTTATATTCCATAATATGACCTAAAGAAGCAACATGTAGTTAGACTCTTGGTTTTGATTGTGTGATGACTCCAAGAGGCTTAAAAGCGGTCAAGAATCATATTTGAAAGAAAAGAATTCCTAGAATCTATTTGAGGAGTGTTGCTTTATTAGGTGCATTTTTAAAACCATAAAAAGGTTTATAGGTTAAGCTAAAGTCTAAGCAAGTTTTGTGGCTTTAAAATTTATTCTATGAACCCAATTGGTCTCCATAAATTGTGTTTAGGCTAAGAGAAATCATCTCCATACCTTTGTGTGTGTGTGGCCAAAAGAGGGAGCATTGATTCAAGAGAAAAAGTGTATAGTTGCTTTCAAGGTAACTTACTCCTCCTTTTCTCATGCATGATTATTTGCTTTACTTGTCTTTGAATATGTGTATGTGTATTTTAAGCCATGAAAAATATTCTAGCATGAGCTCTTACTCCATGGTACCATGATGATGCATTATGTTTTCAAATGATGTTTGTTTTGGTTTGCTTGAGCATGGTGAGGATGAGCCAAGGACCTTTAAGATTGGTTGAGACAAAGTAAAGAGTCTCCCAAAAGCAAGGTTGAGTCTAAGAACCTCTTAAAGAATGGGTGAGACAAGTCCAAAATCTACAAGTAAATGGTTGAGGGCAATTTACTTGCTTGGCAAGTCTTTGTATGTTATGTATGACTTGCTTAAGTGTTGAAATTGCTTCTTGAATGATTGCACATGTCCATATGCCATGCATGCATTTGTAAGATTTATTTTGCTTCTTTTATATATGATTGAATGGGAGATAAGTTATTGGAATTCTTTGAATCTCATTCTCTCCTCTCCAATAATCTAACATGTTAGGTGGACCAAGTGATTAAGGTAATGGAAGCTAACCACCTTGAAGGTGAGAGTATAATATTCAAAAGCATAATTTTTGCTTCTTTAAGGCATCACAAGTAACAAATGTTGTAATTTAATGTTGTGTATGACCAATGACCCCATAAATATATGTAATTATACTAAGGTATCATGTATGAATGAGAGTTAAAGTTGTATGTATGGATATGCACATTTTGGTTATGTATTAGCAAATTTTCATTATGGAAGTATGTGTATAAATGGAAGTGGAATGGTCAAATTGAGATGAATGAGGTTTTGGACCATTTGGATAGTTCATACAAGTCCTATTTATACTCTTAGACGTGCCCAAGAGGTGCCAAACACTAAGGAAAGCCATTTGGACATTTTGGAATCTCATATGGAGCTAAAATTGACCATAATAGAACCCTATATCACATTTTGTCCAAATGAGCTCTTTTTGATCTGAGATTTGACATAAAATTAGAGCTTCTTGAGAGTTTTTTGGGAAACTAAATAACAGAATTTTTAGAGGTCTAAAGAATATTTGATGAATTTTTAAAATTGGCAAAAATTCTGGTTTTGGTCATGTCACTGTTCATTCAGGTCCGAAAATGAAATCTTTCACATAAGGCTCAAATGATTTTCAATTAGTACAAAATTTTATATGGAGAAATTAGACATTCCTAGTGACTTGTGCCAACTAGAATCACCTCATTTGGAGGTCTAGAGAGGGAGATAAGAATTTTTAAAAATTCTATCTAGTACTAGGTGCTCCAACTAACCTCAGGTAGTGTTTGATTGGGTTTCGAGGTCTGGGCGTGCCTGAACTGGTTTGGAGTTATTTTTTCCCTCTATCTAATATCCATAACTTTCCATATTAGTATCATTTATATGAATTAGATTTTTTTGAAATTAATTGGACATTTTTTAAGTTTGCTACAGAGTTTGGTGATAGCACCAGTGGACAGCAAGACCTCTAGATGATTTCGAATATCAAACATCTTTTATGTTGTGTTTCATGGCCTGGACATATTTTTAGCATAGAGTATACATGTGTAACTTTCCATAATGGCCACGAATGCATGATTTTGATATTTCTTGAATTAGTTATGATTTTTCAAAATTTGTGACAGAAATGGTAAAATTCTGGCTGTAAGTATAAGTATGAGTTTTATGCTCCCCTTTGATTTCCACAAGTTGTAGGCCATTTTTGGTGATGCAAATGAGTTGTATTTGTAACGTCCAATTTTTCATAAAATACCGAAATGAGTCAATTTTCAAAGCAAGTCCCCTGAGATGAGCAATTCAAGGCCAAATAAAATTTGGATAAAATTTTAAATAATAAAAAATGAGGATTTGAGCCTTGAGTTGCTCAGAAACTGGGGTCGGAGTGATTCAAAAAATTTGTCGAAAGGCCAATGGTATTTTCGTAAATAAGTGTAATTTTAGAAAAGAACTTAGGAGGATTTTTTAAATAAAAATTTTGAGTTGCTCAGGGTTCTCAGAGGCCCCAAAAACCATAGGAAGTCCCGAGACCGGTAAAGCCCCTCCGGTGTACTCTTTCCGACGTCGATTGACCCAATCTTTGATCGGTTCATTCGGAAAGGTTTTAGCTCCGATTTGAATGATTCCAAAAGCATTTTATTAAATTAGGAATCTAAATGTTATAATGGAAAAGATGGTTCTCAAAAAGGAGCTAAAACAAAGGAGAAATGAAAATGCTATGAGCAAAGGGTAAAGTGGAAATAAATGGCAAAGTGAAGCTTCCACACCCTTTTTTTAAGACATGTCCTTACTCTCCTCCCTTTAATCGACTCTCTTCTACCCGATTTCAGAGAAATTGTCTAACCCTTTTAGGTGCACCAATAGCAAGGGAAAAGAAGAAGAAAAAGCCAAGATTTTGGTAAGGAATTCTTAGTTTTTCAAGCCTTTCCTTTCACCAACTCTCTGCTCCTTCTTTCCCTCTTCTTTTCCATGGTTTTCTTTAAGTTTTTGCTGCTATTTTTGGGCCAAAACAGGGAGGAAATTTTTGTGTTTGTGGAGGAGTGTCCAACCAAGTGAAAGAGCAAGCAAAGAAAAGCAAGAAAATAAGGTAAAACTTCTATTCTTTGGTAGTTTCTTCCTCCCCCTTCCTCTCGCACGAATTTGGCCACCATGAGCCCAATTCTTAGAGGCTATTTTCTGTCCAATTCATGGAGGGATTAGGGGTTTTAGGTGGCAAGGATTAAGAATGAACCAATAGAATCAAGAAATGGGCATTAGGAAACAAGATGGAACCATTAGGGATCCAAATGCTCCTTTGCAAATCTGATTTAACATGAATGTTCTTAGGCTTAAATGAATATTTAAATGTGCTCTTAAGATCCTTAAGAGGTCCCCCATATGCCTCTTCCTCCATGAAAACAAATAAAACCCCATTGAAAGTCATGAACCTAGAAGTTGGAAAAGTGTAGAGCACTTAAGGGGATTGTAAAAACTGATTTAATCCATAAGTTCCCTTGGCTATTTAAGTGTTTTCTTGACCCCCTACAACTCTTAACAACCTCCCTAAATAGTTCCCCTATCAAGGAAAAATCAAGAAGCCATTAAATCTCATGTATGCTCTAGGTTTTGGCCAAGTAGGGATGGCATAGTTAGGGAGAGTTTTAAATTTTTTCAAGCCTATTTTTGAGTCATATATGATGCATGAATGTGAGAGGAAGCTTTAGGAAAAATTTAAGAAGCTTAGAGAATGAGTTAGTGCTTTAGGTTCCATATTGTCACCTAAAGAAGCAACATGATGTTAGGCCCTTTGTTTTAATAATGTGATGACTCCAAGAGGCTTAAAAGGAGTCAAAAATCATATTTGAAAGGAAAGGATGAGGACTAGAAGTCATTTGAGGGGTGTTGCTTCATTAGGTGCTTTTATGGACCATAATGAGGTTTATAGGATAACCTAGTATCTAAGCAAGTGGTGTGACCTTAGAAATTGTTTCATAAACCTAATTAGCTTCCTTAAATCATATCTAGGCTAAGAGTAACCTTCCCCACACTTTTGTGGGTGCATAGTCGAAAAGAGGAGCTTAAATTCAAAGGAAAAAGTGTGTGAATTTGTGCAAGGTAGCTCTCTCCACCTTCTCTCACGCATAGATGTGTGTTTAGCTTGTTTTAGAATGTGTGTATGTGTATTTTCAAGATATGAAAAGTATGCTAGCATGCTCTTATATACCATGACTCTTGATGCCATATTATGCTTTCAAATGAATATATGATGTGTGATTGAACTTGCTTGAATGTGGAGAGGCCAAGAACTCTTTCCCATGGTGAGGATGAGCCAAAAACCCTTGAGCTTGGTTGAGACAAAGTAAAGAGTGTCCCAAAAGCAAAGTAGACTCCCAAAGAGTATGGTTGAATCCAAAGATTTCAAAGAATGGGTGAGGTAAGTCCAAATACCATGGAGAAAAGTGTGAGGCCAATCCAATTACTTGGTGAGCTCTTGAATGCCTTGTATGATGTGTTTCTATGCCAAGCTTGATTTTAAATGTTCATGACTTCTATTTTTCCCACACATGCATTCATAGAACTTTCTTGCATATATTATGTGTGATAGAATGGGAGATGAGCTATTGAGATTCTTGAATCTCACTCTCTCCTCTTAAATGTCCTAATATGCTAGGTGGACCAAGTGGACATGACAATGGGAGCCAATCACATTGAAGGAAGAAGATTGCCACCCTTATGCTTGATTTTTGTGTTTTTGACTCATAATGAGACTTCATGATGTATATTATGATTGTAAATAGTCTATGACCCCTTGGACAAATGTAAAAATGATATTATGTGATAGATATATGATGAGTATGGTGTATGTATTTTAGATCATAAAGTGAGTGCTAATGCCAATGTATGCCTTTGAGAAAAGCTTGGTGTAATGTGTATGAGTGAGGGTGAGAAGGCCAAAATGAGATGCAAATGATTTGGGACCATTTGGGTAGCTCCCACAAGACTTAAATATGCTTTTAGACTTGCCCAAAAGGTGCCAAGACCCAAGGGAAGCCAAATAGCAATTTGGATACCCTATATAGAGCCAAAAGTGACCAAAATGGAACCCTATGTCACTTTTTAGCTAAATGATTCATTCTTGATTTGAGATTTGGCATGCTATTAGAATATGTTGAGAGATTTTTGAGAAGCTAAAGTTCAGGATTTTTGGAGGTCTAGGGAATATTTGATGAATTTTCAAAATTGGCCAAAATTCTTGAAAAGGTCTAATGTACTGTTCCATTGGGTCCGAATTGTTTTTCTGTCACTTAGGGGCCAAATGAAGTCCAATTGCCATGAAATTTTATTGGAAAAAACTAGAGGTCATAAGTGAATTGTGCCAACTAGAATCAGCCCATTTGGATGCCTAGAGAGGGAGATATGATTTTTCAAAGATTCAGTCTAGTGTCAAGTGTCCAACCAGACCTTAGTCATTGTTTGATCGAAATTCAGGGTCTGGGAGAGCTTGAAATGTTTGAAGTGAATTTTACCTTCTATCTAACATCCTCATATTTCTAGATTGGGATCATTCACTTGAATTGGAATTTTGTGGAGTTAATTGGACATTTTTGAAGTTCATATCAGTAAATTGTGACAGCATCAGGACTCAGTCCAACCTCCAGATGATTTTCCGTGTCAAATGCTCTGTGTGTGGGATGTTATGACTTGTATATCTTTTTAGAATAAAGTAGACATCCCAAGTTTTCCAGAATGACCAAGATTACATGATTTTAATTTTTTTAAAATTTAGTTATGATTTTTCAAAGTTTTGGACAGAATGGAGGCAAATCTGGCTAAAATTCAATAACTTCAATTTATGCTCCATTTTCAGTTTTCTTGAGTCATGAGCAAAATTTTATGATGCAAATGAGTAGTAATGATGTATTTAAATATAAGGATGCATGGTATGAACCTACATTGTGACAACCCTACCTTCTAATCATTGTAATTATGGTTAAATGTACGATTAATAATTAATTATCAAGGTTTGAGTGGTTACAATCTATCACATTGTGAAAATATGGGAAAAATTTAAACCTTGATGTTAAGGTCATCACCATACCACCACACAAAATAAAATTTACATAAAAGAAATCATACTACCATAAGGGGTTTATGATTTAACCGTCCATCAATTTTAATACCTAATAACCTCCCACAAATATTCCTATATTATCTCTTGCCATTACTGTTGAAGAAATTAGGGTTTCTAGGTTAAAAAGAGTGGGTTGGGGACTTGCGTCGCGGCCAAGTTGCTTTTTGGAATCACTAGACAAATTTCACAAATCTCGCCGCGGCGAGTTGGACCTTCGCCGCGGCCAACCTATGTGGCGCTGTGGCAGAAATGCCTCTTGGAACTATTGTTCTCAACCCCCACGGTTCTCGCCTCGGCGCAATATATTTGTGCCACAGTGAGTTTTGCTACTTTCCAACTCTTAATTAATTTCCTCGACGTGCACTGTGGCAGGACATAATGCACTGCGGTGAGTTTTGGTTCTGTTACCCTCTTGGACGATTTTTTTTCACTTCGCGCCGCAGCGAGATTTATCAGCCGCGGCGCTTCTCGCCACTATCACTCGCTGGGCCAATTTTTTTCCCTTACGCCGTGGCGGGATTGGTTATACTATGGTGCCCTTCGGCTCTGTCTCTCATTTGGCCACAGCGAAGCCCTCTTAGCCATGACGAGACTCCCTCCTGTGACCACATTACCCAAATTTCGCCCTCTACACTCTAAATCTCATCTTAGAAACACTCTAGGTCCACCTTCCCTTATTTTATGTGAGTATAAAGGGGTTTATCTACCTTATTTACCCATCAATCCATCCATTACCATTGCAAAACTTAAATACTACTTCCTACTTGCCCAACTAGCTCATATCAGCAAATTCATGAATAAATGACAACAAGAACACATGCATTAGCAACAATTAACATCCCATGCACATTCCATAGATATTTCATTCATCAATAGCTTATGTCCATATCCAAGGCATCATATGACTACAATTCCCATGTGGTAATCCATATCACAATTTCAACAAAACTACATCTATAATGCTATAAGTTCATACATTAATATTCAACTATAATGAGACTCAAATACTTAGCGGTTACATTCCAATCAAACAAAATATGAATGCCTACACTTGGAAACATGAATACATGATGATGCTATGTGAACTAATAACAAAATTGCATCTCTACTAATTAGGCCAACCTAAGTGTAGCCTTCTCCCATATGTCGGAGCTCATGGATTTTCATCCACTTGCTTCCCTTTATCCTTACCCGAAGAACCTTCACCTGAAATGTTAATCCCATGAAATGGGGTGAGATATAAATCTCAGTAACCAAGGCAATTCCATCATATATCCAGTTTAATTAGCATATATGCATGAATCAAAATCAACATTAGAATCATATCCATCATATCAGCAAATGAAACAATTAGGCTATCATGATTACTATCCCATACTAGCAACCATATTATCACATGTTAAAGGCCATTAACACCGGGAGAGGCCCGTCCACGGCACCTACTCCCTATTAAGCACAACCGGGGCTCTATACATCTGGGATTTGATCATAACCTGGTGCTCGATCAAAGCACATGCATGGGTGGCAGCCGCACTATAGCTCTACCATGGACTCACAAGGTCCAATCACAATTCAACAGATAGCTAACCAATTCATTCAACATTTTCAATCAATCATATATAGCAACATATGAAATTAAATCAAATATATACATAGAATTGATATAAACCTGGTTACCTCACTTGTAGACAACTTTGCAACAACCACCACAAATCCCAAATTCGGATTAGAGTGTCCTTCACCAGAAAACTCAATATTCCACCCAAAATCCTAAGCAAATTCGTACAGAATTAATACCCATTTTATAAATCAGTTATAGAGGTCTCAAATTAACAAATGAAGCATCAAAATGAAGGGTTTAAACTCACCTAAAGTTAGCCCTAACGAATTTCACCAAGAAAATCCCCAAATTCCCACATTTCAGATTTTGGGTAGGGTGAAAATACTCCAAATGAAAAATTAATTGGACCAAATTAAGAGAAAGATAAGGGAATTAAGTTGTATAACTATTACCTTGGCTGAATCTTGCTCTAAATGTGAGAGAATGCAGAATTCTTACCCCCAACCCTAGCTTCCTTCTCAACCTCCGAATTTTGCTTCTTGAGTTTCAGCAAATGAGAAAGTGCTGAAGGATTAGGGTTTAAGTTGGGTCAAATATGGGTCGTGGGTTGCTCCAAGGTCCAACTCATAATGGGCTTTAGGTTTTTGCTTGTTGGGCCAGTTTTTTTTTTTAAAGTGTTGGGCTACAGAATTTTACTGAGCCACTTATAAGAGTCTATGCAAGGTGGATCTTGGGCCTCCATCCCACTAAATTGGGTTGGGTCTGCACCTAACCCATTGGGCCTCCATTGGCCTCTTCTCATGATCTATTAATTTAGGCCTAGATAGAATTTATATCCCAATTCAATCTCAAACTCGTTTTAATAATTTATCTCTCTAAAATCTCTATCCACTTAACTTGCCTAATTATCCCATATTAATTATGTCTAATTAATCTAATCCATGATTAATACCTTAATTAATTATGGGGTGTTACATACATGGTCCACGTGACACTAATTGTGAATTTTTAAGCATGATGTAACGCGATTAAACCCATTATTATTGGTTCCTTTTCCATGTGCTCTTATGAACATGATGATATGGAGCTTATGAATGCCAAGAATGGGGTTATATATATATGGTATTACAGTATTTATGTAATTAAATATGAAAATGTAATGTATGAGCTCACATAGTCCATGTGACACCGAATGAAATTTTTATACACGATACAACGCTAAAAAAATGCATTATTTTAATCCCCTTTTTCTTACTCCTCCATAGAATGTATGATGTAAAGCAAGGGAATGTTATAAAATGAGTTAGAAATTATGGTGTTACACTTTGTCTTATCATGTAATGTCGCATTGAGACATTTTTAAGTTAGGAATTAGTCTTAGCAATCCTTCTTTTGTTAGCCAACCTATTCATTTTTGGTTTATATGACCTAGTGTAGTATGCCAAATGTTCAAATCCAATATTGAATTTGAAGCAAAGGAAATAGTAAAACAATCATTATACAAAATATTATTATAAATTGTATCTAATATAATGAAATCATTTAAAAGAAAACTAGAACAAAATAAAAAAAGGTCATCCTACTGCAAATGTCAACTAAACAATCATTAAAATTAATACTAAAACCAAGTTTGAAACAAGAAACTATAGAAACTAAATTTTGTGAAATTTCTAACACAAACAAAACATCATGAAGGATCAAGGTTCTTCCACCATGCAAGACCAACTTGCATGTTCCAATTCCCTTAACTTCCACATTTGTATTCTTTCCTATATATAGCCATATGCTCCCGTAAGGTAGTCAATGGTATTCCATGAAGGATCCATGATCCTTAGCTATATGGTTTGTAGTTCTTGAGTTTATAGTCCACAAAGCATATGATTAGCTATTAACACAATATTTGAAACATAAATGAAACATGGAAATTTATCACATGGTGTTACTTTCTTTTGCTTATAGCAGTTACAAGAAAAATGACCCATCCTCTAATAAGCATAATACTAAAATCTTTCTTGGCCTTCTTGAAATGTTGGCCATATCCTTTCTTTTTTTGAAAGTTCCTGCCCTTCTTATCCTTGGGCCTTAAAGTACGAGTAGTCTCTGTCATGTAAGTATGACTAAATGATTTAATAGTTGCTAAGCACTCATCTTCAAGCTTCAAATGATGAGCAACATCATTGATTGTGGTGATGCTCTCATTATGGGTTAAGTTCACTTTCATGTGTTCGTAGGTAGCTAGAAGAGATCTTACATTAACTTAGACTTGCTACTCATTAGTAAGTCCATAGCCAACTGTCTTTAGCTCTTTTCTCATGTTTGACATTTCTCTTAAATGTTGCTTCATGGAATTGTTCAAATGCAGCTTATGTGTCAAACTTAATATTGAGCCTTCTAAATTTAGTTGTAAAAATACCACCAAATTTATCCTGTAAGGCAATCCATATTGCCTATGTAGTTAAGTAAGACTTATACTCACATTAAATCATCAGCCATGTAGCTCAATATTGTTATGCAAGCTATGTTGTCTTTCTTTTTCCAGGCTTCAAAATGCCTCAAGATCTTTCCTTTGTTGAGCTAAGTTTCTATGCTCAAGCTCTAGTATGACATTGCTTAATGGCCTTTTGGCATCTTGCTTTTCAAGGATATAAGAAACTTTACGGTGCCAAAATTTTCAATTGTCATTGTTCAATTTTTCATCCTTTTTGAACTTAGTTATAATATTTTTTATTAGACATTTTCTCAAATTTAAATATCTATATAGACATAGAACAAAATTAAAACCTATATAAATAGTTTTTTTTTTTTATTTACAATAAACTTCGAATAAACCAAAAATGACATTATTAGGTTCATGATCAAAAGTTTACGTTTATCTTATTTCCATCGCATGTACCCTAGAAATGTCATCATTTTTCTATTGAATTTATGTGCATTTTTTTTTATATGTAGTTCTTAAATAATCTCAAGTCTACTGGTTTGAGAACTCCCACTCAAATTGGCATTTCTCCACTGTCACAATTTATCATAAAACTATACAATTAAATAAAGCATGTTATAAAACAATTTATAATAAAAAATAGAAACATAAAAATTGTATATTAAAGTAAATTTTATGAATTTAGGAAATTTTACAGTTAAAAACCAATCCCAAATTCCTATGAATGTGCCCCCATATGCCTTACAAGCTTACTAGTGCAAAGAATTCAAAAAAGAAAAAAGAGGGAAAAAGTTCTACACATGCTAAGGGTGGTGCGTGTAAGCCATGCGACTCCTTTCACAATGGCTCTAGCGACTCTTACCTTGCTCATTATGTTGGTGCCATGTTTTGGTCAAAAAAGGCCATGGGTGAGCCACATGTTCCACCCCTATGTGTAGCCATTATTATTCATCTTCAACATTCAAATATTCAGTATCTTTAAAATTTTTAGACTTAGGTTTATGAGAAGACAACTTTTAGGCTTCATAACTCACCCATTTTACATCCATTTTAGACTATTTCAATCATGTTGGAAAGTTCTTTCCATAAACTTTCTTTTTGTGTATGGCTTGAAGCCATTTGTGCAATGAGGCCAAACCCATGAGATTTAAAAAATTAAAATCAAATTTTATCTAATGGAGTTTCAATTTTTCCTTAAATTTTTACCATGAGTTCCATGAGCTTTGTGGCCTATAATGGCCTCTAGAGTTTTCTGCCATTAACACCTATTTATATTTGAATCTCAATTTTAAGCAAATTTATCCCAAATAGTATGACTATCATGAATTTACCAATCAGAAAGTCAATAATTTGAGCCCAATTAGTGCTGATACCAATGTAAAAAATAAGCAACATAAGATAGGCCCTAAAAATAAAAAAATAAACTTACCTACAGTGGTAGATCTTCTTAAACAATTGCTCCACACGGTAGACCATTGCAACAAAAATAAATATTTTCAACTAAAGTTTCAGTTAGAGAAACATGGATTTTAGCCAAAAATCTTAATTTTCTAATTGATATTTCAATCAAACATTCTGTCAAGTTTTTTGTTGTTGGCAATTTTGTTCCAACAATCTTATAGTTACTTAATAGTATTGTCTCTCCTTTTCAAAAATCCTTTGAAACTTGTCACATTATTTTGTAGCTATTAAATTCATCATTATCAATAAAAGTTTTATCTAATATAACAAAAATTGAAATATTAAAAAAATTATTATTAAATAATATTACTAAAATTTTATGATGATTAATTTAATTAATATAAATAATAAGGACAAATTTTCAAAAATAAAAAATCATTAATTTTAATTTGTTTATTATTTGAAAATAAAATTTGGTCAAAAAAAAATTTGAATAGAAATGTGGTCAAACACATGATGTTGTCAGAAATGTTTTCTCTGACAAAATTATAAATGATAAAACTGTCTAAATATTTTTTTAAGGATACAAGTATTTTTTATTTTAAGCTTCATTAAATATACTAAATATATTTTGTATATATATTAATAATTAATAGATATTACAATAAACTAAAGATATTAATAATATTTATAAAATTTATATTATGATTATTCATAATTTATAATTATTTTATTTTCATAGTATATATTATTATTTATTTTTTCATATTTTTTGGGTTTGTTATTCTTCGCACTCTTCATCGTGTTCGTCCTTACCTGCATTTTGTTAGTGCTCTTTAGTACTAGGTTCATATTCTTTATCTTTATATTTTTCCTTATTCTTCACTTTGTTATTCTGTTGGCCTTACATCATATGTTAATAATCAAATAAATTAAATCAAAACTTTAATTGAAACCATTTCAACTCGATAAACCAAATCAAAACTTTAATAAAAAAATATTTTACTAGATTCAAAATTTTTAATTTTACTAAGATCAATTTTCAATTTTTCACCTACAAAGAAAGAAAAATCAAATTTATCACTAACCTAAAAATGGAAAATTGGAGAGAAGAGGACTGAACAAATATGAAATGAAGAGAAAATAATCAGTTTAGCCAAAATGAAATGAGAGTAAAGAGAAAGCATGACAATAGAGAAACAAAGAAACAAAGTGATGGGAGAAACAGACACTTAGATAGATAAATAAGAGAAAATAAAAATAAGTTAAACAAAGGAGAACTTGCAGAGGAATGACTTTGTGATAACTTACATTACTTAGTCATTTCCATATCATGCAATTGCCATATTTAAGTAAACATCCATAACAATACTTATAGCAATGGTACTTTTACCATTTAGTAACTTAAATGAACCTTTGATGGCCAAATACTGAATTTCTTTCCATTTTAACTCATAAAACCATATAGGTCTATTTGGTCTTATTGTGACGACCCTAACTTTTAATCATTGTAATTAAGGTTAAATATGTGATTAATAATCATAAATTGGGTTACAAGACATTATGACTAATTACATTCAGAAAATATAGGAAAATTTGAACCTTAATGTTATTAGAGTCATCAACTATATAATTACAAGCACTTATGTACATCAGGGAAACAAATATTCATTTAAAAGCCTTTAAGTCTATTATCTATTAATTCCAACTCACAAGAATCTTCTACTAATGTTTCTAAGTCATCCCTTGGGGTTACCATATGAAAAACCAAGATTTCTAGGTTAGAATGAAAGTTTGGGACCATTAGCTACTGTTAAATGTCTTTGTGCTGCGACCAATTGCTCTCAGGTTCACTCCTTATCTTCATAGATTTTGTTGCGGCAATAGCGGTAGCTAACCTACATGGCACTGCGGTGAGAAAGCCTTCTAGAACCTACCTCGCTCGCCTCTCACTATTGGCCACAGCCAATTCCCCCTTTCGCAGCGGCTAATTCCTTTCTGGACGCCTGACAAATTCTCACAAAAGTTCACCGTACCAATTCCCATTTAGCCACGGCGAATTACCCTCTGAACGACTCCCAGTTTTGCCTCTCACATTTTGCCGCAGCTAATTCCACTTTTCATCGTGGTGAATTGCTCTTTGGTACTCTCCTTGTACAACTTCGCCTCTATTGGCCACAGTGAAATGCCTTCTGATCTTACAACTCCTAAAATCTTGTCTCATACTCTCCACTCTCTCCATACTGGCAGAAATATTCCATTCATAGATCACATTGCAACTTTAGCTGAGGAATCAGGTAGGCCTGTAACTCCGGTAGAGCTTCACGTTCGGACTCATCAAAAATCATTATCCGATGAATGGATTGATAAAAAATCTGAAAAAACTTTTGTATGTATCCTCTTTTTTTTTTCTTCTTTTAAATGTTCTTACATAAAAAGCACAACTATATAACATCCTCAATTATTTGTTTTGTCTCAGGATGAATATGCCAGACTTAAAACTAGTATAGCAACTACAGTGGGTGATCCACAAATTTTTACACTGCCAAATGAAGTTGCTCTATGGACAGTAGCTGCTGGAGGAAAAAAAGTGGAGGCTCTATATATGGCTTGGGAAATGTTGCACATGAAATAGTAGATGATCCAATATATGGCTATAATTATGGTAAAAGAAATAACCTTTTTTCATATCCAAGTGCGACAGAGGCTATATATCTAAGAGGTCACCTCCATCCTGATATTGATTAGAAGTTAAAGGATTTTCGAATGCAAATGGACACCAACGAGAAATCAATATTTGAGATGCAACATGAACTTTATGAATATCATGAGAATAATAGACCATCATGTTCGAATAATTCCAATAAAAGGAATTGATGGAGAAGTTGATGAGGAATTAACGCCACTATTTTTGATTATTTTATGTAATAATGTAAACTTATTTGATATAAGTTTATGAATTTGGATTATAATGTTGGTAACGTAAAATATACCTCTCATGTTTTATTTATTACCTTATCT
This sequence comes from Erythrophleum ivorense, assembly GCA_026724425.1. NCBI lineage: Eukaryota > Viridiplantae > Streptophyta > Magnoliopsida > Fabales > Fabaceae > Erythrophleum > Erythrophleum ivorense. The sequence goes on along the minus strand of JAIUCV010000030.1, from coordinate 884,225 downwards.
ATTCCTTTTTCACGAGGTACTCTTGTCCTATGCATAGTAATGTTATGGTGCGGGACCTACATAGCCATAGATGATAAGTTCTATTATTGCACATTATAAAATAATAATAAGTTTTGTCCATGTGCAAGAATCTTTTGTTACCTATTTTGCCTTCTTCCATAAACAACTAAATCTAAGAATATGTATAATTTTTATTTCTTATCCTTATCTAACTTGGATTCACATGTCTTCATGAACAATCATGCACATGTACGTAGGCACCCACACACACATATATATCAATATATATACCCATATATATATATATATATATTTCTATATGGTTAAACTTTGCCGACTATATCTCTCTTTTCCTTATAACATTATTTTCAGTTCTGCATTCACGAAGGTGCCAAGGTAAGCAGAGAAGATTATCATTTTAGACTTATGAGCATGGGATATATTGTTACGCTATTATTAAAATATTTCATGAACATGAATCACATTTAATTGTTGTGTAAGATGTCTTCAAGAAGAGGAAAAAAGACACGGAGAAATTTTTCTCAAAGAGAATCATCTACTGCTCAAGAAGACACACAACCAAGTTCACCAACCTCGCCTAACGTTCAACCAGAATCAGATAATATGCAACCAGAAGTGTATGAAATGCATGATGAGCACTCTACTAACTAGAATGAACCTCTTCCCACATTGATCACACCTGAAGGGACTCGGTTTCTACCTTTATTTCTTTTACATATATTATTATATGTTTGTTTATAGTGGGTCGTAATTTCTTTCCTTCCACTTCTATTCCTCTATATTTAAACCAAATAATAAAGATGTTTGTACGTCCATTGTTACAATCTTTAAAGATAAATACAATGGTGCATGGAATTGTTAGAGTGAGGTTCCGCACAAATATCAGCAATTATGGTTTCATGAGTTTGAGGTTTAACTGTCTCCTTAGGTTATTATACCCAAAACGTTGATTAATTGATTTTATCTTGAACAACTCCTAATTTGTTTGTATTAATGTTGTGGTTCACAATACAAGAAATGCTATTATTGGGACCCAGCGCACCATCATGAGATCTGGCATAACTAAAAAAATTGAGTACAAAAATAGTTGAAGGATATCATTGGACATGTCCGCAATACACGGAAAAGACCCCCATGATAAAACAGCCAATTTGGGAAGAATTATGTGACCATTGGGATTCTAACGAATTTCGTGCCAATAGTGAGCAAAAAAAGAAAAATCGTGCGATGCTTCTTTGTACACAGGAGGCTCTACATCTATGGAGCAACATGCATGAAGATTGGTATCAATTTGTACATTTATTTCCTCATTTTGAGGTATTATTTCATCTAATCTTGCCTTATATCATTCTATAGGCCTGGGAGTTAGGAAGAGATCCTTTGTTTTCTGAGCTTTACCAGAAAACACACCAACGAAAATCAACTAACTCTTGGGTAGATAAAAAATCAAAGGCCATTTAGGTACGTGCGTATATAGATATATATTTATTTTGCTAACATGCACATGTATATTTATATTAAGTACTTCCATTTATATTACTAGGATGAATACTTGAGACAAAGAGAGAATAAAGAAAGTTCAAGCTCAAGCGAGAATGCCGCAGATATAAATTTATTTATCAAAGCTGCCAGAGGCAAGAAAAAGGATGCCATCTACAGCCTTGGCAACATGTCCTCTAAAATTGTAGGGGATGCTGAGACTGGAAATACGTATGATCGAGAAGCATCTTCAAGTCAGGTGCCACCATACCCCCATGCGAATTATATTCAAAACATGATATGGAATGAATTCATTAATATTTCAACAAAGTCGTATCAAAGTCATTTTGAGGACCAACAACGGCAGATTGAAGAGCTACGAACTCATCTACAAGTGATCACGCGTAGTACTAATGCACGATCCTAGGGGAGACACAACCCATCTCAACCAACCTCAGGTGTAACACAGGCTTGAGATCATGATGGCATGGAGGAGGATAGTGAAGAGCATGAATAAACTAAGTTATATTTTCCAAGTTTGTTATAAGAAATAGAGTTAAGTTTCCTATAGTGTTATGCTGTTGTCTGCTATTTGTATGCATTATATATATATATATATGTTCAATGGTTCATCCATTTAGCCCATATGCAACTAGATGTTTATATAGGTAAATAAAAGATATTTCTTATAAGTTGGCATAAACCTGCGGCATTTAAAAACAACGAAATCGAAAGAGGAACAAATTAACTAAGATTTTGAGGTGCTTAGAAGACACACAGGTAGTTATATTATTATTGTACAAAAAAGGAAAATAAAAAAGAATGAAAAAAAGATAACTAAAGTTTTTATCTGTTTAAAATATAAGAGAAAGTTACAGTTTCATTTTACAAACCCAATAAGGCATAAAAATATTGTGCAAAGAAAAAGAAAAAAAATAAATGTCACAGGAAAAAATGTGTTGTGAAACAAAATTTAAAAAAAACATAAAAAAACCTTCATAACAGAGTTGGGAACTAAGAAAGTTATAAAAATATTGTGCAACGAAGAGGAAAAAAATAGGTCATAAGAAAGAAAATTGTGTTAAGAACAAAAATGGAAAAAGAAAAAAAACCGCTGGAAATCGAATAAAGCAAGAAAAACAACAGAAAAAAAGGGTAAGGGGGAGGGTCCGACCAAAAAGGCGACGGACCACATTGGTCTAATTGCCCAGCAGTCGGACCTAGTTTGACCAAAGAATGGTCAGACCGCAGGTCCGACTGCCACCCAGTTGGACCAAGGGTCTGACCCCTGTTTGGTTGGACCCTCGGTCCGACTGCCCAACATGATTCGATTGCATGGCAGTCGGACCACCCCCTCCCCCTTTTTTTTTGCTGTTTTTGAGGTTTTTTTTTGCATTTTCCATTCTTTACTCAATTTTTTTTTCGGGACATTTATTTTTTTTCTTCCACCCATATCTTTTATATTTCGAAACTTTTTAGGAAATTTCCTTTTTTCCTTTTCTTTACACAATAATCGTATGAGTTTTTTGTAAAATTATAAGTAAATTAAAAATTTTGGTTGGTATCGCTTTTCTCGCATATTACAAATTTTCTTTTTCTCTTTAAACTCAGTTCTCTTACATTACAAGGTTACAAAAATTATATATATAGATATATATCTCTTTTTTCGATCTCAGCAAAAATATTATGACTTTTTTTAAATTTAACCTAGTTAAAAGTGTAGTTAGCGTTTCCCTTTAATTTTTTTCTTAATTTTTTAATGTGCACAATAACATTACAACTTTTTTTATTTCTTTCTTAATTTTGTTTATTTGCGCAATAACATTACAACTTTTTTTAATTTTTGTCTTAATTTTCTTTATTTGAGCAATAAAGTTATAACTTGTGATTAGTTGCTGAACAACTCAATTTGTATCTCCCGCGTAGCTCCATATGGATCTCCAAGATATAACCATTCTACATAGACGCGAAGCAAAATTTTAAGTAGTAAACAGTTAAATCTAAATACTATTTTAGCGTGGTCCAATCCATTACAACTGTCTCACACAAACAAAACAGAGTAAAGCAACCCCTAGTTAAGCATAATCTCATGACCAACAACTGCACCACACAATGATCATTCATACATTTAAAATATCACCAGAGCTGGTAAGCATCACTGGGAACTGCCAGCCTCACTCATCATCTGGATCAATGTTTGTAGTCGCAGGTGCTGCAGAACTCCAAAAAACTTTCACTTGCTTTTTTCCTCGTTACATAAGAAAAAATAACATTTTAACTTGGTGTCATCAATTAATCCAATTTGCTCCAACTCTGCCCATACTTCTTTACTATAATGCCAAGGTCTACTTTTCTCCAAGATTGAAAGGCCTTTTTCAGCAATTTTAGCTTGTTTTTCAGCTACTGCAACTTGCCTTTTGGATAGTGATATAGATTTATCTTGCAACGAATTTCCATCTCGCATCACCTCAGCTAGCTCTTTAGTTCCCAGAGAAATTTTTTCATATCTGTCTTCAATATTATCAACCATCACTTTCTTGCGCTTTTGACCTTTTGAAGATGCAGTGCCAGTTGAGTGATTTGAGTTCGCATATGTGGGACTAAATGAATCTATATTTACTCCAGAGTTCGTAGCCTCGTAACCCCAATTAAAATCACTCTCACTTGTTATTTCATTCATCGTTCCTTCATCACAATAGTCATTTAGATCGATGCACTTTTTTTGCCATCGTTTCACTTTATCCTTGGCACTCTCAACATATTTTCCTATTGCTCGGTCTACACCAAATAAGTCATATAACTTATCATAATGTAAAACATGTGTAGTCATCCGCTTTTTAGCCTGGGGTTTTTTCTGCAATGTGCAAATTTGTATGTCATTCCAATGTAAATGAAAGATATTCCAAAGAAAACTTCTTAAACAAAAAATTAATAAGAACATCAAACTAATAGACTATTTACGTACTATAATTATAATGAAATTACCTCAATTAACTCATACCAGATTTGAGTTTCAGCTTCAAACATTTTTGTAATTGGACTCCAAGAAAAGCCACTTAATCCATTGAATAAATCATAAAGTTCTCTAAATCATTGTGATATAGTTTTTTTTTCGATTTTTCAAATGTTGCTTGGTAATATGCGACCCAAAAGAATTCCGCAAAGCTTGCAACACATTGTCGTATGCAAAAGTTGTGAAGGTAGCATCCGGTCAATTGCCTTTCAGCATCTCATCTAACAACGCATCAAGAAAAGCTTCATCCATCTCAGGCGACAATCGAAGATTGTCCTTCACTGAATTCTTCTGCTTTTGAGCCATCGTTGAATTTCTGCATGAAATAGAATAACATAAAATCTCAAACAACAGAAAGAATTCCATTTCACAATCTAAGGCATCTATATTACTGGCCACGTAATTATTTAAAATAGTCTAAATAATTTTATTAATAACATGCCTAAGTATTTCAAATAATATTAATATATATTGTAGCATAATGCTATATTGATCGCATGAAATGATTATATGTTAAATTATTGTCTATTCTGATAATCATTCCACATTTGGCCGGCAATACTATCTCTTAACATTGATCCTTGTCTATATTCCTCCTCTTGACCATAACCAAAGTAAGTCTCCATATTATTAGAGGGGTTCTGTTGTAATTCATGATCAACTTCAGCAATTAAATTCTCATCAGGATTGAACCCCATTAAAAAATTGTGTAATATGCAATAAGCTATAACAATATCAATCATAGTTTGAAAGGAATAGTGTGGTTCAGTACTGCTAGCTATGATTGGAAATCGTTTTTTTCAAAACTCCAAATGTTCTCTCAATGACATTCCGCAACGAGGCATGTCGATGATTAAAAATTTCTTTTTCATTCTATGGTGATCGGGCCAAGTATTCCTTCAAGTGATAACACACTCCTTTGTAAGGTGTCAATAGACCTCACATGAGTGGAAACCTAACATGTATGCAAACATCAGTTAGCAATCATAAATTTAAAAAAATTTACGCCTAAAACTATAAACTATTTAATGGATGGTATAAAGACCTTAGGGTATTATAAGGTTATCTTCCCGTGACAAAGCATTTTTAAAAACTCTAGAATCTAAAGCTGTGCCTTCTCAACCAGCCAAAACATAGGTGAATTTCATGTCAAATGAACATGTGGCAAAAATATTCTGTGTAGGATACTCTTTTGGTCCTCTAAAATGAGCAGCCTCTTCTCTAGGCACTTTTGCTTGAACATGAGTTCCATCTATAGCTCCCAAACAATCCTATCATTTATAATTAATTAACAGCAATATATTGTGGAATAATTATTTTACTTATAAACTAGGTAGATCTAAAGATAATACCATACCTTGAAATATGGGCAAAATATACTATTGTTGAAAATTTGGACAGCAACTTCTACTCCAGAGGGCTGTGCAAGAAACTCAGCCTTAAATGAAACCATCGCGCATAAGACATTATGAAAGTGGCGACTAATAGTCTCCCCTGATTGATGAAAGTAAAAGTATAGTATTCTATTTTTTACATTATGGGCCAATATGTGGAGAAATTTGGCAACTTGTTCCTCAATTGTAACCCACTGTGAATCTTTCACTCTTCCAATACATCGAATTTTCTCACATAACTCCCTAAAATCTTGTGGGCCCATGCGCAAAATATCACGGCAATTTTTTTCATCTTCTAGCCGTATCATCAACTGTCTTCTCATATTATATCGATCGATATTGCTAGCGTTAATAGATTTACTACTTAAAGTTGACATCTTTTCCAATAAATGAATTGCATGCACAAGCAAACATATAAATTGGATCATAAATATATGCTTACGCCTGTCCAACTCTTTTATTAAATGGTTCAAATTTGAACCGGCATTTGTTACTCCAAAATTAATTAATTGTTTGACTTCAAACTCAATATCATACATATCTTCTTCCACTTCCTTTGTCAATTCCATGTTATTATCGCTCTACTAGATAATCGTACAAAGTATGTAAAGAGAGACTGTATATCGACAAAAGGAAGAACTTATAAATAAACGCTACATAAAATTATAAGAAAGAGTAAATGCTACGATGAAGCAGAAACAAGTTATATGGTACATTAGGATACAAAAAGTAGCATGGCTCTTTGGCAAGTCGTCAACTATAAAAGGAACCCCCAAATTCTAGAAGGTTACTAATTAACAATTCACTCACTCAGATTAGTGTTCCTTCTTTTTTTTTTGACAAATTTCTTAACATATTTTGTAGGAGGCCTAAGAATATTGTTACCTCCGAGTGCAACTCGCCTTGTCTCAATGATACAATTGCATATATATCACATAAAATTTACTTTTTTCGTGGACTTTCCCGCACAGTTGTGGGAAGCCAAACTCAAAATTAATAAATTTATCCTTCAAATCTTACACTACAAATTGAACCACCTTTGTCAAAAGTCCAATTTATGCTATAACAAAAGTTTATCATGAAAAAAAATTTTAAATCATCACCTACAGAATATAAACACCATAACAATAATGATAATAAAATTCATTTTAATGGTAATAGCCAATAGTGAAATATAAACTGAAAGGGTGGAAATACCCGACTATGACGTTGCGAAGCTTGGAGGAGAAAATCAAGGGATCGAGCAGCAATGTGGAATTTTTGAGAAATATGGAATGAAAAGGGTCAAAATACCCAACATTGCTGTGAGTTTAAGAGGAAACGAGGAGGTCGAGCTTATGTGAAGTTTGGGGCAAGAAAAAATTAGGGTTGTCTAGCCCGTTTATCGAGGAAGAAGACACGACGAAAAAATTATGTTTAGGGGCAATTTGGGAAATGAAAAGGATACATCATGCTACCGCTTGTTTTCTCCCCAAAATCTCCCCACATTCGAAGAGAAAAAAATCACGCGGGACCCACACTCATTTTCTCTCCAGTTTTCTTCTCCCTCCCTCCTTTTCTCCCCATCCAAATGAGGGAAAACACGACCCCTCCCCCCTCGTTTTCTCCCCATCCAAACATAGCGTTAAGGAAGGCACATCCCATTTCTTGAGTCAACTAGATGATTGCATCATCAATATCTTTTAGCTTATTATTCATTGGCTTATCCTTTTCCTTGCAAGCATCTTTTAACTCTATGGTCAAAAAGTTCAATTGTTGCCATATCATTCCACCTCCCTTAAGCGCCCCATTAGAAATACCAACATTAGTAGAAAGTCTGCCAACTTGCTCACTGAAGTCTTTTATGCTAATAATCAATTTAGTTTGTTTAAGAATTTGAGGGATTTCAGCGTTGTAGGAACTTTCAACTATAGGTAGAGGTGGTGTGGAAGAGAAGGGTTTAAGGTTTGGAGGTGACTAACTAATAGAAAGGTCTCATTCATGTTTGCATTAGCAAGGGATATATCAATATTTTTCTCTAGTATAGGTGGAGGAACTTGTAACACAAGGTGAGGCAAGTCTAGATGTGGTTCCTTAAATAGAAGATAAGCTGATCGTGGTTGTTCAAATGATTATTGCTGGACTGGTGGTGGAGGAGTATGTGCTAGAGTTTACTTTGGTAAAAAGTCAAATGTAGTGTCAAGCACAAGTTCAAGGATAGTGGTTGAATCTACTGTGGCCCTAGAGTTTCTAATATGGAGTTAGCTCTAAGTTGAGGTTAAGCAATGGGAGTTTCTAAAGTGGAGTTAACTCTGCTAATTTTAACTAGTTAGAGTTGCCTAAGATTTAGTTATGTAGGCAGCCATATCAAAATTTCTAATGCATGTTTTGTGCACATTTGCATACCTCATAAGTTTGAAAGAGACAACATCGTAAGTGTTGGTTACCCTCTTACTGTAATTTTTTCAATCTTAACTCCTTAAGCCCTGAATATCTTGGTCAATATCATCCTATAAGGTAAACTATAGGATTGTTCCTTATTCTTTGTAGCCTTCTCTATATGCTTCAACATCCAATCATAAACATTAATACTCTATTGATACACAAGATAGAATAGCTAGAAAATGTCTCTTCGGTAAGAAACTCTACAGACTTGGTTCAAGAGAACATAGTAGACCTAATAATATGGGCTACTATTTTGTTATTGAAGTTCAAAGCATGTGCATTAATTTTTCTTCCAACAACTAGACTCCTTCTTTCTAACAGTAAGTCCTTGGTTTTGATGCAAGACCCTCTAGGAACTTTGTCCTAGGAAACTTCAACAAGATGACACTTTGCTCGGGACCGGTTAGAAAACAAGAATGTTGGTCAAAGGAAAGACCCTAAAAGAACCTGTCTCTTAAAACCCTAGCCTCAAGACGCCATAAAGGAAGACCAATCCTTTGATAAGTCACATGAACTCTTAGAGAACACAAAGAAACAAAGGCCTCACAAAGTATTGAATAATACTCAAATTCATTCATGATCTTCCAAATAAAGTGCAATATGGAGCCTTTTATAGGCAAAGTTTCTAAAAGACTAAAATCCTAATAAAAGTAAAACACTAAAATCTAATTAAAAATATTTTAAATAGTGTCTAAAATCAAGGAACAAGATTAGGATACTAATTTTAACTTAATCTCTAAGATAAGTTCTTTGACCAAGTCTTAAAAATAATAAAATAAATAAAAAACGAAATTCATAAAGAATCCTAGTCAAAACTGATCAGCTTCTTTAAGTAGTTACATGGGATGCTCATGCTTCATTAAAAATCACATGGTTGACACATGATTCTTAATCTCTTGCAATTGGACTCCAATTGGGCCTTGGCACTCCTTTTGTATGTGTATAACTACATTGAGCCTTCAATATGTTGGATATTGACTCTAATTGCTCCATGGACTTTTCTTAGGACATTGGGCTTCCACTTGGACTTCCACGTTTGCATCTTTAAGGAGATCTCATGTCCAAAGTCTAATTCAACTTCAAGATCAGCATGCTTGACGTTTTTCCTCTTATTAGCTCTATCTCATGTTTGGAAGCTCCAATAAGGATGATTCCAAAATGAGGTGAAAGTTGAGGGTTTAAGATTCAAGATTGACCCATTAATCATTTGAAAATTTTGTGAAACGATGATGAAATCATTCACCAAAATTGAGTGGCGTCTAGCATGTTCTGAATTAATCAGATATGGATCTTGGGCTCTAAACTTGGGCCGACGTCCAACAAAAATATTATCTTGAGCTCTTTGAAGTTCTTGGACATATACTAGCACAATTTGGGTCTCTTGAGCATGGACCATCCCTTCATGAGCCATTCGGACTTGAATCATGCCCTTTTGAATGATTTGGGTTTCTTGATAGATGAGGGCTTCTCGAACTTGTTGTGCTCCAATGGGCATGCCTACTGGTATTATATCAGGTTTTGTCATAACTTATTCACTATAGAAGGCTAGAAGGTTTTGAAAAAGTGATATGGATCTACTTTGAATGAAACTCCAAGAATAATAAGCAAAGTTTCTCACCCACTACCACCTTCTACCCATTTACTAGTGAATTAAGGGCGTTTCCATCCTTGATTACTTCATATTAGCATAAAACACACTAACCAAATCCTTATAAATTAGTTCATTCATGGAAACTAGAGGTGTCCATCTCATTGCAATAAAGTCCAACCCCCTTAGATAGTTTAACATAGTTAGTTTAGTAATATCTACAAGCCTGCTAGCGGCTCTATCTTTGTCATAATATTCTTCATATATAAAGAGGTTAAGGACAAAATCATGGACCTTTTTGAGTTTCCCTTGGTTAGCATCTCTACCAGTGCTGCCATTTTTCACCATCTTTGCTTTTCCATTATCTTTCATTTTGGGTTTCTTTCTAGTCTTCTTTGAAGTTTCCTCAATCCCCTTTTTCTCTTATTTAGATACCCTTGGCTTGAGACATATGAGAAGGCTTAAGTTTATCTTCTTCCTCTTCATCATCTTTACCCACAGTGTGCCTCTTACATTTTGGAGGGATAAAGGACGTTTTCCTTTCTCTATTTTCTTCCTTTTTTGTTCCTCTTTATGCTTTAGTCCTTTTAAGTGCTTTCTCCTTTTTCTTCTTAGCCTTCTCTAGTTCTTTTTTCTTCTGTGTCACTATTCTTTGTTCTTCTTCTTCAACATCAAGAGTCTCTTCTATTTCCTTTTTCATTTTAGTGTGATCAGACGTCCTTCTATGGTAAGTGAATCTAATGATGGGTTTAGCCATTTTAGAGAGGTTAAGACATGAATGAAGAAAATCTAAGAGAACTTTTGAAAGAGAGAGAGAGAGTGGTAGTTCAGATACGACATTCTAGTTTGGAAGTAGCTACAAGGAATTTGAAAAGTTGCAAAACCTAGGCGTGGTAAATACAAACCACCATTTTAATTTGAATGACAAAATGCTACATTTGATGATCAACTTAAAAGTTTGACTTTTAGCCTTAGGTTAACTCTAACATATACAAAAGACATGTAGTTAACTCCAAATGAATATATACTTAACTCCAACATGCATTATGCATAGATAACTCTAAAGTTTATAATTAACTCCAATAAAAAAAAAGTTAACTCCAACATTTATAGAATCAATAAACAGCAGACAAAACACATGAAATCAAGCATGGTATCATATTTGATCAATCATACCCACTTTTTTTTTAGCCCTAAGAGACATAAATCCATTTTCAAATAGGGTTTTAGTGAAGATGTTAGCAAGTTGATTTTCAATTTACACATAACTTATCTCCACATCACTTCTTTAAGTATGGTCTCTTATGAAGTGGTGCTTGATTTCAATGTGATTTATGCAAAAGTAGTGAATGGGATTTTTAGTGTGACATATTACACTTGTGTTATTATAAAATATGAAGATGTGGTTGAAGCTTAAGGAGTAGTCTTCTAGTTCTTGTTTCATCTAAAGGAGTTATGTGCAGCAACTTTCGATAGCCATATACTTTACTTTAGCTACTGAGTGTGCCATAGAACCTTGCTTTTTGTTGTACCATGACATTAGGGACTTGCCAAACTTACCAAGGAATTGGCAAGTCCCATTAGTTCTTTTTCTATCAAGCTTATCAGTTGCAAAGTTTGTATCTACTTATTGTACTAGATTAAGCAAATTAGTTATAGGGCACCACAATCTAAAGTTTTATGTTCCTAACAAATATCTAAAAATTCTTTTAAGATTCTTTTGTGAGAGGATTTTAATGGTCATGTGAAGAGTGCATATAGAGGTTACAAGGGTACGCATGGGAGATACGGCTTAGGGGAAGCAAATGTAGAAGGTAAAACTATTTTAGACTTTTCATTAGCATTTGATTTTACATTAGCTAATATTTTTTTTAAGAAGTGTGAGGAGCATCTTATCACATATAAAAGAGGAGGGGCATGCTCTCAAATTAATTTCTTTCTTATAAGGAAATCAAATAGAAAACTCTATATGGATTGCAAGGTTATACCTAGAGAGAGCTTGACTACTCAACATAGAGTCTTGGTTATGGATGTTCGAGTTAAGAGAAGAGTAAAAAGAAAAAACCAAGATAGGGTGTCAAGGATCAAATGGTGACAATTGAAAGGGAATAAAGAAAAGAACTTGTAGAGAAGGATTTTGGAGGAAGGATCTTAGGAAGCACAAAGAAGTGTTAACGATATGTAGGATGAGATAGCTAAAAGGATCAAGAAGGTGGTAAAGGAGATACTTAGTGAATCAAGAGGTTTTAGACCAAGGGATAAAGAATCTTGGTAGTGAGATGCAAGCATACAAGATAAGGTGAAGATTAAAAGGGAGTATTATAAAGAGTGGTCTTTATGTAAAAGTGATGAAAATTAGAAAAAATATAAGATAGCTAAAAAAGATACTAAGAAGGTGGTGAGTGAAGCGAGAGTTAATACATTTGATGGGTTATACTAATTCTTAGGTACTAAAGTTAGAGAAAGAAGTATTTATAAGCTAGCTAAAAGTAAAGAATAAAAGATAAGAGATGTGAACCAAGTGAAATGCATTAAGGATGAAAAAAGAAAAGTCTTGGTCACGAAACAAGATATCAAGGAATGGTGGAAGGATTATTTTCACAGATTATTTAATAAAGGATATGAGATTTTATTACACTCAGATAGGTTAAATACTAAAAAAAGAGGACCAAACTTATATTTTTTTATAGTAAGATTTAAGAGTTAAAGGTAAAAGAAGTATTAAAGTGAATGAAGAAGGGAATGGTAAAGCAGTTGGACTGAATAATACACTCATTGAGGTATTAAAGGGTTTAGGTGTGAAATGTATAAATAACAAAATAATAAGCTCAATATTGCAGAAATAAGAATGTTGTGTTGGATGAGTAGATACACTAGACAAGATAGAATTAAAAATGAATGCATTGGAGAGAAAGTGGAGATCGCATTTACTATGAAAAAAATTGTAGAATTGTAACTTGGATGGTTTGGACATATATAGAGGAGACCTATAAAAGCCCCAATTAGGAGAGTCAATTAGATGGAGAGTAGTTCAATAGTTAGAGATAGAGGAAGCCCAAGAAAAATTATAGGAGAAACTATAAAGAAAGATTTAGATTGTAATTGTTTGTTTAAAAATATAATTTATGATAAGATTTTATAGCATTCATTGATTCATGTAGCCGACCCTACTTAGTAGAAAAAAGGCTTTGTTGTTGTTTGTTTGTTTATTGTTTTTTTTTTGTAAAATGTGATTCTTTTATTTTTAGATTAGTTTGAAATCTAGCACATCTACAAATACTAAACATAATGTGAAGCCTATTTGTGGTTTAAGTAAAGCAAAGACTTAATCATATCTCTATAATGCTTTTAGTTAAAGGCCTTACCATTCCCATCTTTGTTAAGACTAGTTGGTGGGCACACTAGAGTACTCATAGGTTTGCAGTTCTCAAAGCCAAACTTCTTGATGAGATCTTTAATATAGTTAGCTCGGTTAATGAATTTCCCTTCATTTGTTTGCTTGATTTATAGTCTAGGAAAAAGTTATTCTCACCCATCAAACTCATCTTACATTCACCTTTTATAAGTTTAGCAAATTTGTTACACAATGTTTCATTGATGCTACCAAAAATGATATCACCAAGTTAAATTTTCAAAAGTAAAGAATTATTCTCATCTCTTTTTATAAAGAGTGTAGTGTCAAGTTTTCTTTTAAAAAACCCATTTTCTAAAAAGAAAAGTATGCAACCTTTCATATCAAGCTCTATAAGCTTGTTTCAATCCATAAAAAGGCTTTTGTAAATTTAAAAACATGGTTGGGTAGCCTTTCATTTTCAAAACCAAGGGGTTGTCTAACATACACTTTTTCATTTCTATAGCTATTTAAAAAAGTACTTTTAACATCCATTTGGAACAATTTAAAGTTCATGAAAGAAGCATTAGGAAATAACATTCTAATGGATTCAAGTCTAACAATAGGGGCATAGATTTCATTAGTGTCAATATCTTCTTGTTCAGTAAAACCTTGAGCCACAAGTTGATCCTTGTTCCTTACTATAGTACCTTGCTCATCTAATTTGTTATGAAAGACTCACTTTGTTCCAATGATTGAGGCATCCTTTAGTTGCTCAATTAGCTCCCAAACTTGATTTCTTTCAAATTGATTTAGCTTCTTTAGCTTGGTTATAATCTAGTTTTAATCACAGAGTGCTTCTGCAATAATCTTAGGCTCAATTTGAGATAAGAGTGCTAAGTTGTTATTATTGTTTCTAAAAGATGCTTTTGTCCTTAAGCCTTCATTTGGGTCTCTAATGATATACTACATTGCATATGAGGAGGAGTGCTTCTATTCCCTTGGCAATCTAATGTCTTTTCTTGGAATACCAACTTGGCTTGACCTTCACACAGTGATTACTATTATGCTTCATTAGAGTTCTCTAATGTAGTAGTTTGAAGATGACTCGATCCTCCTTCTGTAATTTCAAGTTAACTCTATTCTGGTGATTCGAGTTGATTATAACTCTTATATGTGATTTAAAGTTGACTTGAACTGCTTTTAGGAGTTCTTAGCTTCTCTAACTCTACTTCTTTTTTTTTTTTTTGAATTTGCTTCATTTGATTTCTAATTCTTAGCAGCACTTGATCTTGTTGTGACTTTATCTTCATATAAATTCATAAATCTTCTCAAAGATAGGTTATATTAAGTAAACATAACCTATGTTAATTCTTCAACAACCATGGTTCTTTTATTATATTCTTTATATGCTTTACTAATTGTTAAATATCCTAAGAAAATACCTTTATCACTTCTAGCATCAAATTTACCCAAGTTATCCTTTTCATTATTATGAATGAAACATTTATAGCAAAACACATGGAAATAACTCACATTGGACTTTCTTCCTTTCCACAAGTTAGGTTTTCTTGAGAATAGGTCTAATAAGACAACAATTCAGAACATAATAAGCCATATTTATAGCTTCAACCTACAAATATTTGGCAAAATCATTATCAATTAGCATAGTTTTAGCCATATTTTACAAAGTTTGTTTTTCCTCTCAATAATGCCATTTTGTTATGGAGTTCTTGGAGCTAAAAAATTATGGAAAACCATGCTCATTGCAAAAATTTTCAAGCAATTTGTTCTCAAATTCCTTATCATGATCACTCTTAATACTTGAGATTAAATACCATTGTTTTCTTTGAACCTTTTTACAAAAGACCTTAGAATTTTTACAAGCTTCATCTTTATGAGTAAGAAAGAGAACCCAAGTGAATCTAAAATAATTACCAACAATAACAAAGGACTAGCATTTATCAACAAAGTTACATGTTTGAGTTGGTCTAAAGAGATCCATATGCAACAATTATAGTGGCCTAGAAGAAGAAAAATTTTCCTTAAGTTTAAAAGAAGATCTTGCTTGTTTATCCAATTGGCATGCATCACATAAGTGATACTTTTCAAAGTCTAACTTGGGAAGTACTTTTACAAAGTCAGGCTTAGACAATTCTAATATAATATGCATACTTACATGACTAAATTTTTTAATTCGAAACCTATGGACAAATATATATAGAAGAAAGATAAGTTACATTCCTTGAGTACTAATTAATTAAGATACGAATGTAAATGTTTTCAAATCTTTAACTAACAAATAAAACTTTGTTATCATTGTTAAAAATAGTACAATGCAAATATTCAACTTTTACTTTATATTCTTTGTCAAAAAGCTGGTTAATACTAAGAAGATTTGGCTTAAGTCCTACAACTACACACAGATTATCAATACAACAATTTTCATTTAATTTTACCATTCCAATACCTACAATTTTACCTTTATCTCTAGCTTCAAATGTCATCGAACCTTCATCCATGCAAGTGAAAGAAAGGAACTTAAAGAGATCTCTAGACATGTGATGGGAGTAGCTATTGTCCAATAACCATTGCTATTTTGAAGTGTTGCTCTTCAAGCAAACCTCATTACTTTCCAAGGCCATGAAACACATGTTGGCTAATTCTTGTTCCAACTTAGCTTATTTATCATCATCATCATCACTCCAGGCAACCGTAACTTTCTTCTTTCTATGGAACTTGGCCAATTTCTTTTTAACAAAAGGATATCATGATCTAATATGATTATTTCTACCACATTCATAGCATATGATGATGGTCTTTATTGATTTTTCCTTTTTTATTGTATTCTTTGCAATGTTTCCCTTTAGCTTTCCCATTAACCTTTTCCTTCTAACAAAATTTTCCAACTTCTTAGAGATGAGTGCTATATCTTGCATGTCAAGTTCTTTATCATCTTCCATGGATTGTTCTTCAGTGGAAACTACTTTTAAAGCAAGAGCTTATCTTTTCTGCTTTAACTTATGTCTTTTGAGATGATTCCTTTAGTAAGCTATTAGATGTCAACATAGCTTGTCGGAGGACATGGTGGCCAAATTCTAACTCTAAAGGTCATTTGCCTTTGATAGGGGAAGACATCTCAAGATCTTAGAATTCTTCTCTAAGTCATAGTAAGTTTTTCCTAATGATTTAAGGTCACTCACAATTTTAGCAAACCTATTAAACATGTCTTTGATGTTCTTATTCTTCTTCATGTGGAATAGCTCATATCCATATACAATAACGATGACCTTGCTCTCCTTTACCTTTGATGTTCCTTCATATATCATTTTTGGCATCTTTCTGTCACACCTGAAATGCGACTGCGTGGCACTTATAAAGAAAACATTTTCAAAAATTTTCAATTTTTGTCAAAACAAAAATCAAAATCAAATGAAGTTGTAGAGTTGCCACCAAAATTTTTATTTTTTAAAAGGTAAAACTTTGAAAAAATCTTTTTACAAAAATGGTGTATGAACTAGTTAAGGGTTTAGAAGTCGATTGCGAGTGGGGAAAGTGTTAGGTGTAATACCATATTATTTCTAACATTAACCCCTTTCTTTGTAAGTGGGATTATATAATTCATCAAGGAATCCCAAGAAAATGTATTAAAATAATGAATTAAATTGTGTTGCGTAGTGAATGAATTTTTCATTTCGCATTTCCGAGACCCCATGAATTCACCAACAACATTCCCTAATTATTTTTCACTCATACAAATCATAACATTATCAAAACTTAGCACGAACCACGAATCAAGAGTCAAAAACCCCAAAATTCCCTTCATTCTTCGCGGCTGTACAGTGACAAATTTTAGGGACAATTTTGAAAAATCATAACTAAATGTACAAAAATCAATCATACAAACCATGGCTTTTTGGAAAGCTCTGGATGTTAAATTTACAATAAAAATAAACCCCAACCATGAAAATCTCATATGTACCATGTTTGATAACAGAAACAACAGGGAGGTTGAGCTGTCCAGAAATCTAATATAGTTTATTGATATAAACTTTGAAAATTCATAAGTAATTCTACAAAAATCCAATCTATGCAATCTATACCAATTTGGAAAGTTACAGATATTAAATAGAGAAAAAAATAGTTTCAGACAAATCCAAGAGCGTTCAGACCCAGAAAATTAATCAAACAATACCACAGGTCTAGAGGTGCACCTAGAACAGAACAACAACTTCAAAAATTCATATCTCTCTCTCTAGATATCCAAATAATGTGCTTCCAATTGGCACAAGTCACTGGGAAGGTCTAATGTCTTCCTATAAAATTTCGTGACAATTGGACATTATTTGCTCCATGATTGACATAGAACAAATTTTGGACCAGATGAACAGTGCACTGACCAAAAACCAAAAAAATTTTCAACTTAACAAATTCACCAAATATTCAGTAGACCTTCAAATATTACCCACTTTAACTTCCTAAAAATATCTCAATAAGTTCTAGATGCATGCCAAATCTCAGATCAAGAAGAGCCCATTTGGACAAAAAGTAGTATAGCTCACCAAAATGGTCATTTTTGCTTCATATGAGGTACCGACTTTGTCCAATTAGCCTTCTTTAATGTTTGTCACCTCTTGAGCAAGTTTAAAAGTATGAATGTGACTTGTGTGAACTGCCTAAGTGATCCCAAATACCATGCATCTCGATTTGGCTACCCGACATCCATTTGTGCATAGTTACATATATGTCATCCAAGAGTCAATTTGCATAATTCCATTGATTTGGTGTCACATAAGGTCTACATCATATTCATATATCATTTTATAAGTGTTCATAGTTTTACATCACAAAAATAATATGTACAAAGTAACTTTGACATTTAATTACAATTAGAACTAGATAAGGAACAAAGTATGGCTTTTCAAGGCTCTTGGCTTGCTTTCCCTTGACTTTGGGTGCCACCTTGACATTTCAAGAGGAAAGGGGGAAGGGGGTGAGATTCTTAGAATCTCAATAGTTCACACACCCATTCACACACACATTCAAGGCATATATACATCAAGTGTACAAGTAAACAAGCTTCCAAGATCATAAATGCTCATTTTTAAGATTTTCATGCCACACTTTCACAATCATGTCATCAAGAAGTTCTAGAGACTTTTGGTTTTGCCTCACCTCATTTCTAGGACTTTTAGATATATCTCACCCTTGGCCTAGGAACTCTTGACTTGGCCGCACCCATTCAAGAGATTTTTGGCCTAGTCTTAATTATGTCATGAGACTTTTGGCACTTCCTTACCCACATTAAGGGACTTTTGGCATCACCTCACCCTTATGAGCCATTCTCACCATCAATAGCATTCAAAACAACACATTGGTACCAACGTAATCTCAAGACACCAAGTGGCATGTTCTCAAATCATAAGAGTACACATAAGCATACAAAGACATATATATGCACACAAGAATGCAAAGAGAATGAGATGGAGAACTACCTTGAATTTATGCAAGCTTTTCTTAGTCTTTCTCCTTCCCTTTTTTGGCCTCACAAGCACACTTTGGTGGCTTGGTGTTCTCTTAGCCTAAACACCATAAACAACACACAATTACATAGTTGAAGTAAGCCAAGATACTAAACTCACTCTTAAACATACAATTGGTTCCATAAGTGGCATAATGGTCCATAAATGGCCTATTAAAGCAACCTTCACAATTCAAGCTCTAGGCTCTCATCTCTTTCCATTTCTAGGCTTTTTTGGCCTCATTCAAAATTATTGGAGCTTTCACACAATCATTTACACAAGTTTAGAATCAAGTTGCTTCACAAAGCACCATTATGAACATCATTGTCCCATTTCCCAATCTATGACTCCTAAATTTTTTCCAACGGTTTCTCTCATCTTCTAACATCATATAAAGTCCCAAACCAAGGCCAGAACAGATTAAAATATCCCCTAGCATATTTAACCTTGCTTGACCAAGACATAGAGTAATAATGAGGTTCATGGAGTTTCAAAATTTTCCTTGATGAGAGAGCTACTTAGAAAGGTTTCTAGAGGTTTTAGAAGCTCAAAGAAATACTCAAATGACTAAGGAATTACTCACACAAAATTAGATTTTCTAAAACCTTAAAGAAATCTACACTTTCCTATCTTGGGAAGGTTTCTAGAAGTCTATGAGTTTTTCTTGCAATTTTTTATCATATTCCTCTTCTCCATAGCCTAAAACCCTAATTCCTCTCTTGTTTTTGGACAGAAAACTCCCCCCTCATATGGTTCTATATGAGGCCGAAACACACACCAAGAAGAAGCAAGAGAAGAAGGCAACCAAGGTGTGAATTTACCTTAAATTCAAGTGTGTTTTCAAAGCTCTTCCTTCTTGGTTGGTTCACCACAAGGAATTTGAACTCGTCCCTTAGGTTCTAGATCAAAAGTAGAACCAAAAAGCTCAACTAAATTAAAGAAAGAAAGCATGGAAGGAAAGAAGGAAGATTGGAGAAGAAAGACCATGAAATCCTACAAATTTCCTTACCTTCTCCATGATTTTTCTTCTCCTTTTCTTCCTCTTGTGGTGCGCCTCAAGAAGCTGGTCATTTTCTGTATTTTGGGTAGAGAAAGGTTGTGCTATATAAGAGGGAGAAGAGATAAGAAGCTTATGGAACATTCAAAAATCTCACTTTTTTAAAAATTTTAATTTCGTCCTTCCGTAATGGCAATTTCGTTTCGGCTTCATTTTAGCTTCTTTTTTAAACCTTTCTTTTCTGTTATAAATTTAGGTTCCCAATTTAATAAAATGCCTTTGGAATCACTCAAATTGGAGTTAAAACCTTCCCAAACGAATCCATTAAAGTTCGAGCTCACCGCCATTAAAAAACGTACATAGGAGGGGCTTTACCAATCCCAGGGCTTCCATGGTTTTCAGGGCCTTTGAGAACCATGGGCAAGTCAAATTTCTCATTTAAAAAGTCCTCCTGTGTGTTTTTCTAAAAGTTACACTTATTTACGAAAATATCATGATATTTCATCAGTTTTCGTCACAATTTGTTTCACCATCCTAGCTCCATTTTTCTTTCCATCTAAACCTGGAATTATCATTTTTAGAAGTCTAAAGCTCTACCCAAATTTTTTGAGACATTATCTAGCTTATTTCAGAGGACTTGCTTTTATACAGCTCATTTTGTCGTTTTACGAAAATTTCGTTCGTTACATTAGGTACCTCACTACCCCCATTCCCAGGAACGGTTACCTTAAGTTAATTGTGCAAAATTGATATAGCATTTATTTATTTTTATTCCCCTAACAAATCACGTGCGAAATAAGAAAGAATTCTACTCAAAGAAAATAAAATTAAAAGTAAAATAAGAAGGAAAGAAATTAAAGAAATAAACTTTAAAAAATATTTATTTACAAGGAGAGATTTGACCTACGATGGAGCTTAGGGCCTACTTACTATTTAGGAAAGATCAAAGTCCATGTAGTTCAAATAAAAAGTTCTTGTTTTTGCTTTTTGTTTTTTGTTTTTTTATTTTTAATGAAAAGAAAAAAAGATGTAAAAATAACTTTAATTTTTGCAAATAAAATGATTTTGAAATTGGTAGATAAGTTTTAATTTACAAAAACTAGGTTAATTTCATATCTTTACTCTTTTCTTTTTCCTTTTTACTTTTTTTTTTGTTTCTTTTTTGTTTTGTTTTGTTTTTTATGACTTTCATGATTTTTTTATGACATCAAAAAGGATTTTTTTTTCATTTTCTTCTTTTTAAAATTTTTTATTTGATTTGATTTGATTTTGATTTTTAGTTTTTTTTTTATTTTTTTATTTTTGTTTTGACTTTTGTTTTTCCTTCTTGAGTAAACCCCCTTTTTTATTTGTCTATTTTTACTCTTTATCTCTTTTAAAAGGATAAACTCCAAAAGGAAAACTTATTTTTGAATTTTTAGAATATTATTTTTCAATTTTTGAATAAGAACCTTTAAGAAAGGAAAAGATAAATTTTTAAAACTCGACTTTTACTAAAAAAAATTTTAATCTTTTGATTCCTTTTTTATTTGACTTTTTGAAATATACTTTTTGCTTTTCTTTCTTTTTTTATTATATTTTTTATTTGTTTTATTTGTTTTTGTTTTTAAAAGAAATAGAACTCTTAAAAAATTTGTTTACTTAAAATTTCACTTCTAAATTTGAAAAGCTTGTTTAATTTTCTTTTCTCTCTCCTTTTTTTTTCTTTTAATCCTCTTTTGTTTTTTCTTTTTTTGGTTAAAATTTTTTCTTTAAAGAATCATTTGATAGCGGCCATTGAAATCCAAAGCATATTAAAATGTAAATTTAATGCCTAATAGATACCAAAGAGGCTTGTTACCCCATATAACCTTTAGATCCGCTCCTATGTATTGGAGGAGACAAAAAATCTCACACATCAATTCTAAAAATGAAATAAAATTGCAATAAAAATGTTTACAAGCATGCATTATTTTTGATTTTGTGTGCCTTGTGTGTAGCCAATTATAGCATTCAAAGTATATTCACAGCATAATTCCAGAACATGAAAAATAGTAAAAAAAACCATGATGTCCATTCTATCCACCTCTTTGTATTGCTTTCCATCTGTTTGCTTTCATCCGATCATTGACCTTCAAATCATGGGCCTCATACACAGTAGAAAGCAAAAAGCAGGAAGTTACTTTCGTGAACTAAAAAAAAAATAGTTGATGACTCGATGCTTGAAGCAGGAACCAAAAACTATAATCAGATTCAGGTCTTGGCAAATGGACTACAAACCAATGGAATTTCTGAAAGCAACAATAAATCTCAAATTCTGCATCTTGAATTCACCATTGCATGCATGCCCAATCATATAGCGAAATATCTCACTTGAAAACCATTAACACAAGTAAACCATGATTTTCCAAATTCTAGCTGAATCAGGATGCAGTCAAGAAACAGGGCCCCATTTGACTTTGATTAACTCTAACGGCATAACATGCTTAAGAAGACAGTACAATACACAAACCAAATTCCTCAAACTCAAAACGCTTAGCAAAGCAAACCAGTTGACATGTTCTTGCATATACAAAGAGAG
Source organism: Erythrophleum ivorense (assembly GCA_026724425.1). Lineage (NCBI taxonomy): Eukaryota > Viridiplantae > Streptophyta > Magnoliopsida > Fabales > Fabaceae > Erythrophleum > Erythrophleum ivorense. Next base: position 861,896 of record JAIUCV010000030.1, on the reverse strand, counting down.
ACAAACGTATACGTGGATCTTTTTCTTATCAGAAGCAAAATCACCTCAAGAATCAGTATTCCCCCCTAGGACACACTCAAATTAAGAATTTAGTTCAAGATAGCAAAAGGCCTATTTTCAAGCAAACATCAATTCAAGACACATTCATTTATTATGAAATAGTAGAAATATGGAGATCAAAATTATAGTCACGGCTCCATCAGACTTGATGGGTCAGACCATCAACCAAACAATTTTCATCATTGAAAATGGATTAGTCAAACACCTAAGATTGCTCTCAGTCATTTCGTCGAACACCTGCTAAGCATGCTTTAGGACATGTATAGAGCATGATACCTACACCTCGTCCTTGACCCGAATGCAAGACTGCTAATAACTCCATCATAAATCAACATTCAACATTATATGTCAAGCAATTATGCTTGTTAACCATAAAAAATTCTCAAACTTTCCTACCAATGAAAACTAATACCCCATACATACTTACGTTTAAAGTAAGAAAATTTCCAGTTTTAGTTACTGGTTATCCTTTTTCTATTCCTGTCTGGTATTATCAGCAGCCACATGGACATTTTAAATGCATAGCAACGTTGACAAACATGGAAGGAGCAAGGTTTATGGCCTACTTGTAGGAATCTCAACTGAAGAAATGGGCTCATCTTTATTGGTTTTTCTTTCTCCGAGTAATCTTTCTCCTTCATTATTCTTCTATGTCGTTTGGATCACTTTACTTTATCATCATCCTTCCTTCGAAAATAGGGCCTTAGGACCCTTTAGTCAGCAACCAAGAATCTTCTAGCCAACACGAACAGATGAACTCGAAATCTCCTCTCCTTTTTGCCCGCTCCTCTTGTTCTCTCCAGTAACATCCTTTCCCGTACCCCTCTCTCTAATAGCTCTTTATTCTCACTCTCCTCTCCTTTATTCCCATCAATCTCCCTTCTCCCTTCTCAGTTCTCTCTTTTTTTTTAGACTAGAGGCCTCTTCTCTTTTTTTTACGGTCTCTCCCTCTCTTTGCTTCTGTTCTCTTTCCCGTAGCTCTCCCTCACTCTCCATTTCTTCCTCCTCTTTTTTTCCATCTCTCACTCCCTCTCTTGCTCTCTCTCCCTCACTCGTCTCTCGATCTCTCCTGTGTTTTTTTTTTTTCAGACTGGTCCCCCCCGACTTGATTGGGTATCTCTGATTTTTATCCCTGGTGGCTCTTTGAGGAGATGTATAGGCATGGCTTGAGAGTGGATTTGGGAAGAGGCACTAGGTGAGGGAGAATCCGATCTAGTCCCCCTTGTGCGTGTCGTGCTTTGTGCATCTGTGTTTGTGGGTCCTTCTGTGTCTCTCCAGTGCTCCCACTTCCCTTTGTGCGCGAGTATGGTGCTCTGTGTGTGTCCTTTCTTTTTTTTTTTCTGAGCGTGAGTGGTGTGCTTCGATGGGTTTATGCTTTTTTGTGTGTCTCCTCCACCTCTGCCAGAATTGTGAGAGAGAAAGGGACCGAAGCAGAGTAGAGTTTGATAAAATAGATCATGGGCTTCAGAATTTGGGCCTTTCTTGCGTGTTTTTTTAGTTGATTTTTTTGCTTCCCTTTTTTGTTTTTTTTTTTCTTCTCTTTTGTTTTTTGTATTGGGTTCCTACCAACATGAGCCTAAATATGGACTTCAAAATTTGTTGATAGGCCCTTTCCTTTTCTCTTCTCTTTCTTTTTTCTTATTTTTGATTTGACTTTTTTTAGGTTTTAGATGATGGGTTGAGATTAATGGACAGAGTTTGACGCTAGTGAACTTTGTTGTTTTTATTTTTTTTGCGGTTTTAATATTTTGTTGTGTGCTACTAAAGGTTCAAGGAAGACTTTCCCTCTCTCTTTTTTAATCATATTTTTTGGATTTTGATTTTGATTTATTATTATTATTATTATCTTTTAATTATTTTAGGTTAATGGGTTTAAGGTGATGGGCCAAAGGAGTCACTTAGGTTATGTGGGCTTGAAAATGGTTGGGCTTCATAAATTGAGCTACATTTTTTATTTTTTTCATTTTCATCTTTTTATTTTTTTTTTCATTTTTTTTAGGCTTTGGGCTTTTCCCCTTTTTCACTTTTTTTTCTTCTTTTCTCTTAATTTTCTATTTTTCTTCTATATATATATATATATATATATATTATGTATTTTTACATTATTACTACTTTTACTATTATTAGTAAATATCTTGACAAAATACGATGTTCATGCTTCCATATTTCTTAAGTAGTATCATAGCTTGAAATTTTATCATATTTCTGCCCACTCATTGTAAAGTAAAGGATGTTGGTAGCATGATCATTGGTTTGTACGATTTTGATGTCATCTTTTGTCCACTCTTCTTTAGGCTTATCAATGTATTGTCCTGAAAACATGTCTAGCTTCTCTGGTGTCTTTTGGAATTTTGGTCCATTCTCAATCACCTCCTAAACTAGATAATATGTTGATCATATGTATATCCTTAATCTTGCTCTCTTGTGAATGTAGTGTTATCATTGAAATATGGAAGCCTTATAGTTGAAAAACTTTTAAGGAAGTATGATCCTTCTACAACATTTGCCCAAAATTAGGCTTTTAATTATATTAATATTAGATGAAATAAATAATATAAAAAATATTTAGCTGATAATTATCTAAGAAATGTGGAATTTTCTTAGATTTTAGGTATAAGGATAATTAAGGAAACTATTAAGAGTATAATAGAATTTTATAGACCAATTAGGGATTTAATAGGAATTTTTAAGGATTAATCTTAATTTAATAAATGATAAAGAATTAAATAATACATATATAAGAGAAGGATTTCAATAAATTTCTTGGACTTTTAGAACCCTAGAAACATAGGGAAATTATTTAGGGAAATAAAAGTAATAAAGTGAAATCTAAAGGTCAAAATATAATTATTAAAAGCTTATGGTACAGACATGTAGTTTTCATTATAGGCCATCTGAGGATTTTGGCCAAATTTTCAACAGTTGAAAATTGAAGGAGAGAGAGACATGACTAATGTAATACCATATTATATTCTAACATTGAACATTATCTCACAAGTGGGAATATACAATTCGTTTAAGAAATCTAAAGAAATACAATGAATTTAACTGCGTTGCATAGCGGATAAAATTTTCATTTTGCATCTCTAAGACCCCATGAACTCATCAACAACATTCTCTAATTATTTTTCATACATACAAATCATAACATTATCAAGAAATGGCACAAACCATGGATCAAGGGTCAAAAACTCCAAAATTTCTTCATTTCTTGCGGCTGTATAATGGCAGATTTCAGGGGCAACTTTAAAAAATCATAACTAAATATAGAAAAATTGAAATTACACACACCATAGTTTTCTAGAAAGCTTTAGATGTTAATTAAAAATAATTCCAGGACATGAAAATAGCCTTTGGACCACGTTGGATAACAAAATAGTCACAAAGGTCTGGCTGTCCCTGGTACTAATATAGTTTATTATCATAAATTTCAAAAATATCTAATTAATTCCAAAAAAATTCAATCCATACAAATGATACCAATATGAAAAGATACAGATGTTAGCTAGAGGGAAAAAATAACTCTAGACCAGTCCAGGCACATCCAAGCCTCGAAAACTAATCAAACGATGACACAGGTCAGACTAGATGCCTGATACTGGACAGCAACTTCAAAAATTAATATCTCCCTCTCTAGACATCCAAATGAGGTGCTTCCAATTGGCACAAGTCACTAGGAAGGTGTAGTTTCTACCTATAAAATTTCATGAAAATTAGACATAGTTTGGCCCATGATTGATACAGAACAATTTTTGGACCATGTGTACAGTAGCAGTGACCATATTAGAAAAATTTTTCAACTTCAAAAATCATCAAATATTCTATGGACCTTCAAATAATACCCACTTTAACTTCTAAAAAATCTCTCAACAAGCTCTAGATGTATGCCAAATTTCAAACCAAGAAGAGCTCATTTGGATAAAAAGTGATATAGCTCACCAATTTGCTAGATTTTGCCTCTCATAAGGTATCACTTTAGTCCAAATGGCTTTTCCTTGAATTTGACACCTCTTGGGCAAGTTTAAAAGCATAAATATGACTTGTAGGAACTATCCAAGTGGTCCTAAATACCATGCATCTCATTTTGATCATCTCATACCCCAAAATACATATATTCAAGTGTGCACCCAAGTGTTCAATTTTCATATTTCTATTGTCTTGACACCATACAAGGTTCATACCTCATTCATACATAATATTACATTTGTTCATCGCCTTACATTACAAAAATAACATGTACAATGTCACTCTCACATTTATACACAAAGAAGACTACAAAAAGTTTAAAGTATAGCCCTTCAAGGCTCTTGGCTTGCTCTCTTTGGTTCTTGTGAGCCACCTAGACATTTTAAGATGGAGTGAAAAAGCAGAATGAGATTCTAAGAATCTCAATAACTCATACACCCATTCACACACACACTTGAGGCATATATACATCTAAGCACATGTATGGAAGGTTTGGCAACCATAAAGTATGTAAAGTCACAATTCCCATGCCACTTATTCACATTCAAGTTAAGATCATGCTCTAGGGACTTTTGGTTTTGCCTCACCCCATTTTTAGGACTTTTGAATTTTCCTCACTCTTGGTTTAGGGACTTTTGACTTGGCCTCACTCTTCCAAGAGACTTTTGGCCTTGTCTTATCCATGCCATGAGACTTTTGGCATCTCTTCACTTCATTAAGGGACTTTTGGCATCACTTCACCCTTATAGGCGATTTCCACAACCATAGTCATTCAAGAAGACACATTGGTACCAATGTAAAGTCAAGGCATCAAGTGGCATATCATCAAGTCACAAGAACACACACAAGCATGCAATAATATACATATGCACAAAAGAATGTAAGGAGAATGAGGTGGAGAGCTATCTTGGATTTATCAAACTTTTCTTGATCTTTTCCTTCCTTCTTTTTAACCTCACAAGTGCACCTAGGAGTAGGGTTCTCTTGACCTAAACATCACAATTATCACACCATCACATACTTGAAGCAAGCCAAGATATTAAACTAAAGTTTGAATACACACTTGGTCTCACAAGTGGCATAATAGTTCCATAATTGACTCAATGAAGCAACTCTCATATTTCAAACTCTAGGCCTCATTCTCTTGTTATTTCTAGACTTCTTGAACTCATTTAAGGTCCTTGGAGTCCTTACACATTTACTTGCACAATTAAAAATTCAAGTTGCTTCATAAAACACCGTTATAGACACCATTGCTCTTAAATTTTTTCCAATGGTTTCTCCCATCTTCTAACATCATATAAAGTTCCAAATCAAGGCTAGAACAGATTAAAACACACTCTAGCTCTATAAACTAGCCTAGGCCGAGGTATGCACCAAGGAAGGAGTTCACAAGCTTCTTGATTTTTCCTTGATGGGACAGCCACTTGGGAGGGTTTCTAGAGGTATTAGGAGCTCAAAGGAACATTCAAATAACCAAGAAAATATTCGCACAAAATCAGATTTTATAAAACCCTAGAAAACTCCACACTTTCCTAACTTGGTTTATATTAATTTTTCTTGGAATTTCTTACCATATTCCATCTCCCCATGGCCTAAAACCCTTATTTCTCTCTTGCTTTTGGATAGAAAACTCCCCTCTTATATGGTTATGTATAAGGCCGAAATCATACACTAAGAAGAAGCAAGAGAAGAAAGCAACCAAAGTGGGAATTACCTTAGATTCAAGTGTGTTTTCCAAGCTCTTTCTTCTTGGTTTGTTCCACCACAAGGAATTCGAACTCCTCCCTAAATTTCTAGACCAAAACAAAACCATTCATCTCAAATAAACCATGGAAAGAGAGGAGGAAAGGAGAGAAACAAGATTGGAGGAAGATGGAGCATGAAATTCCTTAGATTTCCTTACCTTTCTTTTGATTTTTCTCCTCTTTCTCTCCCTCTCCTTGTGCACCTAGAAGAGCTACTATTTTTCTATAATTTGGGCGGAGAAAGTTGTGCTGAAGAAGGTAGGAGAAGAAGGGAGAAGTGTGTGGGAGTTTCTAGAAGTATACTTTTTCAAAAATTCTAATTTCATCCTTCCGTAATGATAATTTCGTTTTGGCTTTGTTTTAGCTCCTTTTTTAGAACTGTATTTTTCATTATAAAACTTAGGTTCCCAATTTAATAAATTATTTTTGGAATCACTCAAATTAGAGTTAAAACCTTACCGAATGAATTCGTTAAAGTTCAAACTCATCGTCGTTGGAAAAACGTACACCAGAGGGGCTTTACTGGTCTTGGGCTTCTCATGATTTTTAGGGCTTCTGAGAACCTTGGACAACTCAAAATTTTCATTTAAAAAGCCCTTCTATGTGTTTTTTCAAAAATTACACTTATTTATGAAAATGCCATTACATTTCGTTAGTTTCCATCACAAATTGTTTCTTCATCCTAGCTCCGTTTTTCTTTCCATCAGAGCTAGAATTATCATTTTCAGGAGCTTAGGACTCCCCAAATTTTTCAGGGCATTATCCAACTCATTTCAGAGCACTTTCTTTTATACAGCTTATTTCTTTGTTTTACGAAAATTACATTCGTTACAACTAAAATGTGCAAAAAAAGGGCGGAAGACATAAGAAAGAAGTAAAAAATTTGACTATGTGGAAACTTAGGGAGAAAGTAGGCTTATGCTTCTCTAAAAAGCCATTGGATGAGCTTCTCCAAGAAGCCAAGTGACTTAATTCTTTAAGAGGCATTATATGCTTAGAGAAGAAGAAAGGGAGAGGCTTCTTGAGAAAGCCATAGCCACCATTGTCATAACTAGCTTTATCTGATTAATTCATATGATTTTCACCTTAAAGTGACGATATTACAACCATTGCATAACTTTTAAACACATATTTTAGTCTGTTTACCATGTTAACTAGAACTATAGGGGTCAAAATTTGAATTCCATTTCCTTTTCACTCATGATCACCATAGACAAGTTTGTTTTGATCTATAAAACCAAGACTTTAATCATATTTGCATATGGAGAGCCCATTTTGACCTCTTTGACATAATAGAGCTATGTAACTCTAATTCATGCAAATTAGGTATCTATGGAAAGCTTATGATGTGAACTTTATATTGTAAAATTTTCAAGTGAAAATAAATTTGTTTGATCCCTCAAAATCATGAAAATTGAAGTTATGTCAGAAGCTACAGTACTAGTGCAAATTTGCATAAATTTGCCAATTTTAAAAATTTATAAAATATTATATATAGCTCTAAAAATTTTCATCTTTAGCTTATTAGAAAGCTTTAAAAATTCTCTAATTGCACGTCAAATGTTAGCCTCAAACTAGGTCACTAGGATTGTCAATGGTAAAGGTGCAATTTATAACTTATTTAGACAAAATGTTAGTGCTAAAATGGTTCAATTGGCCTCTAATATACAATCTCCTCCATTGAGCAAATTTTAATCCATCCATACATCATTTCCATATGATTCATTGCATAAAATATGGCATGCATAAAAAATTGACCATTCCATATCTATTCATGCAAATACAACTCCATGGCTTCTAACATGCAAAGTAGGTACTGATGGCTATATTATGAATCAAAATGGCATACATGCATGTCCACAAGCTTATGCATGGGTTACCATTACATATTTCTATCATGCATAATATATTTTAGTATTAATACATCTTATGCATTCTTAAATTACATAATTAAAACAAAAGCTCTTAATACATGGTTCTTAAACTCTATTGATTCTCATTTTCCTTCTCCTTGCTCAGGGATCTTGAAATGGTTAGTGGGAGATACATAAGGGAGATTTTGGAGAGAATCTCAGTAGCAAATTTCAACCAAATCAATGCATACAAGAATGCCATAAGGAAATGCAATGCATGTGATGCAAGCATGTAAATCATATGCATGATGTAACTTAAACATAACTTGTAGTATGAAAACTCATTTCTCACATGCCATGACATCTAAACATATTGGGTAGGCTCAATTAAACTCTTTTTCTGGGCCAAGAAAGAGTTGCAAAGCTTAATTTCTCGCCAAAGGGAGCTAGGTGCTAAAAACATAAAATACTTATGCATAAAACTCATTACAAAAGACATATTAATGTATAAACTATGAATACATCAAGCAACTATACACACAAGCGTCTCAACACATTTAAACATTCAAATGCATGCAAGATAGGGATATATAGCTACCTTATGCCTTTAGAGGTTTAAAACTATCACTAACCCACTTAGCTCTTGACTTTTCCTTGATTTTCCTTAGTTTGACACCCATAAATAGGTGAGTTTGGACTAGCTTAGACTACATATATAGATTTACAAGGCAAGATAACTCATTAGGATCCATTCTAAGTCTTGTTATTTATGCTTAACTCTATTATACCCTAATGTGCAAATTTATGCCATTTTAAGTCCCTTAAGATGCAACTCTTAGATTCACTTTCTAAACTTCAAACTTTCACTTGCTATAAGCCATATATCTCTAATGGAACTTATTTAGACCATCATATGTTTGATTAAATAAGCCTAAGACCATCTTAGTTCTTTAAGCCCATTTGAATCCTAAAAATTCTCCTTTCAAAATAAAGCTTCTAAATTCAATCCAATGGTTCCATTAGTATTTATAATTCATATCTAAACTACTTATAACCTTAGAATCAATGAAAACTCTTCCTAGGCACCTTATCTCCACCATGGCTGAACCTATGTCCATATGAGAGTGAAATGAAATTTTGTCATTTCTCTTGGAAATTTGGAAAATGTGGAGGCTCCTTTCTAGTTTAGGTATGATCTTACATGGCTTGAAATATCTTTCTAGGGTTCCAAAACTTTTAAGGTGCAACTTAAACCTTAGGTACTTTACTTTGCATGTTATGCCTTTTACTTAATTTTCTTTGTATCATTTGATTTTCCATGCTTCAAAATCCTATTTCCTATCAAGTTTAAGCTAAAATCAAGCTCCATCTAGCATGCTCCTATCTAGGCTGAACCAATAGGGAGAAGAATTCCAAAGGAGAAGCAAATTTCCTATCCTATATCATACATTATTTGAAACCATGTCCAATGGAGATTTTAGTGGTGGAATTGGTTGCTCCAAATTCTCTTGTTTCTTTAAGAGTTTAACCACCAAAATGATCCTTTTAAGAAACCAAAACCATCAATGGATAGAGCACAAATAGGAGGAGAAGATTTCTAATTACCATGAGATGAAAAACAATGTAAGTTTTCTTACCTTTCTTGCCTTTTCTTCCTCCTCTTTCTCCCCTCTCTTTATACGTGTATGGTTATTGGTTCTAGACAGATATAAGTTAGTTAAAAGGGGATAGAGAGTGGTGTGGCTAAATATAAGGAGGAAAGAGGTGATTTGTAACAATTCACAAAATTTCTATTACATCCTAAAATTTTAATTCCTTCGTTTGAGCTCATTTTGTATCCTTTTTGAATGACACTAGTTCCATATAAAAATTTAGACTCTCTAATTTATTAAAAACATTTATTTCCAAATTTTTGGGGTTTAAAGCTATCTGGAATATCTCAGTTAAAGTCTTGGGCAGCCAACATCCTAAATCGTGCACTAGTAAGGTTTTAGCCATTCTGATGGTTGTTATAGTTTTTAGAGGTCCTAAAAACCCTAGTGAGTTTAACTTTATTATCTGAAACTTCCTTCTTTGAGTTTCTAATATTTTACTCAAAATTATGATTTTGTTACCACATATTGACTTTATTCCATTTAGTCATTTTCGCTCCAGTTTCGAGTCATTATTGATTTCATATCCTTATTTCTAAATGTTCTAATTGATATTCCATCCTTACTTGGCCTTAATTTATTTTATTTTAGGATTAGCTTTCATTATCTTTTAGGTTCTAGTTCAATTTTGAAAGTACTAGATGTTACATTCCCCCCCTAAAATAAAATTTTCAAAATTTAGATACATACCTTATTAAAATAGCTCTAAATGCTTCTATCTCATTTCTTCTTATAGTTTCCAAGTGGCTTCTTCACAAGATAGTCCTTTCCAAACCACTTCTACTAGTGCGTATGATCTTGCTTTTTAACTACTTAAGCTTAGCATCCACAGTCTGATTTAGTGATATTATATAAGATAAATTATCTTGTAAATGCATATTTTCATATTCTATGACATGTGAGATGTTAGGTTGGTACTTTTTAAGTTGGGATACATGGAATACATCGTCTATCTAGGCTACGATAGGAGAAAGGGCTATTTTGTAGCCTACTAGTCTAACTCGATCTAAAATTTGGAACAAACCTATGTACTTTGGATTGAGCTTTTTAGTTTTCATGGACCTACCCATTCTTATGACTGAAGACACTTTAATGAACACATAGTTTCCAACCTTAAACTCTAAAGGCTTTATTCTTTTATCTACATAGCTCTTTTGTCTACCCTGTGTTATAAGAAATTTCTTTCTAATTAATTCTTTTTGTTTGGAGGTTTGTTCTACTATATTTAGGCCTATAAGGCTCCTTTCTCCAAGTTCAACCTAACACACTAGAGACTTATATTTCCTCTCATACAAAGCCTCATAAGGTGCCATTTGGATGTTAGACTGATAATTGTTATTATAAGCAAATTATGCTAATGGCAAATAAGTATCCCAATTTCCTTTCATCTCTAAGACATAAGCCCTCAACATGTCCTTTAGGGTTTAGATAGTTTTCTCTGTTTAGCCATTTGTTTAGAGGTGGTAAGCTATGCTAAATCTTAATTTAGTTCCTAAGGCAACTTGTAATTATCTCTAAAAATTTGAAGTAAATCTGGGATCTCTATTTGAAACTATACTCCTAAGCACACCTTGAAGTGCTACAATTTCCTTTATATATGGTTAGGCTAGCTTATCTAGGATGAATATGGCTCTAATTACTAAGAAGTGAGCAAAATTTAGTCAATCTATCCACTATCACCTATATAATATCATGTCCCAATAATGTTTTAGGTAAACCCATGATGAAATCCATGGCTATGCTATCCCACTTCCATTCAAGGACATTTAAGGGCTGAAGTAACCCAACTAACCTCTAATGATCAATCTTAACTCTCTGACATACTAGACATTTTGCCACATACTCTATTATGTTAGTTTCTCTTATTATTGCCTAAATGAATGGTGTATCTATTTTATATGTCTCTTCTAATATCTTATCTTTTAACCCTGGCTTTCTGGGCACATATAGCTTATCTTTATGCCTTACTATCCCATCCTCAGATAGGTTAAACTCTGAAGTTCTACCCTGGGATATTTGGTCTTTAACTTTTCTTAAGAACTCATCTTCTTGTGGAGCTTTTCTTATTTAATTTCTCAGCACATTTTCTATTCAAATTTTACTCATTAATAGCTTGCTAGAATATGCCTAACATGAGATATTCATGTCTATGAATCTCTCAATAAGTTCATGCTCTTTCACCATCATCATGGCCATATGCATGGACTTTCTACTTAACGTATTTGCTACTATATTAGCCTTACCTGGATGGTACTTAAAAGTATAATCATAATCTTTTAGGAACTCTAGCTATCTTCTCTACCTCACATTTAACTCTTTTTTACTCAAATAAGTACTTAAGGCCCTTATAGTCACTATATATCTCTATAGTTGCATCATACAAGTAGTGCTTCCATATCTTAAAAGCAAAGACCACCATTGTTAGCCCTAAATCATAGGTGAGATAGTTCTCTTCATGTAGTTTCAACTATCTAGAAGTGTAGGCTACTACTCTATCCTTCTACATAAGTAGACATCTTAACCTTTTTTTTGGAAGCATCACTATAGACTACAAAAGTCTCTCTAGAGTCAAAGATAACTAAAACTAGGGTTGTGGCTAGCCTAAGCATTAATTCCTGAAAACTCTATCACATTTCTCATCCAACACAAAAGGTATATTCTTTCTAGTAAGCTTAGTTAGTGGTATGACTATTTAAGAAAAGCCTTGGATAATCCTTCTGTAATAACTTACTAAACCTAGAAAACTCTTAATCTTTGTAACTGTCCTAGGCTTCCCCACTGAAGAACTACCTTTACCTTTTAGGGATTTACTATGACCCTTGCTTAAGAGATCACATGGCCTAGGAATCTCACCTTTATAAGCCAAAATTCACATTTCTAAGTTTGGCATAGAACTATTTTTCTCTGAAGGTTTCCAAGACTAATTTCAAATGCCGCTCATACTTTTCTCTACTCTCAGAATAAATAAGTATGTCATTTATGAAGACCATAACAAATTTATCTAGGTATGGCATAAATGCTCTGTTTATATAGTCTATGAAAACTAATGTACATTCGTTAACCCAAAAGGCATTATCATAAATTCATATTACCCATACTGTGTCCTAAAGACTATTTTACGGATATCCTCAGCCTTAATCCTCAACTGATGGTACCCTGATCTGAGATCTACCTTAGAGAACACTGATGTTCCTACTAGCTAGTTTAGGAGATAATCTATCTTGGGTAAAAGGTATTTATTCTTAACTATGACTTTATTGAACTCTTTGTAGTTTACATATAGCTTAAGACTCCCATTTTTCTTTTTGATAAACAACACTGGGGTTCCCCATGGAGAAACATTAACCTGATGAAGCCTTTCTATAATAACTCTATCATTTGTTTCTTTAACTTAGCTAACTTAGTGGGAGCCATCTTATAAGGAGCCTTAAACACTAGACCTACCACAAGCACAATATCTATAGTAAACTCTACTTCTTTATTAGGGGATAATCCACTAATTTCCTTAGGGAAGACTTTTAGGAATTCCTTCACCATAGGTATCTCTTATATTCCCTCTTCTACTTTTACCTATATAGAAAAGAAAATTAGGAAATCTTAACAACCATATTCTAGAGATCTCCCAGACTGGGTGATAGTTAAAAAATGCTAGCTCAATCCTGGTACTAGGGATAGTTCCATAATTAGGTAATGTGATGCATTTATTATGACAATCAATCATGGCATTGTTAGTAGACATTTAGTTCATACTAATGATCAAATTAATGTCAATAAGGGGCATGTAAATCAAGTCAAGTGTGGTATAATAATGATTAAACTGGATTATGCAATTTAGAAAAGCATGGGAGATAATGGCTCTTTTCCTAGAGGGTAGAAACATGCAAGTTATATGGTTATACATAAATACTCAATGTAACACCCCATAATTAATTAAGGTGTTAATCACGGATTAAATTAATTAGGAATAATTAATATGGGTTGAGATTTAATTGAGATAGAAATCCTATGTAGTCTTAAATTAATAGATCATGATAAGAGGCTAATGGAGGCCCAATAGGTTAGGTGCAGACCCAACCCAATTTAGTATGATAGAGGCCCAAAATCCACCTTGTATAGACCCTTCTAAGTGGCCCAATAACCCTTGTGCAGACCCACATTCTTGAGCTATTCAAACTTGGCCCAAACTTAATTAAACTTCAGCAACCCAATGTATAAGAATTGGCCCAACAAAATTCTGCAGCCCAATACTCTAAAAACTGGCCCAACAAGCAAAAATTTGAAGCCTAAGTGAAGACGAACCTTGGAGCAACCCATGACCTATATTTGACCCAACTAAAACCCAACTTAAACCCTAATACTCCAGCCACTTTCTCATTTGCTGAAACTCAAGAAGCAAATTCGGAGCTTGGAGAGGAGGCTAGGGTTTGGGGCAAGAATTCTGCATTTTCTCACATTTAGAGTAAGATTTAGCCAAGGTAATAGTTATACAACTTAATTTCCTCATCTTTCTCTTTAATTTAGCCTGATTAGTTTTTCATTTAGAGCATTTTTATCCTACCCAAAATCTGAAATGTGGGTGTTTAGGGATTCTCTTGGTGAAATTCGTAGGTTGAGGTTAGGGCTGACATTAGGTGAGTTTAAACCCTCCATTTTGATGCTTCATTTGTTAATTTGAGACCCCCATAGCTGATTTATAAAATGGGTATTAATTTTGTATGAATTTGCTTAGGATTATGGGTGGAATATTGAGTTTTCTGGTAAAGGACACTCTAATCTGAAATTGAGACTTATAGTGGTTGGGTAAGTGATTCTTAGGTAGTCATTAGCATTTTAAATTCTTCGGGTACTGATTGTAACTGTTAATGATGAATTAGAGTAGTAATTCTATGATGCTATAGTTATAGGAGGATTTCTGCACCATTGGTGACTGTTGCAAGTGTCTACAAGTGAGGTAACCGGGTTATATCAATTCCATGTATATCTTTGATTTAATTTCATATGTTGCTGTATATAAATGATTTGAAATGTTGAATGAATTGATTAACTATCTATTGAATTGTGATTGGACCTTGTGAGTCCATGATGGAGCTGTGGTGCGGCTGCCACTCGTGCATGTACTTCGATCGAGCACTGGGTTATGATCAAACCCAGATGCACTGAGCCTCGGTTGTGCTCAATAGGGAGTGGGTGCCGTGGACGGGCCTTTCCCAATGTTAATGGCCTTTAACATGTGATAATGTGATTGCTAGTATGGGATAGTAATCATGATAGCCCAATTGTTTCATTTCCTGATATGATGGATATGATTCTGATGTTGGTTTTGATTCATGCATGTATGCTAATTAAACTGGATATATGATGGAATTGCCTTAGTTACTGAGATTTATATCTTACCCCGTTTTATGGGATTAATATTTCAGGTGAAGGTTCCTCGGGTAAGGATAAGGGTAAGCAAGTGGATGAACATCCATGAGCTGAGGCCGGGTGTGGGGAGCTACATTTGGTCTGAGTAGAATAGGGTAGATGCAATTTTGTTATTAGTTTACATAGTATCATCATGTAATCATGTTGCCAAGTGTAGGCGTTCATATTTTGTTTGATTGAAATGTAACCGTTAAGAGTTTAAATCTCATTGTAGTTGAATACTAATGTATGAACTTATAGCATTATATATGTATTTTTATTGAGATTGTGATATGGATTATCATATGGGAATTATAGTCATATGATGTCTTGGATGTACACATAAGCTATTGTTGAATGGAATCTCTATGGAATGTGCATGGGATGTCAATTGCTGCTAATGTATGTGTTCTTGCTGATATATATTCATGAATTTGCTTATATGAGCTAGTTGGATAAGTAGAAAGTAATATTTAAGTTTTGCAATGGTAATGGACAGATTAATGGGTAAACAGGGTAGATAAACACCATTAGAGTCACATAAAATAAGGGAAGGTGGACCTGGAGTATTTCTAAGATGAGGTTTGGAGTGTAGGGGGCAAAATTTGGGTAATGTAGTCACAGGAGGGAGTTTCGCCACGGCTAAGAAGGCTTCGCCGCGGCCAAATGAGAGACAGAGCCAAAGGGCACCGCGGCATAACCAATCCCACCGCAGCGCAAGGGAGGAAAATTGGCCCAGGGAGTGACAGTGGCGAGGAGTGCCGCGGCCTGATAAATCTCACTACGGCACAGAGCGAAAAAAATCGCCCAGGAGGGTAACAGAACCAAAACTCGCCGCGGCGCATTATGTCCTACTGCGGCGCGAGTTGAGGAAATAAAATAAGGGTTGGACCGAAGCAAAACTCACTGTGGCGCAAATATATTGCGCTGAGGCGAGAATTGTGGGAGTTGAGAACAGTAGTTCCAGGAGGCGTTTCCACCGTGGCACCACATAGGTTGGCCGCGGCGAAGGTCCAACTCGCCGTGGCGAGATTTGTGAAATTATGAGACGGTATAAGAACACTTGCGGGAGGTTATTGGGTATTGAAACTGATGGACGGTTGAATCATAAACCCCTTATGGTAATAGGATTTCTTTTATGCAAATTTTATTTTGTTAAGGTGGTATGGTGATGACCTTAATATCTAGGTTCAAATTTCCTCATATTTTCATAATGTGGTAAAATATAATGACCTCAAACCTTGATCATTAACTAATAAGCTTGTATTTAACCATAATTACAATGATTAGAGGGTAGGGTCGTCACACTCAAACCTAGCCTTCTAGCACAATCATAAGATATAATCAAGTGACTATCACTTGAATCAAATAAAGCATTTATATGACAATCATTAGTCTTAATAGTACCTTGGATTAAACTCAGGGATTTATTATCCTCCTGCTTTGTCAAGGAAAAAACTTTTCCTTGGGTCAGTGGTCTGGATGTAAGAGTTACCTCCCTTTGCTAGGGATAGTCTTTGGCCTTGTGTCTTGGTTTGCCATACCTGAAGTAGACATTTGGGCTTGCATAATATGGTTTGCCTCTATGGTTCCTACTATATTGGCTGTTGGCTACTTGCTTGGTATTTCCTCTGCCTAGTGAATTAAGCCTTCTTTTATTTCAACCCTTCCTATTCTATGGCCACTTACCACCTCTTTTGTTGTTGCCAGTGGTTGTCTCTTCTTCCCTTGGCCTCTTGTTCTCAGAAGGGGGTTTTAGAACTAAAGCTACTTGCATTCTCCCTAAATTACTTTCTATCACTTTGCATACCTGAACTAGAGCATTGAAGTCTCTGAATCTCTGATTTTAGGCAACAACCCCTTTTCTAGCTTATTTGCTCTCCACCTCTTATTATCTTGTTTTTGGAGGTAGGAGGAGTATTTAGAGAGTTCAAGGAATTTGGCAACATATTAGTCTGTAGACATATTCTCCATTTGCCTTAGTAAGATGAACCTTGATTCTTTTTTATCCTATATTGAACTGGGGAAATATTTCTCGTAAAACTCTTATAGGAATGTCTCACAGTTAATCAATATGTTTTTTGACTTCAAAATTGGTTCTATACTTTAGCCTCCTTCTCTAGTTGAAATATAGCCAATAAGGCCTTCTGCACAAATGTATGCACCATCACTCTGAAGATCTTCTTTAAGAGCATGATCCAAACCTCTGCCTTATCTGTGTTTAACTCACCACCAAATACTAGAGGCCTATACTTTCTAAACTGTGTTATCACTTGTTAGGTGGTGAGATGAGGTTGCATAGGTGGCATCTAAGTTGGTGTTTAAGAGTTTTATAGGTTCTATAGTTCTAACTTAAGGGATTTGCCTTAGAGTTCTCAGGATGGTCTAGGTGTGGTGGTTGGGGATGATTAGGCCTCTCATTCTCTCTTTGGGCTAGCCTTTCTTGTAGTTGCATAATGACTTCTTGTTGTTGTTGTTGTATCATTACCTGTTGCTGGTCCAAGAAAGCTATTATAGCTTGTAGAGCTTTTGCTATAGGATCTATGGGCTTTGTTCTAGTTGGTCTTCTTAGCCTTCCTTTCCTGGTATTTACCATCTTATTTGAAACTATTCAAATATGCTTTAATACATAACTCATATATAAGCCACAAATATAACACTTAGAGTTCCCATACAAGCCATTACATAACATACAATCCTCATCCCTAAGCCATACTCAGGGCTAAAATGCCTAAACCATTGCTTTGATACCAAAAAATGTCATAACTAGCTTTATCTAATTAATAATTCATATGATTTCCACCTTAAAGTGACAATATCACAATCGTTGCATAACCTTTGTGGCACATTTTAATCCAGTTAGTATAAAAGGGTCAAAATTTAAATTCCATTTCCTCTTCACTCATGATCACCATAGAGAAGTTTGTTTTGTTCCACAAAAGCAAGACCCATTTGCAAATGGAAATCCATAAAAGCCCATTTTGGCCTATTTAACATAATAAGGCCATAAATTTCAAAAATTCATAACTTGGGTCACGGAACTCCGATTTATGCAAATTAAGTGTTTATAAAAAGCTTATGATGTGAAAACATTTCAAGAGAAAATAAATTCATTTGACCCCATCAAAACCATGAAAGTAGAAGTTGTGTTAGTAGCTACAGTACCAATGCAAATTTACATAATTTTGCTAATTTCAAAAATTCATAAAATATTCTGTATAGCTCTAAAAATTCCTATCTTTAGCTTGTTAGAAAACAATAAAAGTTCTTTAATCGCATGCCAAATTTTAACCCCAAATTAGGTCATTTGGTCTATCTAGGGTAGAGTTGTAATTTATTACTTATTTGGACCAAATTTTCGTTCTAAAGTGGTTTAGTTGGCCTCTAATATGCAATCCCTTCCCTTGAGAAAATTTTAATCCATCCATACTGTAATACCCAGTTATTCTAAGAAGGCTTAAAACTAGTCAGTTATAAAAGGAAGTCCACTAAAAATTGAGGCCAAACAAAATTAGAGCAATAATCTAGACCTAAAAAAATGAGAATATAAAGCTTAAGTTGTCTAAAAACCTAAGGCAGAATGGTTAAGAAAAAATAGGAAAGAAAGTAGTGGTATTTTTGTAATTTTGAAAAATTTTAAGAAAACTCAAAGGAGGGATTTTTAAATGAAAATTTTGAGTTTTTCGAGATTCTCAGTGGCCCTAAAAATCATAGGAATACTTAGAATGGTTAAAACCCTTCCGATTTACGTTTTAAAATGTCGGTTGATCCAAACTTTGATCAATTCCTTCGGGAAGGTTTTAAATCTAATTTGGGTAAAACCAAAGGCATTTTATAAATTAGAAGACCCAAATTTTATGATGGAAAATATAGTTCTCAAAAGGGAGTTGAAATGAATCCAAATAAAAGAAACCAAGAAGAGGGACTAAATTGTAATTTTGAAAAGTTATATAAATGAGCTCTTAGCCCCCTAAGACACGTCCCACTTCTGCCCATTCTTCATAACTAACATTCTCTGGTCTCAAAAAGAACCCAAGGTAGATTGAAGAGGTGCACAAGAAGGAAGGGTGAAAGGAAGGAGAAACCAAGGGAAAAAGGTAAGAATTTCATGGATTTTCATGCTTTTTCCTTCACCAATCTTCTTCTCCTCTTTCTCCTCTCTTGTCCTATGGTTTTATTGATTTATATGAGACTATTTTATGGCTGGTCTAGCAAGTGGAAGGGAGCAATTGAGGGAGAGACTAGCTCCTTGGAAAAAGCTTTAAATCAAGGTAAGATATCATAGTTTCTCATGCTTCTCCTTGCTTGTTCTCCTCTTGCCATGTTTAGCCAGCTCTAGGCCTAATCAAGAGGGAATGAATTCAATCCAAAATGAGGTAGATACAAGGGTTTTCAAGCATGAGAAACAAGAATATACAATTAGATTTAAAAGAGAAGCTTTAGAAATCAAGTTATGTGACTTAGGATTTTTAGTGCACCTAGCCAATTTTGAAGCTTTCTAAGGATAATTTAGTTTATGTAAAAGTATGTAAGAGGTCATAAGATATCTAGGAAGCTTTACAAGTGCCAATTTTCAAAGAAAAATAAAGCAAATTCCATGCGTGCTTCTTGAATGCTATGTCTCAGCTAAGCATGCTCTAAGCACCTAGAGAGAGTTTTACTTAATTCCAAGGATGTGAATGGCCTAGATATGATTAGTAAAAACCAAAGGAAGCATTGGTATGAATTTAGAAATCATGGTTTGTGAGATGGAGGTTTAGATTCTTTTTTAAGACATAAAGAAGTAACTTAAGTCTAGGCTCCTTGAATTGAAATTGTGATGACTCTAAGGAGTCTAAATAGAGTCAAGAGACTTGGATTGAATGAGAAATTGGAGTCAAGCAAGGTCATGAATCCTAAGAGTTACTTCATTATGCACTTATATGAATCCACAACCATGTCTTAGAATAAAGTAAGCTTATATAGAGTTTATGTGAAGCTAGAACTTGCTCCAATGATGTAATTATGTCCTATTTGATGTGTCTAGGCCAAGTGAATCAAGCCCTACCTAGTTGCATATGTGTGATCGAAAAGGGGAAGGAGTAATCAAATTGTGTTCTTGCTTCAAGGTAGTTCTCTAACCTTTCTTACATGTATTTCATATATGTTTGTTTGTCATTGGATGCTTATGTGTATGTTTGAACTGTGGGATATGTTCCTAGCCATTGATTACATGTTATAGTACCATTATACTTCTTGAAATGTGTTTTTGAATGCAAAGTGGCTTAAAAGGGTATGGTTATGCCAAACACTCCTTAAAATAGGTGAGGATGAGCTAAAAGTCCCTAAGAATAGGTAAGACAAAGCCAAAAGTCTCAAGAAGAGTGAGGCTCTCAAGCAACCTCAAATAAACTAGGTTGGAAAAGATTTACAGTATAGAATGCAACTTAGATCGTTTCCCATGGAAATGGATTTCAATATTTGATTGAGTTTTCTAAGTATAAAAGAACTCTAATAGCTACCTAATTAAAGAAGGATTTAATTTAATTAAACTAACTAGAATTTAAATTGAATTAAAATTCCTAACTACTACCTAAATGCATGAACTAAGGAGTAATTAATGGACATGTGACTAGCTTTGGATGATTCCCTTAGTATCTACTATCCTTATCCTAATTCAATTATCATTGGTTCTGGTCTAAGAGTTCCTATTTGTGTTCATGGTAATGTATCTTGAGTTATCACATAAGATTCAAGAGATTAATAATTTATTGTTGAATTGAAACCTTAACTCTACATTGAATCATTAATTCTTATCCTTAGGATCAATGAACACTAAATTTGAATGATTAATCCATCAATTTGGCCCCTGAATTATCATTTTAGGATGTTTAATTAACCAATTAAACTCTAAGGAACCTCAAATCAAACAATTAAGCACTCAATTTCTAACATGCATTTCATCAAGCACATTGACTATGTACATGGGAAATTGGAGGAGAATGAAAAATCCAGTATTTAAATCAATCCATTAATCATAAATTATTCTTGTAATTGACATCTAACCAACTATCAAGTACAAACCACACCAATCTTAGTCAATTACAAGCTCAAACAACTATGTACAAGAACAAAAATTGATGTAGAAAAAGAGGTAAGATGAAATAGTAATCTTAGCCAAGATCCCTTAACAATCTCCTTAGATTCAAGATTCAATCCAAGGTTTTTCTCTTAGCTAGCCACATGATGGAATTACTGTTTCATTGGGATGGAAGGTGATGGAGTGAAATGGGTGGATGAGCCACGACTTGAATAGGGAAGAATGGATAGAGTTTGTGAATGAATGGAATGAAGCGTGAGATGGATAGCTCACCCCTTGTTACCTATTGTTTAAGTCTTTATTAAATCACGTGCCTTCCTAGCTAAATATTGTAAGCCTCCCATTATATCATTTCATGTGCTATCTCTCATGCTTTTACCTTCCAAAACTCGTGGCTTCATATTGGCTTCCACGTGAATTATCTGTGGTGTCATTTTCTTCTAGCATGTGTCTCTCTTTGTATCCACGTGAGAATGGCTAGAATCCTTTGTATGTGAGGTGGATGAACTTGGACATGTGTGGAGCTACTGAACATGCTTAGTCATCTCATATTTCCATGTCAAGCTTGTGCACGTGTTGTTGCTGCCACATGATTTTCCTCTTACAAAATCACATTTTGCGCATTTCTATATTTGAGCTTCTTCTCCTTTAATCCCTTTAAACCTATAGCTTCAATCTCTATTCTGTTCCTTTCTTAACACATCTTCCCCATGCTTCTTCCTCCATAAAAAACATTTAAACTTCTTGTCTTGCATCAATTGCTGCTCATTTTCTTTAATCATTCTTTGCCCTCCTCCATGTCAACTTGATGAACCTGTGGCTTTGTGCTTTCTTTGTGTGAATCCTCAAACCTGTAGATTCCTACGTGAGCTTTCTTTTGTTGCTTTCTCTCTAATCCTATGGCTCCATTCCAAGCTTCTTCTTATGTATTTTTCTTTTCATTTTGCATTAGCTCCGTGCTTCTTCACATCTCATGTTCTAGACTAGCCACAATCATGTGTTCTTGTGCTTCTTTCCTTCATACTTCTTCTTCTCTTTACCTTTCATAGATACTAATGAGTGAGTTGTGCTACTAAGCTTTCATGTGCTTTTGCCCATGCCTTAAGTGTGTGCTGTGTTTATGTGGAATGCAATGTGAAATCCCATTGCATGAATCTCAGCCCGTGATGTGTAAGTGTGTTAGTGGCTAGCGTGAATGGAGTCAACGTGAGATGGAAGAAGAGAATGGTGTCTTCTTTTATGCTTATCTTCGTGGTACTATGTGGATGAAAAGGTAAGTGTTTGCTATGAGTAACATGGTTACAGAAGGTGTGATGCTTCGTAGTCTCCCAAACTTGAGACTTCCATCCTTCTCTCACATGTCTGAATGTATGAAAGAATGGGCTAGACTAGTGCATGTGAGCTGCTTGTATTAGTGTGTGTTACTGTGTGAATGAGAGACATGTTTATTTGAAGCCTATGACATGAATTGCTCACGTGTGATTTTTATGGGCCCCATGAGTGTATATCAATGTAAGTGATACATGTAGCCTCTAAAGCAAAATTTGCTAGAGCCTCCTTGGATGTGAATGTCATGGATGATGTTTATATGAAGCCACCTATGCATGTGTGTAAAAATCCCTCAGCCTCCACGTGCCATCAATTGATCTCCATTTTAAATTCCTTTTTCCTGTTAAAATTTACACAATTGAAATAAAATATTTAGTATGGAATTTTTCAAAATTATTAAAACAATATTTATACAATATGAATCCAAAATTGTGCAAATGAATTCTTAGAGTGAAAAAATTACTACTAAAATAAAATATTATCTAATTAAAAGTCATTAAGCCTTATTTAATCATCAAAATATCCAAATTAAGAGAAATAAAATATATGAAAATAGCATTTATCAAATTCCCCTACACCTAAACCTTTGCACTCCTGTGCAAACTCAAGATCCAAAGAAAGGCTAATGGAATGGCAAATGGAAAATGGAAATGTAAAAGGAAAGTGTGCAAATCACAAGATAAAGAATGATTATGAGTCTTCAACACTTTAACAGTCAAAGCTGACTTCACTTGCACCAAGAAGGCAAGTTCCATGGCAATTTTATTTGAAAAGAATGAAGTAAAAAATGCAGAGTCCTTCACATAGAATAATTGTTTACTCTCAACTCTCAAATGGTTAAGGTAATGTGTATCACTCAAATTTCACCTATCAAAACCTTACTACTATAAGCTTGTCTATTTTCTAAATCTCCACCACTTATGTCAAATGCAAGGCATAAATCAAAAGGACTTTATTCATGGTTATAGTGGGGATGGGGAATGAAAAGAATGGGTATACCTAAACAAGGAAAAATAAACAACAAATAGATACCTTAGAACCACAAGAGCAATAAAAGGGAAGCCTATGATAAGGAAGAACATGTTTCAAGGCCTTATTTCGAACTAGCAAAAGTAACTACAAACTCAACTCAAAACACTTTTTTCTTTGATTTTCTTCTCTCTTTTTTTTCATTTTTCATTCATTGTTTTCTCTTACTTTTCTATATTTTTTCATTTTTTTAATTCCTTTTTCACTTTTATTGACCTAATAATGTAAAGCACATATTCACCTATCCTAATTAGATGTAATGGTTGTGACGTCCCTAAGGTATCTTAAAACAAGGTAGGAAAATATTTTTTCACTTTTCATGGCTGTGGGTTCAATCAAGAAAATAAACAAGGTCCAAAATGGCTAAACAATGGAAAGAATGCATATAATGGTTGGCTTTTTGCCTAACTAGTTATAAAAGAAAGGAATGCCTTATCATTTTCATGTGTGCAAATGCAATTGTGGTATCAACAAAGAATCAAGATAAGTTCTTAAGTGAGAACAAAGGTAGGTGAATACACACTATAATTGAACAAATAAGGCTTAAATTCTCACCAACTAATGGCTATTAGAATAATTCATTAAAATCAAATTCATTGCCACTTCACTTGAATCAAGACACAAGATCTATCACTTATCATATCAAAGTATATCCAAGCTATAATCATCTCAACTTGCAATTTCCACAAAAAAATTAAAACAAATCACACTATTTTATTTTTTAAAAAAAAATTTCAGTTTTTTTAACAAAACAAAGAGAAGATGAAATGAAATGGCTTTGTAACACCCCATAATTAATTAAGGTATTAATCGTGGATTAGAATTAATTAAGAGTAATTAATATGGGCTCATTGGGCAAGTTAAGTGAATAGAGACTTTAGAGAGATAAATTATTAATATGAGTTTGAGATTTAATTGGGATAGAAATTCTATCTAGGCCTAAATTAATAGATCATGAGAAGAGGCTAATGGAGGCCCAATGGATTATGTGCAGACCTAAAGCTCTTGAGCTCTTCAAACTTGGCCCAAACCTAGTTAAATTTCAGCAACTTAAGTGTAAAAACTGGCCCAGTAAATTCTGCAGCCTAACACCTCTAAACTGGCCCAACAAACTTAAAAATCTGAAGCCCAAATGAAAGTGGATCTTGGAGCAGCCCATGACCCATACTTGACCCAACTTAAACCCTAATACCCCAGCCACTTTCTCACTTGCTGAAACATAAGACTTGAGAGGCAAAATTCGGAGGTGGAGAAGGAGGCTAGGGTTTGGGACCAAAATTCTGCATTTTCTCACACTTAGAGCAAGATTTAGCCAAGGTAATAGTTATACAACTTAATCCCCTCATCTTTCCCTTTAATTTGGTCCGATTAGTTTTTCATTTGGAGCATTTTTGTCTTACCCAAAAATCTGAAATGTGAGTGTTTGGGGGTTTTCTTGATGAAATTCGTAGGTTGAGCTTAGGGCTGACTTTGGGTGAGTTTAAACCCTTCATTTTGATGCTACATTTGTTAATTTGAGACCCCCATAGCTGATTTAGAAAATGGGTGTTAGTTTTGCACGAAATTGCTTAAGATTTTGGGTGGAATGTGGAGTTTTCTGTTAGATGATACTTAAATCCGAAATTGGGACTTGTTGTGGCTGGGTAAATGATTCTTGGGTAGTCATTAGCATTTGAAATTCCTTGGGTACTGATTATGACTATTAATGATGAATTAGAGTAGTAATTCTATGATGCTATGGTTATAGGGGGATTTCTGCACCATTGGTGATTGTTGCAAGTGTCTACAAGTGAGGTAACCGGGTTTACATTAATTCCATTTATATATTTGTGTTAATTCCATATTTTGCTGTACATGAATGATTTGAAATATTGAATGAATTGGTTGGCTATCTGTTAAATTGTGATTGGACCTTGTGAGTCCATGGTGGAGCTGTGGTGCGGCTGCCACCCGTGCATGTGCTTCGATCCAGCACCGGGTTATGATCAAACCCCAGATGCACTGAGCCCCGGTTGTGCTCAATGAGGAGTAGGTGCCGTGGACGGGCCTCTCCGGTGTTAATGACCTTTAACATGTGATAGTGTGATTTCTAGTATGGGATAGTAATCATGATAGCCTACTTATTTCATTTACTGATATGAATGGTCTACTGTTGGTGTTTATGTGAAATTATGCATGTATGTGAATTAATATGGAGTATATGATGGAATTGCCTTGGTTACTGAGATTCATATCTCACCCCGTCTTATGGGATTAACATTTCAGGTGAGGGTTCTTCGAGTAAGGATACAGGTAAGCAAGTGGATGAACATCCATGAGCAGAGGCCCGGTGTGGGGAGCTACACTTGGTCTGAGTAGAATAGGGTAGATGCTAATTTTGTTAAGTCTTGTATAGCATCATCATGTATCTGCATTGCCAAGTGTAGAAGTTGTATTTTGTTAACATAGAATGTAATCCCATGATGTGTTCCTTATACACTTGACTATTAATGCAAGAAATACCCAGTGAAATATGATTGAATGACCATTGTGGGAGATTTATAATTTGTTGACGTAAAATTGTATAGATGAGTAGGAAAATCCACATCTAAATGCTAAAAGGGTAATGATAGATTAGTTGGGTAATTAAGGTACATAATTACCACTAAAGTTGCATAAATTAAGGTAGAATGGCTCTAGAGTGATATTGGAGGGAAATTGGAGAGCATAAGATGAAATCTTGGGAGTTGTAGGAACAGAAGGGAATTGGCCGCGGCCAATATTTAATTGGCCTAGGCCAAATCGTAACAGAGAAGAATTGGCCTCGGCCAACATTTAATTGGCCTCGGCCAAATGTGGCGAACCTGCCAGGGAAGAAAACAGAGAGCAATTGGCCGCGGCGAATGGTGACGTTAGCTACGGCTAAGCCTGAGAGGCAGATTTGGGGGTGTTCCAGAGGGTATTTGGCCGCGGCGAAATGTGAAAAATTTATGAAGGCGTAAGGAGTTGAACCGAGAGTAATTGGGCGCGGCGCAAGTGAATTTAGCCGCGGCGAAAGTACTCTATTTCTCATATTCACCTAGAAAACTTAGTTTCTCTTAAGGTAATGCTAAGGAATGATTTAGAAACACTTGTAAGAGGATTTTATGAGTTGGAAATGATGGATGGGAGAATCAAAGGCTCCTCATTAATAATTAAATTCACTCACGCGTTCGAATAATTGTGGTTGTCTAGCTAATGACCTTAGCAACATTAAGGTTTCAAATTTCCTCACTTGTTCCCGATGTAATTAATTTTAATGACTTCAAACCTTGATATATGATTATTAATCATGTACTTAACCTTAATTACTATAATTGGAAGTTAGGGTTGTTACACCTCCCCCCACACTTAAATATTGCATTGTCCTTAATGCCAGCACAAGATCCAATTAACAGATAAACAACACAATATAAAAGGATAGAAAGGAAAGTGTACAACCAAATGAAATGACATGAAGATCCCAAAGGTGGCTTAGATTTTCATGTCGCTGGCTAGCAACCATTTATTACCTATAAAATAGACAATAATACGGAAAATAAAAGATAACTACATCCTAAACTAAAAAGGGCTCTATAAAAGACCAGTTAATCATATGTATCAAAAATCAAAATTAAAACTACTTCATTCCTCTTTAGATCAACAACTTTGAGTCTAACCACTTTAAAGCATTTTAACTGATCATTTAGGGATGATTCATGGACTTCCTCAACCATCAGTAGTCTTATAAAGTCAAATTCAACATGTTTAGAAGCAATAAAAGAAGAAAAGACAAATCTAGCATGATTAAAGCTAAAGAAAGAGAATTTGAGATCAAATTTATGAGCTCTAAACATTTGACTCTTTAAATATTTATTAAAGCTAATAAAATCAATTGGACTCTCATCAGTAAGAGTCACTGCATCAATAGAAAAATTTAATTACAACGTCTCACAATCTTTCAAGTGAAAATCCTTCAAGGCATCTAGCAATTGCTTCATCTCAATTGGGGGAGTCTATTGTTTGTTGGGAACTAGTTCACTAACTTCATGAACCTGTTCAACACTCTTAGCAAAAGAAATAATATCCTCTTTGACCAAAGAGACATCAGTAGAATCACAAGATTCTATGCAATGATCAACAACAAAATCAAGTCTCTTACTAGTGTCAACAATAGCACGTGGATTAATAGAATTATGAATATGAACATTAGTATGATCATCTCTATACATGCTTTCATTAACACTAGTATGATCAATAGAATCAATCTCATCAACAATTTCAATGCAAACATAGGAATCCATGGGCTTAACAGAATCATTAGACCTAAAAACTCATCTATCTTAACACATGTAGGATATGTATGCAAATCATTACATAAGCATCTGAGAGTAGAGTTTGAATTATCAACAATAAGCTATTCAATAATTATACTCTCCATATCCTTATCACATGCTACATCTACTATTTCATCAGTCGTGTCATCACATGCTAAGTCATCCCTATACTTATTTACTACCCCAGATTTAATAGAATCATTATTAATTGATTCAAAAATGAAATTATCACTATGGTTATAGCTAAGGGTAGAAAAATCAAGTGTATCAGTACACAAGGATTCCTTAACATAAACAATTGTATCATTTTTGCTCAATGCATTACTATAATCAATCATATTAGGGGATTCAACAACAATTTCTTCATCTATATCATCATCCTAAACCAATTCAAGATCAACATCATCATGTGCATTAGTAATCACTATGCTATCATGTATTCTAGAGTCAGTCCCAATAAAATGCAATGTATTAGAAGATGGAAGCATATTGCCTAATGAATAAGACTCTTCCTCTTTTATACATTCTCTTCTGATTTGCTCTTCCTTCAATTCCATAGCACTTGAGGTAGATTGATTCATTTCAACTCTTGAATCCTTCATGAGGTTATCAATCATCTGTTAGTTTTGAAGATGCAACTGTTCATTCTCCTATTAAAATTGAAGATTAAAAGTATCTAATTGCATCATCCTCTCTTCCCCAACTTGGTTCCCATTTAGGCTCTTGTTGTATATATCCCTCATGATAGGTGTAGGCATGATACTCTACCTCCACATATGGAAATTGTGGTATGGCTCAATGTAACTAGGGTGAACCTGATAGAGATGGTGGTAAGGTTGGTAGTATGGTTGTTGGTATTGTTGTGCTTGTCTTCATTGCTCAAATATGCCATGAAGCATTAATATAGCTTCATCTATTTTCTGGATAATTCTATCATTTGCACAAGAGTCATAGACACCTTGATTAGGCATATAATAGGGATCCATTTAAAGCAAAGAATATGAGAAGTACAATTACCTAAAGCACAAAACAAATCACTAACAAACTACAACTAATATTAACTCTAAATCAAGAACATTAAAATCAAATAATGATAATAACTATCTAACATTCAAAAACACTCAAAAATAGAGAATAATCACACAAAAGAAACTCACAAAAAATAAAGAAAATAAATCCATAAAAATAGGAAAAATCCTAAAAAATTTAAGAAAATACTAAAAAATTAGAAAAGTGCCTTAAATGTTGGAATTTGGCCTAAAAATGGTACATCAAATAGTTAGGCTAGTACTTTTTCTCAAAACACCCAAAAATCTTAGAAAACAAAGTTTGAGAATTTTCTGGGTACATCAAACAAAAATTCTAGCAAACAAAATAATTGTTATGCAACACCGAAATGTCCAAAAACCAAGTTTAAAATAGAGCAAAAACTACACAAAAATAGAGCTAAAATACTATAGAAAACCTTTTCAAATATTTGAGAATCCAATTTCCTTGGCAATGACACCAAATTTGATGGTTGCGTTAAGCAACCTCAAATAAACTGTTAGAAAAAAATTGCAGTATAGAGTACAACTTAGATTGTTTCTTGTAATATCTGGTCCTCTAATAATGTGAGAAAACGTGAAAAATATAATGTTAGGCTTCTCCATATATGTACAAAACTCACCGGATACCAAAGAAAGTCCCCCAAAGAAAAGGATTTGAGGCCCAATAAGATTATAATAATATTCTAGACCTCAAATAATAATGATTCAAGGCCAGAGGTGCCCTGAAATTGGAGTCAGAATAACCAAATGGAACTTAATGAGAATGCAACAAAATGTAATAGTATTTTTGTAATTTTGGGCACTTTTTGAAAAACTCATAAGAGGGCTTTTTAAATAGAAAATTTGAGTTCTCTAAGGTTCTAAAAATCATGGGAAGCCCTGGGATAGTTAAAGCCCCTTCATGAAGATTTTAGATCCAAATTAAGTGATTTCAAAGGCATTTTATAATATTAAGAACCTAATTTTTATGATAGAAAAGATGGTTCTTGAAAAGGAATTGAAATGAATCCAAAACGAGAAAGCTACGAAATGGGGACATAAATAGAATTTTGAAAAAGAAAGTTCAAGAAGCATCTTTTACATACACGCCCCTCTTTTCTCCCACATATAACCGACCTTATTTCTACCTATGAATAAAAGGGAGATCAGCTGGGAGTGGCATCCTGTAGTGTCTGATTTTCATTAAACGATGAAAACAAGTACATTTTCAAAGCAAGTCCCTTAAAATGAATTAGTTAAAGTCCCAAAAAATTTAAGTAGTATTCTAGACTCCTAAAAATGAGAATCCCAAGTTCAGATGGAAAGAAAAATGGAGCTAGAATGAAGAAACGAAATTTGACGAAAGAGTTACGAAACGTAATGGCATTTTCATAATTTTGAGCAAATTTTGGAATTCACACAGAAGGGCTTTTTAAATGAAATTGTTGAGTTCTCTGGGGTTCTCAGAGGCCTTGAAAACGAGGGGAAGCCTCAGGATAGTTAAAACCCCACCAGTGGATGTTTTCTAATGACAGTGAACTCGAACTTTGATGGATTTGTTTAGGAAGGTTTTAGCTTCGATTTGAGTGATTCCAAAGGAATTTTACTAAATTGGGAACCTAAATTTTATAATAGAAAAGAAGGTTATCAAAAAGGAGCTAAAACAAGCTAAAAATGAAAATGCCAGGATGAGAGGGCAAAATTAGGATTTTTGAAAAGTCTTCCTTAGCCTCCACCTATATATATAGGGTGCCTCACCTCCTCACTCATTTAGACACAATTGTTTCTGCCCTAAACCAGAGGAGAGAGCTAGGGTTTGAGGTGCACCAAAGGGAGAAGAAAAGAAGGAGAAATACAAGGCAAAAGGTATGGATTTTTGGTTGTTTTTCATGCTTTTTCTTTAGCAAACCTCTTCTTCTCCATTTCCTTTTCTTTCCTATGGTTTTATTGAAGTCTATAGATCTATTTTGAGGGAAGAACAAAGGGAAAATTTCAGATTTAAAGAGAGGAGGCTAGAGAAAGGAAGAATCAAGCAAGAAAACAAGGAAAAACAAGGTAAAAGTTCTATCCCATGGTAGCCACTCCTCCTTCCTTTTCTTCCTTGGTTCGTCCAACATGAGAAGCTACAAGAGGGCTTGGATTTTAGGCAAAACCAAGGATGAATCTTAGGAAAAGGAGTATGGAGGATAAGAATATGCAAAAGGAATTAACAAATAACCATGAAAATTCAAGATAGCAAATCTAGGGTTTCAAGTGTTCTTTGCAAAATCTGATTTAATGCCTTAATTCCTAGGCCTAAATAAGTGTTTGAATGAGCTCCTAAGATCCCTAGAAGGCTTCCCACATGCATCCTCCATCAAGAAAACAAAACAAGCTTCCATGGAGGCCAAATGCTTCATAGTCTCAGTCTAAAGGGGATGAGGAACCTAGGGAGAGTTTTACATTTTTTCAAACCCATTTTTGAGTCATATATGATGAATAAAAATAAGGGAAAACCTTGGAAAAAATTTAGGAGGCCTAGAGAATGAATTAGTGTCTTAGGTTCCATAATATAACCTAAAGAAGTAACATGTAGTTAGGCTCTTTGTTTTAATTGTGTGATGACTCCAAGAGGCTTAAAAGGAGTCAAGAATCATATATGAAAGGAAAGAATGGAGCTTAGAACTTATTTAATAGGTGTTTCTTCATTAAGTGCATTTTTGGAACCATAAAAGGGTTATTAGACCAAGTTAGTGTTTAAGGAGGATGTGTGGCCTTAGAATTGATTCTATGAACCTAATTGGCTTCCATATATTGTATTTAGGCCAAGAGAAACCAATTCCACACCCTTGTGTGTGTGGGGCCGATGAAGGGAGCATTGTTTCAAGAAGAAAAGTGTGTGGTTGCGACAAAGGTAGTTCACTCCTCCTTCTCTCATGCATGGATGTATGCTTGACTTATCTTTGAATGTGTGTATGTGTGTTTTAAGCTATGAAAAGTGTTCTAGCATGAGCTCTTGTTCCATGGTACCATGATGATGCATTATGTTTTCAAATGATATTTATTATGTTTGCTTGGGTTTGCTTGAGTGTGGAGAAGCCAAGAACTCTTAGCTATGGTGAGGATGAACCAAGAACCCTTAGAAATAGTTTAGACAAAGCAAAGTGTCCTCCCAAAAGTGAGGTTAAGCCAAAACCTCCTTGAGATAATGGGTGAGGTAAGTCCAAAATCTATAAGTGAACAGGTAAGGCTAGTCCACTTACTTGGCAAGCCTATGGATGCTTTGTTTGACTTGCTCACATACCAAGATTGCTTCTTGAATGTTCATGTCATCTATTATGCTCATGCATGCATTTTCAAGACTTGTTTTGTATCTTTTATGTGTGACTGAAAGGGAGATGAGCTATTAGGATTCTTTGAATCTCATTCCCTCCTCTCCAATGTTCTAACATACTAGGTGGACCAAGTAGACAAGGTAATGGGAGCCAACAACTTAGAAGACAAGAGATTGACATCAATTTGCATAGATTTGCTTCTTTATAGCCATATGAGTGGAAAATGTTGTAATCTATTTTTGTATATGTCCTATGACATTATGAACATGTATAATTATACTAATGTATCATGTACAAATGAGATTTAAGGTTATATGTATGGAAATGTGCATTTTGGACATGGAATGACAAAACTAACATTATGTAAATTTGTGTATGGCATGGGGTGAGAGTGTGAGTTTCCAAATTCTGGGTTTGTTCACCTTTGAGACAAGTTTAAAATTTCATTTTGGTGCAATCCCACGTGCTCAAGTGGCCACGCAAGCTTGGGAAGCAAAA
Source organism: Erythrophleum ivorense (assembly GCA_026724425.1). Classification (NCBI taxonomy): domain Eukaryota; kingdom Viridiplantae; phylum Streptophyta; class Magnoliopsida; order Fabales; family Fabaceae; genus Erythrophleum; species Erythrophleum ivorense. Next base: position 829,603 of record JAIUCV010000030.1, on the reverse strand, counting down.
TTGGACACTTTGATGCTAGTAGAGACCATAAAAATGACCAAATTGGAACCCTATAGCACAAACTGACCAAATGGATGAATCTTCCCATGAACTTTGGCAGACCATGTAGAACTCATTGAGCAATTTTTGGGAAGCTAAAGTGCAAAAATATTAGAGCTCTACATAATTAATTATGAATTTTCAAATTTGGGATTTTTCTGCTGTTCTAGTGCATGAACTGTTCATATTGTCAATTTTGTATTCTATGTCATATAAGGGCCAAATGGTGTCCAAAGCTTGTGAAATTTTACAAGTATAAACTAGAGGTTATAAGATTTCTGTGGCCACAAAGATCACCTCATTTGGGGGTCTGAGCAAAGAGTTATGAATATTTGAAATTTAATTTCAGTACCAATAGTGTCACTTGACCTCCTGTACTATTCCATCATAATTCAGTTCCCAAATGGACTTGACGTGATCTGGAGATGTTTTTTTCCTTAGAATTAACATTCATCTTAGATTGACTGAATTTGCACAATTCTGATATTTCTAGAATTAGTTATAAATTTCCAAAGTTTATGATAGTAACTTGTGATAGTAGCCCAGACAGCTAAGACCTTAGGTGCTTTTCGAATGTCAAACTTCGTATACTTGATGTTCCGTGACTTGGAATTATTTTTACCATAAGTAGACATCTGTAGCTTTCCATAATGGTAAAGAATGCATGATTTCAATTTTTTTAAAATTAGTTATGATTTTTCAAAGTTTGTGATAGAAAGCATGAAATTCTGGTGAGGCTATACCATGGTATTTTGAATGTTTCTTTCAATTGCACAAGTTCTAGGCCATTTCCTTGGATGGTTTTGAGTTGTATTAGTATAATTAAATATTAGAATGAGTTAAATGAGTTTATATGGTCCATGGGGTACTAAATGAAAAATTTATACGCTAAGTAATGCAAAGAAATTCATTATTTTAATGCCATTTTTCTTACTCCTTCATGAAATGCATGATATGAGACATGGAGGTAGCATGAGATAAGCTAGAGAGTTATAGTGTTACACATCTAAGAATGGAGGAAAAAGAAAAGGAGAAATCCAACAAAAAGGTAAGAAAAGTGTAGCAATTCATGCTTCTTCCTTTAGCAATTTGATTTCCTTTCTTCTCCTCCTTCTTCCCATAGCTTTGGGCACATGATTTGGTTCTATTTTGAGCTTAGGCCAAGGGGGAGGAGTTCGAATTAGAGGAGGAGAGCCAAAGGAAAAGGAAGAGCATTCAAAGAAAGCTTTAATTCAAGGTAAAACTATTAAGCTCCATGCTTCTTCCTCCTTGTTCATGTATGGGTGTGTCCAGCCAGCATATGGACAACAAGGAGGGAGTCGTTTTAAAACAAAACCAAGGGTGAAACTCATGAATTGGAGGGTGGGTAATAACATAGTGCAAAGAAATTCAAGAAAGAATGCATAAAGTTCAAGATTTGTAAAGTTAGGGGTTTGTGTGTCACCTAAATTCTGATTTTATCCAAGAGTCCCTGGGCTAATGTAAGTGCTTGTATGAACTCCTAAGATCCCTAGAGAGCCTCCCACATGCATTTCCCATCAAGGAAAGCAGGATAATTTCCATTGGTGCCAAAAGATGCATAGGTTCGGCCTAGGCTAAAAGAAGCACCAATGGATAGTTTCAAATTCTTCCAAGCCTAGATTTATATCATATATGATGGCAGAGTATGAAAGGAAGCCTTAGAAAAATTTTAGAAGTTATAGATAATGAGATAAAGGTATAGGTTCCATATTATAAAATAATGAAGTAACACATAGCTAGGCCCCTTAAAATAATTTTGTGATGGCTCCAACGAGTCTAAATGGAGTCAAGAATCATAGAATGGAAGAAAGAAAGGAGCCAAGATCATGAATTCTTGTAGTTGCTTCATTAGGTGCTTTATGGAAGCATAATGGAGCCATAGAATAAAGTAGCTTCATGTAATGTATGTGTGGTGCCAAGACTTGCTCTCATGAGTGATTTATACTTCTTTTGATGTGTTTAGGCCAAGAGGAGCTAGTGCCTCCAAGTATCATGGGTTTAGGTGAAAGAGGGAGGAAGAAACTAAAGGAAAAGTGTACTTGTATAAACAAGGTAGCTCTCTCTTCTTTCTCTCATGCATGAGTGGATGTTTATCTTGTCTTTGAATATGTGTGTGTATGTTTTAAGCCATGAAAGATGTTTTAGCGTGTATCTATATGCCATGGTACTATGATACTTTGTTAAGCACTTGACTGATGTTTCATGAACATGTCTTGGTTTGTTTGAGTGTGGTGAAACCAAAAGTCCCTTAATGAGAGTGAGGATGAGCCAGAAGCCCTCAAGAATCGGTGAGACAAAGCCAAAAGTCTCAAAAGAGTGAGGCTTAGTCAAAAGTCCCTTAAGAAAAATGGGTGAGGCAAGCCCAAAATCCCAAAGAGAGTGCGAGAAGCTACACCATTTCCTTGGCAAGCCTATGTACATTTTATGTGACTCCTTGAGTGCAACAAATGTTTTATGTATGATTATGCACTCTATGATATCCATGCATTCATTTTTAGATTTAAATTTGAATCCTTTATGTATTGTTTAAAGAGAGAAGAGTTATTGGGATTTCTAGAATCTCATTCCTTCCTCCTTATTGCCTAACATGTCTAGGTGGACTAAGTGAACAAAGGAATGGGAGCCACCAAGCTTGATGAAGAAAGATTCACAAAGAAATGTGCTACTTATTCTATTTGTAACCATTTTGATGTCATATGATGTAATCTTATGATGAATATGTTGTATAATCATTTGAACAGATGTAATTACATGGATACTTGATGTATATATGAGAATTGATGCCATATGAATATTGTAGCAAGATCTTGCTTGACATTGAATGGCAAGATGAAGCTTGTATATTATTGTGTATACCTTGGGGTGAGAGAGTAAGTTTGTGAAATATGGGTTCGTGCACCTTTGATACATGTTTAATAGACCATTTTGGTGCTTCCCCATGTGCTCAAGTGGCCATGAAAGCCTTGAAAATAAATTTGGACCATTTGAGACTTTTAGAAAGCACAAAATTGACCATTTTAGAACCCTATAGTACAATCTGACCAAATGAACGAATTTCCTCATGAAATTTGGCATTCATATAGATCTTGTCTAGAGATTTTTGGGAAGCTAAAGTACATATTATTTGGAGCTCTAGAGAATATTTGGTGAATTTCCAAAGTTGGCATATTTTTATGGATTTGGTCCTGTCACTGTGCAATTGGTCAAAAAGTCCATCTCTATTATTAGTGAGGAAAATAGTGTCCAATGGCTATGAAATTTTACAAGAATAAACTAGACATTGCCAGTGACTTGTCGTAACTAGAAGCACCTCATTTGGAGGTCTGAACAGAGAGTTATGAATTTTTGAAGTTTATATTAGTAAGCTATATTAGAAACGCTGGCCAGTCTGACCTATGTTATTTTTCTATTGTCAAACATGGCCCAAATGATGCTTTCATGACTTGAAATTATTTTTACTATAAAGTTAACATCCATAACTTTTTAGAAAGCTATGGGTTGCTTGATTTTGAATTTTTTAAATTTAGTTATGATTTTTCAAAGTTGCACTAGAAATCTATTAAATTGGACCCGAGACTGACTTGCATTATTTTGTGTACATATGCTATAAGATCGAGTTTTTGGCAACATTTTGAGATGGTTTTGAGTTGTATGAATGTATTTTAATTGGAGGATGACATGAGTAAGTTCATATGGCCCATGGAAAGCGAAATGAAAAATTTAAGTATAGCGTAAAGTAAAATAATGCAATATTTTAATTGAATTTTTCTACCAATCTTGCTATGCCAAGGAAAAGTGACTAGGAATGAGGTGGAGAAAGGTTAGATAAAATTGGTGCTACACTTCCCTTGGAAATGGATTTCAACATTTAATTGAGTTTTCTAAGTGTAAAAGAACTCTTATAGCTAC
>JAIUCV010000030.1:0-206887 GCA_026724425.1 Erythrophleum ivorense | reverse complement strand
CAATGAAGACAAGCACAACAATACCAACAGCCATGTTACTAACCTTACCACCATCCTTATGAGGTTCACCCCAATTACATTGAGCCATACCGCAATTTCCATGTGCAAGAACCAGAGTACTATAATTACAACTTTCATGAGGCATATATGCAGTAAGAGCTTCAGAGAGAACCAAGTTAGGAAGAGAGGATTAGGCAATTAGATGCCTTTAATCTTTAACTCCAACAGGAGAATGAACATTTACACTTTCAAAACCAACAAATGATTGATAACCTCATGAAGGATTTGGGAGTTCAAATGAGTCAATCTATCACAAGTGCTATTATATTGAAAGAAGAGCAAATTAGAAGAGAATGTATAGAGGAGGAAGTGTCTTATTCATTGAGACTAACTCTAGTTTACATGATAGCACAATGAATACTAATGCAAATGATGATGTTGCTTTTAAATTGCATGATGATGATGTAGATAAAGAAATTGCTGTTGAACTCCCTGATATGATTAATTATGGTAATGCATTGAGTAGAAATGATACATTTGTTAATGTTAATGAATCCTTGTGTACTGATGCACTTAGTTTTTCTACCCCTAGTTGTGATCATAGTGATGATTTCATTTTTGAACCAATTGATGATGATTCTATTAAGTCTAGGTTAGTGGATAAGTGTGGGGGTGGCTTAGCATTTGATAACATGATTGGTGAAATCATAGATGTAGCATGTGATAAGGATAGGAATAGTCAAACTATTGAGCAGCTTGTTATTGTTGATAATTTAGACTCTACTCTCCAATTTTTATGTAATGAATTGCATACATGTCCTATATGTGTTGAGATAGATGAGTTTTGAGGTTTGATGATTCTGTTAAGTCCATGGATCCAATTGTCTGCACTGAAATTGTGGATAAGATTGATTCTACTTATCAAACTAGTATTGATGAGAGCATGCATAGAGATGAGCATACTAATATTAATATTTAGAATCTTATTAATGCTTGTGCTGTTGTTAACACTAGTGAGAGACTTGATTTTATTGATGATCATTGTCTAGAGTCTTATGAGTCTACTAATGTCTCTTTGGTTAGAAAGGATAGTATTTCTCTTGTTAAGAGTTCTGAACAAGTTCATGCAGTTGGTGAGCTAGTTCCTAACAATCAACAAACTCTCCTAATTGAGATGAAGCAACTACTAGATACCTTGGAGGATTTTCACTTCAGAGACTGTGAGAAGTTACAATTGAATTTTTCTATTGATGCAGTGAGTCTTACTGATGAAAGTCCAGTTGATTTCATTAGTTTTGATAGATATCTGGAGGATTTAGTATTTGATGCTTATAAAATTGATTTCAACTGTTCTTTCTTTAGGTTTGAACATACTAGATTTGATTTTTCTTTTTTTCTTGCTTTTAAACATGCTAAATTTGACTTTTTGAAACCACTGATGGTTGAGGAAGTCTATGCATCATTATTAAATGATCAATTAAAATGCTTCAAAGTGGTTAGACTTAAAGTTGTCAAATTAAGGAGAAATGAAGTTGTTTTAATTTTGGTTTTTGATACATATGATTAACTGGTCTTTTACAGAGTCCTTTTTGTTATCTTTTTTTCTACATTACTATTTGTTTTGTTCTGTTTTGTAGGTAATAAATGGTTGCTAGCCAGCTACATGGAAATCTAAGCCACTCTTAAGATCTTGATGCCATTTCATTTGGTTGTACACTTTCTTTTTCACTTTTTATATTATGCTGCCTTTCCTATTAATTGGATCTTATGCTGGCATTGAGGGACAATGCAATATTTAAGTGTGGAAGGGGGGATAACCATTCCATTTCATCTTTTCTTTTCTTTTTTAAAGATTTTGAGAAAAATTGAAATTTTTGAAAAAAAAATTGAAAGATAAGATGAGTTTTTTAAAATTTTGTACAAGTTGCAAGTTGAGATGATTATAACTTGCATACATTTTGACATGATAAATGATGGATCTTGTGTTTTGATTCAAGTGAAGTGGCAATGAATTTGATTTCAATGAATTATTTTGATAGCTATTTAGTTGGTGAAGATTTGAACCTTATTTGTTCATTTCTAATATGTATTCACCTATCATTACTCTCACTCTAGAACTTGTCTTGATTCTTTGTTGAGGCAATGTTTGCATTTGCATGCATGAAAATGATAGGCGTTCTTTTCTTTTATAGCTAGTTAGCCAAATAGCTAACATTTACATGCATTTTATTCATTGTTTAGCCACTTTAGACCTTGTTTATTTTCTTGATTAAGCCCATAGGCATGAAAAGTGAAAAAAAAAATTATTTTTTCACCTTGTTTTAAGATACCTTATGGATTTCAAAGAGCATTACATCTAGATTAGAATGGGTAAGGTGTGTTTTGAATCAATTTAGGCCATTGTTATTAATGAAAAAAAAATGGATAAAAAGCAAAAGAAAAACAATGAATGAAAATAAAAAAAATAAAAAATTACCAAAAAAAAATAATAGAAGGAAAGAATGAAAATCAAAGAAAGAAGTATTTTGAATTTTGTTTATACTTGTTGAAAAGAGGACTTTGAAATGCATATTTTGCCCTATCATAGGTTTCCTTTTATTGCTTTTGAGGTTCTAAGGTATCTATTGGTTTGTTTTTCCTTGTTTTTGTATACCCACTCATTTCATTCCCTAATCCCATTACAACCTTGAATAAAGTCCTTTTGATTTGTGCATAGCATTTGGCATAGGTGATGGAGACTTAGAAAATAGACAAGCTTATGGTAGTGAGGTTTTGATAGGTGAAATTTGAGTGATCTACATTGCCTTAATCACTTGAGAGTTAAGAGTAAACACTTATCCTATGTGAAAGGTTATGCATTTTAATTTATTCTCTTCAAATGAAATTGCCACGGGAACTTATTATCTTGATGCAAGTGAAGTTAACTTTGATTGTTCAAGTGTTGAAGAGTTGTAATCATTCTTTATCTTGTGATTTGTACACTTTCATTTTTCATTTCCATTCTCCACTTGCTATTTTATTTTCATTTTAGATTTTGAGATTTGCCCAGGAGGGCAAAGGTTTAAGTGTGGGAGAATTTGATAAATTCTATTTTATATATATTAATCCCTCCTCATTTAAACTTTTTGATAATAAATTATGGCTTAATGATGTAATTGAATAAAATTTGATTTTATTGACCATTTTTTTATTTTAGGAATTAATTTACAAAATTATTGAATTTTATGCTTAAATTTCTTTTAATTAATTTTGTAAATTTTCCTACTCAATATCTTTCTATTATTTGTGTAGACTTTTGGACAAATAGAAATTAAATGGTGGAGATTAATCTAGGAAGAATTGAAGAATGAATCAAGGGCTAAGAATTAACGTTGAAGGCAACATGTGTGTAACTTGAGGGAAGGAATAAATGGGCCACATTTTCAATGGAATTTAGAAAAAAATAAAAAATGAAAAAAATGGGGATGGGATTGTAACATCATATTCATTTAACTCATCTCATTTTCTAAACATACTTCCTTGAATAACACAAATTCTTTAGGAAAATCCATTAAATAATAGATTATTTTTGTGTTACGTCATAGATAAAATTTTCATTTTGTGTCTCATGGACCATATGAACTCATCCATCTCATTCTCTATTTAATTACACATATACAACTCAAACCCATCTTAAAATGTGGCTAAAAACTTAAGCTCATAAACCATATATATAAAAATCACATGTTTTAGCCTTGGATTGGTGTGCCAGGTTTCTGTCATGAACTTTGAAAAATCATAACTAATTTTAGAAAAATCAAAATCAACCATTCTAGAAAGATACAAATGTCTACTTTATGCTAAAAATAAGTTCAGACCAAAATAGGAACGTCTAGTCACTAGAAATCGATGAAATAGTACCCAAACTCATCTGGCACTATTGGTACTGTCACAAAATTTCAAAAATTCATATCTCCCTGTTTAGATATCCAATTGGGGTGATCTTGGTGGTAATAGAAAGCTTATCATATCTAGTTTATACCTGTAAAATTTCATGAGTATTAGACACTATTTGTCTCTTGAATGATATAGGAGAAGAAACTGACCATATAAACAATAATCATATCAAAATAGCAGAATTGGCAACTTTAAAAATTCATAATTAATTCCACAGAGCTTCAAATAATCTAGTCTTTAACTTGACAAAAAGCTCTAGATGAGATCTATATGCATGCCAAATTTCATGAGGAAATTTGTTCATTTGGTCAAATCTTGATGTTGGTTCCAAAGTGGTCAATTTTTGTGCCTTCTAAGGGTCTCAAATGGTCACATTAGCTTCTAAGATATTCATGGCCACTTGAGCACGTGGGAAAGTACCAAAATGGTCCATTAAACATGTCTCAAAGGTGCACAAATCCAGATTTCACAAAATCACACTTTTACCCTATAACACCATAACTTCTAGCTCATTTCATGCCATTCATAAGCTTTAGATCATCAATTCCACAAGAGCATATAAAAAAGGGGATGAAAATATGGATTTCTTTGCATTGCGCTATATTTAAAAATTTGCAATCAGTGTTACGTGGACTGTGTGAGCTCATACTATACATTTTCTTATTTAATTACATCCAAACAACTCATTTGCATCACAAAATCATGCCCACAACTCATGGAAACCGAAATGGAGTATGGAAAATGGAAGTTCATTCTCGGCCAGAATTGGCCTCTTTTCTAGGTAAAATTTCAAAAATCATAAATAATTCTAAAAAAATATAAATCATACAATCATGATCATTTTGGAAAGCTTAGGATGTCTACTTCACACTAAAAATATGCCCAGATCATAAAATTCATCACAGAGGACGTTTGACATCCAAAATGGTCCAAAGGTCTAACTGAATTCTGGAGCTGTCACAGAATTCTGTAGAAAACTTTGAAAATGTCCAATTAATTTCAAAAAAATCCAATCCATACAAATGATACCAATATGAAAAGTTATGGATGTTAAATAGAGAGAAAAAATATCTTTAGATTAGTTCATCAAACCTAGTCCTCAGAATTCGATGGAACAGTACCTCTAGTCGGGTAAGATTACTGATACTGGATAGAAACTTCAAAAATTCATATCTCCCTCTCTAGACCTGAAAATGAGGTGTTTCCAGTTGCTATAAGTTACTGTGAATGTCTAGTTTCTGCCTATAAATTTTGTAGCCATTGGACCATGTTTGCCCCTTAGATGACACAATTACACAACTGACCAAATGAACAGTACTGGTGCAAATCCGAAATTCTGATACCAACTTTGAAAAATCATCAAAACTTTCACAGACCTCAAAATGACCTGATCTTTGGCTTCCCAAAAAGCTCTAGAGAAGATCTAATTGCATGCCAAATTTTAAGTCAAGAAGAGGTCATTTGGTCAGACTTTGATATAAGAGGGCAAAGTAACATTTTTTTGTGTTAAAAGAGGACTCCAAGGGTTCAAATTTGCTTCTCCTACTCCTAAGGCTCTATGAGCACATGGGAAAGCATCAACATAGGCTATCAAAAATGGCTCAAATGTCTAACAATCCAGATTTGCAAAATTCACTCTCCCACACCAAAACATACACCATGTACATAATGCCAAAATCTTGCTATTCATACCAAAAACTTACTATATCATTTAATATAGTTCTAATTCTCATACATATACAATATGTTCATCCATTTACAAGTATTAATAAGTGCATACACCATGTACATCATTAGATTACATTTCTTGACAACAAAGTGGTGACAAAATGACTATTTCACAAATCCTTTGCCAATTTCCCTATCTTCAAGCTTGGTGGCTCCCATGTCTTTGTTCACTTGGTCCACCTAGCATATTAGGATATTGGAGAGGAGGGAGTGAGATTCAAAGAATCCCAATAGCTCATCTCCCATTCAATCATGCATAAAGAAGGTAATACAAGTCTTAAAGATGCATGCATGGCATATTAATATAGAAAATGGTGTAAGATATATTCTTGGCACTTACATAAAGCACACATAACACACTTAGGCTTGCCAAATGAATAGATTAGCCTCACCCACTTTCTTCAAGGTTCTTGGACTTGCCCCACCCTTTTTCTCAAAGGCCTTGAACTAAGCCTTGCTCTTGGGAGACTTTCTCTTGGTCTCAACCACTTCTAAGGGCTCTTGGCTTATCCTCACCGAAGATAGAAGGTTCTTGGTCTCTCCACATTCAAGCAAATCAATGCAAACATTCTAGGTATTATTTGAATACATAATGTAACACTATGATTCCATGGAACATAAGCATCATACTAAAACATAATTCATAGCTTAAAATACACATACACATATTCAAAGACAACGTAGACATTCATTCATGCATGGGAGAAAAGAGAGAGAGCTACCTTTGCCACACAAGCACACTTTTTCTCTTGAAATTGGATCTCCTCCCATGGCTACACACTCATAACTAGGTGAGGCTTGTTTTCCTTGGCCTAATTACACAAAATAAGAACCAATTAGACTCTTGGAACCATTCTTAAAGCTACCTATCTAGTTGAAACTCTAACTTTGTTTTATGATTCACTTATGGTTCCTAATGGCACTAATGAAGCAACACCCACTCTTTAAAGTCTAAGCCCCATTCTTTCCTCTTATACATGATTCTTGACTCCCTTTGAGCCTCTTGGAGTCATCATCCAATTAAAACCAAGAGCCTAAGTACATGTTGCTTCCTTAGGTCACATTATGGAACTTAAAGCACTAACTCATTCTTTAAGCTTCCTAAATTTTTTCCAAGACTTCCTCTCACTTTCATTCATCATATATGACTCAAAAATGGGTTTGAAAAAATTTAAAACTCTCCCTAGCTATGCTATCCTTACTTGGCCAAAATATGGAGCCTTAATGGGGTTTAATGGCTTTTTTATTTTTCCTTGACGAGGGAACCACTTAGGGAGGTTGTTAAGAGTTGTAGGAGTTCAAGGAAACACTTAAATAGTTAAGGGAACTCATGGATTAAATCAGTTTTTACAAACTCTTCAAGAATCCTACACTTTGCTAACTTAAAATTCAATGGCTTTTACTTACTTCCAATGATAGATTCTTAATCCTTGCACTCCAAAACCTCTAATCCCCCCTTGATTTGGACAGAAAATAGCCCCTAAGAATTGGGCTCATGGTGGCCAAATCGTGCAAGAGGAAGGGGGAGGAAGAAGCTACTAAAGAATGGAAGTTTTACCTTGTTTTCTTGCTCTTTCTTGGTTACTTTTCACTTTCCTTGGTTGCCTCACTCCAAACACAAATTTTTCCTCTCTGTTCTACCCCCAAAATAGCACCAAATATATTAAGAAAACCATAGGAGGAAAAGAGGGAAGGAGGAGAACAACTTTGCTTAAGGAAGAACTAAGAAAATCCAAGGATTCCATACCTTTTTCTTGGCCTTTTCTCCTTCTTTTGCCTCCTCCCTTGTGCGCTTAAAATGTTTAGTTCTCCTCTCTATTTTGGGCAGAAGAAAGTTGGTCTAAAGTGAGGGAGAGTGAACATGAGCTTTAAAGAAGAAGAAAGAAGCTTCCTTTTTAAAATTGTTTCCAATTTCACCCTTCGCAATAGCATTTCTGGTTCGGCTTTGTTTTAACTCCTTTTTTAGAATCGTCTTTTTTATTATAAAATTTAAGTTTCCAATTTAATAAAATTCCTTTGGAATCATGCAAATCAGAGCTAAAACCTTCCTGAATGAACCAGTTAAAGTTCGGGTCAACCGACGTCCGAAAGAGTACACCGGAAGGGCTTCACCGGTCCCGGGGCTTCCCATGGTTTTTGGGGCCTTTGAGAACCCTAGGCAACTCAAAATTTTCATTTAAAAAGCCCTCCTAGGTGTTTTTCTAGAATTGCAATTATTTACAAAAATGGCACTGATCTTTCGACAAATTTTTTGAATCACTCTTATTCTAATTTTTAGGTAACTCAAGGCTCAAATCCTCATTTTCTATGATTTAGAATTTTATTCTAATTTTTGTTGGTCTTAAATAACTCACCTCAGGGGACTTGCTTTGAAAACTAACTCATTTTGATATTTTTATGAAAAATTGGACGTTACACACCCCAAGGTATACATAAGAACATACAAGCTTCATCTTGCCATTCAATGTCCAAAAATTGCTATATCATTCACATGGCATCAGATCTCAAATATACATCAAGTATCTATGTAATTATGCATGTCCAAACGGTTATATAACATATTCATCATAAGATTACATCATATGCCATAAAAAAAGGTTACAAAGTGGACAAAATCACACACTTTCTTGTCATTCTTCCTCTTTCAAGCTTGGTGGCTTCTATTCCTTTGTTCACTTAGTCCACCTTGACATGTTAGACAATACAATGGGGAGGAAGGAATAAGATTCTAGGAATCCCAATAGCTCTTCTTCCTTTCAACATACATAAAAGGACACAAATTCAAGTATAAAAATGCATGCATGGTGTAACGCCATAATTTATTAGCTTATTTCATGCTATCTCCATGTCTCATATCATGCATTTCATGAAGGAATAAGAAAATAACATAAAAATAATGAATATTTTAGTGTTGCGTAGTGTATAAATTTTTCATTCAGTGTCCTGTGGACCATGTGAGCTCATGTATCACATTCTTATATTTCATTACATAGAACAACTCATTTTTCATCATTAAAAGCGGCCTACAACTGGTGCAAGGCAAGGGAATACACAAAATTTCATGATGTAGCCTCGGCCAGAATTTTTCCTTTTGTGCACAAAGTTTGGAACATCATAATTAATTCTAAAAAAAATCAAAATCATGCATTCTTTACCATTCTAGAAAGCTAAATATGTCTACTTTATGTAAAAATATGTCCAGGCTATGAGACATAATACAGAAAATGTTTAACATTTGAAAAGGAACAGAGGTCCGAATGGCTATTGGTATTAATACAAGTTTTTGCTACAAACTTCAAAAATGTCCAATTAATTCCACAAAAATCCAATCTATGCAAATGATACCAATATAGAAAGTTACGAATGTTAGCTAGAGGGAAAAAATAACTTAGACTAGTTTAGATATGCCCATAACTCAAAACCTAATCAAATAGTAACCTAGGTCAATCTAGACACCTAATACTAGACAAAATATTCAAAAAATTATATCTCCCTCTCTAGATATCCAAATGAGGTGCTTTTAGTTGGTACAGATCACTAGGAATGTCTAGTTTCTCCTTATAAAAGTTCGTGGCAATTGAACATCATTTGACTAATGAGTGAGAGAATTAATTTTCGGACCTAAGTGAACAGTACCCTGAACTAATTTCAGAATTTTTTCCAAATTTGAAAATTTATCAAATATTCCATAGACCTCTGAAAATTTTTCACTTTAACTTCCTAAAAAGCTCTCAACAAGCTCTAAATCTATCCCAAATATCAGATCAAGAAGAGCTCATTTGGACAAAAAGTGGTGCAGGTTTCCAATATGGTCAATTTTGCTTCATATAAGATACCAAATATGTCCAAATGACTTCCCTTAATGTTTGGCACCTCTTGGTCAAGTTTAAAAGCATGAATATGACTTGTATGAATTGCCCAAGTGGTTCCAAACCTTATACATCTCAATTTGGCCATTCCACTTCCATTTATACAATAATGCATCAAGTCTTCAAGAAGCTAATTTTGCCATTACATGCTCAATTTACATTCTAGTATTCACATAACACAATTTCTCATTTATACATAACATATTAACATAATTACATATGCTCAAGAGGTCATAGGTCATATATAATAATAGGTTACAACATTTACCACTTATATGGCCTTAAAGAAGCAAATCCCATGCACTTTCAATTGTAACGCCTCAAAATTAATTAAGGTGTTAATCATAGATTTAGGTTAATTAAGAATAATTAATATGGAATAATTGGGCAAGTTAAGTGAATGTAAATTTTGGAGAGGTAAACTATTAATATGAGTTTGGGATTTAATTGAGTTAGAAACTCCATCTAGGCCCAAATTAAATTAAGTAGGCCAAGGTTAGGAACTAATGGAGGCCCAATCATTTTAGGTGCAGACCTAATCTCTTTTATGTGAGATGTGGCCCAAGAGGGAGCACCTAGCGAGGGCCCAATCTGATTTAATGAATTAGAGATCCAAGACCCAACTTGCATAAGCTCTTATAAATGGCCCAATAACCCTTGTGCAGACCCAAATCAATTGAGTTCTTCAAACTTGATCTAGCCTAATTAAATTTATGCAGCTCGGCACATTAAAGTTGGCCCAACAAGGCTTAAATCTGAAACCCATTTAGTATTGGACCTTTGGGTCAGCCCATAACCCACATTAGACCCAACTTAAATCTAATTAAAACCCTAAACGCATCAACCTCTCCACACTTTGCTAAAACACAAACACAAGAGAATTTTCGCACCTTGAGAGGGAGGCTAGGGTGTAACACCCCATAATTAGTTAAGGTATTAATCATGGATTAGATTAATTAGGCGTAATTAATATGGGATAATTAAGCAAGTTGAGTGAATGGAGATTTTAGAGAAATAAATTATTAATATGGGTTTGAGATTTAATTGGGATAAAAATTCTATCTAGGCTTAAATTAATAGATCATGAGAAGAGGCTAATGAAGGCCCGATGGGTTAGGTGTAGACCCAACCCAATTTAGTGTGATGGAGGCCCAAAATCTACCTTGTATAGACTCTTCTAAGTGGCCCAATAACTCTTGTGCAGACCCACATTCTTGAGCTCTTCAAACTTGGCCCAAACCTAATTAAACTTCAGCAACTCAATGCATATAAAACTGGCCCAGTAAAATTCTGCAGCTCAACACTTTAAAAACTGGCCCAACAAGCAAAAACCTGAAGCCCAAATGAAGTTGGATCTTGGAGCAACCCATGACCCATATTTAACCCAACTAAAACCCAACTTAAACCTTAATGCTTCAGCCACTTTCTCATTTGCTGAAACTCAAGAAGAAAAATTCGAAGGTTGAGAAGGAGGCTAGGGTTGGGGGCAAGAATTCTGCATTTTCTCATATTTAAAGCAAGATTCAGCCAAGGTAATAGTTATACAACTTAATCCCCTCATTTTTCTCTTTAATTTGGTCCAATTAGTTTTTCATTTGGAGTATTTTCACCCTACCCAAAATCTAAAATGTGGAAATTTGGGGATTTTCTTAGTGAAATTCGTAGGTTGAGGTTAGGGCTGACCTTGGGTGAGTTTAAACCCTTCATTATGATGCTTCATTTGTTAATTTGAGACGCCCATAGCTGATTTATAAAATGGGTATTAATTCTGTACGAATTTACTTAGGATTTTGGGTGGAATATTGAGTTTTCTAGTGAAGGACACTCTAATCCTAATTTGGGATTTGTGGTGGCAGTTGCAAAGTTGTCTACAAGTGAGGTAACTGGGGTTTATATTAATTCCATGTATATATCTGATTTAATTTCATATGTTGTTGTATATGAATGACTTGAAATGTTAAATAAATTGGTTGGCTATCTGTTGAATTGTGATTGGACCTTGTGAGTCCATGGTGGAGCTGTGGTGCGGCTGCCACCCGTGCATGTGCTTCGATCGAGCACCGAGTTATGATCAAACCCCAAATGCACTGAGTCCCAATTGTGCTCAATAGGGAGTAGGTGTCGTGGATGGGCCTCTCCCGGTGTTAATGGCCTTTAACATGTGATAATATGATTGCTAGTATGGGATAGTAATCATGATAGCCTAATTGCTTCATTTGCTGATATAATGGTTATGATTCTGCTGTTGATTTTGATTCATGCATATATGCTAATTAAACTGGATATATGATGAAATTGCCTTGGTTATTGAGATTTATATCTCACCCCGTTTCATGGGATTAACATTTCAGGTGAAGGTTCTTCGGGTAAGGATAAAAGGAAGCAAGTGGATGAAAATTCATGAGCTCCAACATATGGGAGAAGGCTACACTTAGGCTGGCTTATTAGTAGAGATGTAATTTTGTTATTAGTTCACATAGCATCATCATGTATTCATGTTGCTAAGTGTAGGCATTTATATTTTGTTTGATTGAAATGTAACCGTTAAGGAGTTAAGTCTCATTAGAGTTGAATATTAATGTATGAACTTATAGTATCATATATATAGTTTTGTTGAAATTTGATATGGATTACCACATGGGAATTGTAGTCATATGATGCCTTGGATATGGACATAAGTTATTGATGAATGAAATATCTATGGAATGTGCATGGGATGTTAATTGTTGCTAATGCATGTGTTCTTGCTGTCATTTATTCATGAATTTGCTGATATGAGCTAGCTGGGCAAGTAGGAAGTAGTGTTTAAGTTTTGCAATGGTAATGGACGGATTGATGGGTAAATAGGGTAGATAAACACTATTAGAATCATATAAAATAAGGGAAGGTGGACCTAGAGTGTTTCTAAGATGAGATTTGGAGTGTAGAGGGCAAAATTTGGGTAATGTGGTCATAGAAGGGAGTCTCGCCGCTGCTAAGATGGCTTTGCTGCAGCCAAATGAGAGACAGAGCCAAAGGGTGCCATGGCATAACCAATCACGCCACGGCGCAAAGGAAAAAAAATGGTCTAGGAAGTAACAGTGGCGAGGAGCGCCGCGGCCTGATAAATCTCGCCACGGCGCAAAGTGAAAAAAAAATCACCCAGGAGGGTAACAGAACTAAAATTCACCGCGACGCATTATGTCCTGTCGTGGTGCGAGTCGAGGAAATAAAATAAGGGTTAGGCAAAAGCAAAACTCGCAACGGTGTAAATATATTATGCCGAGGCGAGAATCATGGGAGTTGAGAACAGTAGTTCCAGGAGGCGTTTCTACCGCGGCGCCACATAGGTAGGCCACGGCGAGATTTGTGAAACTTGTCCAGTAATTCCAAAGAGCAACTGGGCCACGACGAGGAAGGTATAGGCCGCAGCGCATGTCCCCAACCTACTACTTTTAGCCTAGAAACCCTAATTTCTTCAACAGTAATGGTAAGAGATGATATAGGAGCACTTGTGAGAGGTTATTGGATATTGAAACTGATGGACGGTTGAATCATAAACCCCTTATGATAGTAGGATTTCTTTTATACAAATTTTATTTTGTTGTGGTGGTATGGTGATGACCTTAAACATCAAGGTTCAAATTTTTTCCATATTTTCACAATGTGATAAATTGTAACCACTCAAACCTTGATAATTAATTATTAATCGTATACTTAACCATAATTACAATGATTAGAAGGTAGGGTTCTCACATAGGGTTCTAGGCAAGAAATCTACCATTTCTCACTTCTAAGCTCAAAATCAGCTAAGGTACTTGTTATATAACTTAACCCCCTTCTCTTTCTTTTGATTTTGGCCCGATCAGTTTTTCATTTGGAGCATTTTCACCGGACCCAAAATCTGAAATGTGGTTGTTTGGGATTTTTTTAGTGAATTTTCGATAGGTTAGGGCTGAGGGTGTTATTAGGTAAGTATAAACTCTTCATTTGATGCATTTTCTACTGGTTTAAGACCCCCATAATAAACTTATAGTATGGGCCTTAATTTTGTGTGAATTTTCCTATAGTTTGGAGTGATATCTTGATGTTTCTAGTCTAGGGAAGGCAAAACCCGAAATTAGAAGCTCTTGGTGATTGGGTAAGTGTTTCTGAGTAGTTCTATATAGCTTAATGAGAGACTCGTCACGCAACCCTCAAAATAAAACTAGGTTGGACTAAATATGTAGCTAATGGCACAACCTAGGTCATCTCCCTTAGAAATGGAGTTCAATGTTCAATTGGGTTTTCTAAGTGTTAAAAGATCTTAGAACTATCTAATTAAGAAGGGTTTTTGAACTAATTAAACTATCTAAAATGAAATTGAAATAAAATTCCTAATTGCTACCTAATTGATGAATTATGGTTGATTGATAGTCTTGTGACTAGCTTTGGATTCATCCTTTGATATCCACTATCCTTATCCTAATCCAATTGTAATTGATTCTGGTCTAAGAGTCCCTAATTGTGTCCGTTGGCAAATGATCTTGAATTACCACTCAAGATTCAAGAAATTAACAAGTTAATGTTGAATTGAGACCTCAATCCTACACCAAATCATTAATTCTTGCCTTTAGGATTGATGAATACTTGAATTGAATGATTAATTGATTAATTAGCCTCTAAATTAATACCCTAGGATATTTAATTAACCAACCAAACACCAAGAAATCCTCTTATTAAACATTCAAGCACTCAATCTCTCACATGCATTTCATCAAATACCTTGACTGCATACATGGATAATTGTAGGAAATTGAAAAATTCAGCACTTGATTCAATCAATTAATCAACAAAAGCAATCTCCTAATTAGTGTCTAACCAGCCACTAATTATAAACAACACAAATCTTCAATCAAATACAATCTTAACCAAGAAAATACAAAAAGAGAAAAGTATAGAAAGAGATGAGAATCTTAGCCCAAAATCCCTTTCTATCAATGGATTCAAGCTTCTCCAAGAGCCTCCTCTTAGCTAGCCATAAGAGAGAGAATTAAAGCTTCATTTTACAGTGAAATGAGGATGGAGGAGTGGATGGAATGAATTGGCAAGGAAAAGATGGACGCTGGAGTGGACGAAGGGTGTGAATGGAAATGACGATGAATGGATACGGAATGGAATCCCTCGATGGTGTGTCCAGTGTGTTTTAATAAGTCATGTGCCCCTCTCATGCTCACTTTCACATGCTAACCTTGTGCTAATTGCCCATAGCAATCCACATGTTTAGATGAAGCATTGATGGATGGATTAACGCGTTATTCACGTGCTGAAAAATGAGATGATGTCTGAGTGTATTCTCTTCTTGTCTCCACATGTGCTTTCCTCGTGTGAACTATTTAATTATTCTAACGTGTTGCTTTTTGCCTAACTCAACCCACATCAACCCATAGCTTGCCTTTACGTCAATTCATTGTGTTTTACTCTTTACTTCTCTTTCTTTAAATGCAACCTATAGCTTTTCTCGCAAACTTCGTCTCTTCTCCCATAGCTATACACATAAAGATTTTGCATGTTACAACTACTTCTCCTTCTTCGTCTATCTCTCAAATAGAGGCTGCTTCCTTCACTCGTTCTGCCAACTACTCTTCCATGTGGCTTCTCATCAAAATGTTCTTCTTTTCAAGCTTAAGTGTACAGCTTCTTCATGCATTCTGCTCCATGTAAACTCAGAAACCTAATGTTTCCTCACACACACATGTGCCTTCTCATGCTTTTCCTTTCAATGTAGAACCCAACTCAAGCCTCTCTTTCCTTCTCTTGCTCCAGCCATATTCAACTCGTGCAACTCGTGGTTACTTTTTCATTCACTCAACACGTAGCTTTTCTCCTTCCCATGCATGTTCTTCATTCGAGTTTGTCTTCCACATACTCTCCTTCAATTCTATGTTCTGCTCACACTTTCCCATGTGCATTAACCATGCTTCCAAGATAAAAAATGCTGTATACAAGAGCTACGTGACTTATGAGTGTGTTCTGTGCTTCTACGTAGGCTATGCATGCATGTAGTTGACTTGAACTGCCCCTTCCTTGAGTGTTATGTGAAGATGAAAGTGTTTGTGTGAATGTGCTGCAACGTGGAGCATAGAAGCTTGTGTGAGCTTATGTGTGTATTCCATGAGAGAAACAAAGGAGTTGAAGCTGACTTCTTCTTCAAGACCCATTGCTCCTATTCAAATGCTATTTTATTCTTCCATTCCAATTCCATTGCCCATCAAAAATCTACAGAAATAATAGGAAAAATATCCACAAAATTATTTGAGATAAAATTGAGCATTAAAAACCAATAATTTGTAAATTAATTCCTAAAATGTAAAGAATGGCTATTTAAAATCAAATTCCATTCAATTACATCCATTAAGCCATATTTAATTATTAAAGTGCCAAAATTAGGAGGATTCATGTATATAATCTAGCATTCATCAAATTCTCCCACACTTAAACCTTTGCACTCCTGGGCAAAACTCAAAATCAAAAGAAAAAGCTAATGGGATGGCAAGTGGAAAAATGGAAATGAAAAAGAGAAGTGTAAAAATCACAAGCTAGAGACTAAAACTCTTTAACGCTTTAACAATCAAAGTTAACTTCACTTGCATCAAGAAATAAGCTCCATGGCAATTTCACTTGAAAAGAATGAATCAAAATGTATAGCCCCTCACATAGGTTAATGTTTACTCCCAACTCTCAAGTATTTAGGCAATGTGTATCACTCAAACTTCACCTATCAAAGTTCACTACTATAGGCTTGTTAAGCTTTTAAATCTCTACTACCCATATCAAATGCAAAGCAAAAATCAAGAGGACTTTATTTATGGTTGTAATGGGGTTAGGGAATGAAATGAATGGATACAAAAACAAGGGGAAAACAAATAACACATAGAACACCTTAGAACTTCAAAAGCAATCAATATAAATCTAAGATAGGAGAGAATGTGCATTCAGAGCCTTATTTCCAACAAGTATAGGCAACTACAAACTCAATCTGAAACGCTTCTTTCTTTTGATTTTCAAATGTTTCCTTTTCTCTTTTTTTTTTTCAATGTATTGCTTTCTTTAGCTTTTCCATATCTTCTTTTCTGTAACTTTTTTTTTGGACATATTCCTCAATTTTTTAGTAACAATGGCCTAAATGGATGCAAAGCATTCATTCATCTATCCTAGTTAGATGTAATGCTTCTTGAAATTCCTAAGGCTTCTTAAAACAAGGTGGGAAACATTTTTTTTTAATGGCTATGGGCTTAACAAAGAAAATAAATCCAAGTCCAAAGTGGCTAAAACAATGGATAAAATGCATATCAAGGTTGGCTTTTTGGCTATCTAGCTATAAAAGAAATGAATGCCTTATTATTTTCATGCATGTAGATGCAAATGTGGTCTTAACAAAGAATCAAGATAAGTTCTAGAGTGAAAGCAGTGTTAGGTGAATACACACTAGAAATGAACAAATACGGCTCAAATTCCTCACTAGCTAATGGCTATCAAATAATTCCTTAAAATCAAATTCATTGCAACTTCACTTAAATCAAAACATAAGATTCATTGCTTTATCATGTCTAAATGAATCCAAGCTACAATCATCTAAACTTGCAACTTTCACAGAAAATTTTTTTAAAAAAATCACACTATTTTTCCAAAATCTCAAAAATTTTCAAATTTTTTAACAAAGGAAGCAAAGAGAAGATGAAATGATGAAATGGAATGAAATAGCTCTCTGCTTTACACTTAAATATTGCATTGTCCTCAATGCCAGCACACAATCCAGTAAATAGATAAACAACACAATATAAAAGAGTGAAAAGAGAGTGTATACAATCGAATTAACTTGAATCAAAGATCTCAAGGTAGGCTTAGATTCCTATGTAGCTGGTTAGCAACTGTTTATTACCTACAAAACAGAAACAAAACAAAGTGTAATATAGAAAAAGAAAGGAAAACTAAATCCTAAACTAAAAAGAACTCTATCAGAATAACTAATCATATGCATCAAAAACAAGAATTAAAACTGCTTTATTCCTCTTTAGTTCAACAAATTTAATTCTCACTACTTTAAAGCATTTTGATTGATCATGCAGAGATGATCCATGGACTTCCTCAACCATCAGTAGTTTTGGAAAGTAATATTCAGCATTTTCAAGAACAAGAAAAAATGAAAAATCAAATTTAGGACATTTATAACCAAAGAAAGAGAATTTAAAATCAAATTTAAAAACACTAGACTCTAGACTCTCTAAATATCTATCAAAGCCAATAAAATCTACTGGACTCTCATCAATGAGAGTCACTGCATCTACAGAAAAGTTAATTTGCAACTTCTCACAATCTTTTGAGTTCAAGTCCTCTATGGTATCTGGCAGTTGCTTCTCCTCAATTGGGAGAGTTTGTGGCTTTTCGGGAATTAGCTCAACAACTTTAGGAATCTGTTCAGAACTCTCAACAGGAAAAATAGTATCTTTCCTAACCAAAGAGACATCAGTAGGCTTACAAGATTCTAAACAATGATGAATAACAAAATCTAGTCTCTCACTAGTATCAATAACAGCACAAGTATCAACAGAGTGTTCAATATCAGCACTATCATTATGCATACTCTCATTAATACTAGTATGATCAGTGGAATCAGTATCATTAATAGTTTCAGTGCAAAGAAAGGACTCTTTGGATTCAGTAGACTTATCAGACTTCAGAAACTTATTAATCTCAACACATATGAGACATATTTGCAATTCATCACATAAGCATTTCAAATTAGAATCTGATTCATCAATAATAACAAGATACTCAACAATTTCACTGTCTATATCATTATCACATGCTACATTCACTATTTCATCAGCCATATCTGTAACGTCTTTTCTAATACCCTTCTTTATTTTATATATTTATGGAGAATTCCTTATTTGAGTTTAATCATTTTTTTTATTTTAATTATTCCTTCATAATAAAATCTAATTAAAGGCGTAGCGGACTACAGCAATAACGACAATACACTGTAAGTTATACAAACTAGTTTAAGAGTTCCTTTATAAGGGAATAAGGTCATACAAGTCACATCACATCAAAAGGGAATCTATCCTATAGCTATTCAAAAAAAAAGTTCCCAGATAACAAAAGGGTCAGTATCAGCTATTGGGCCTATGTTCATGCAAATGGAGGAGTGGGAGGGTCAACTCCACCCACTGGGAATGTGTGGGACTCTAGCTCTCCAGGGGACACAAAGTATATTGGTATAGCATAAACAACGTCATCACATAATATGATGCGTATATTATGGATGACGAAGACCCATCCCCTGAGTGGGAATTAGATCCACTCTGCCTGGAGTTCTAGGGTCACTTGATAAATTGGCATCTAAGAAAAATATAAACCACAATAGAGTCAAAAATAATTTTCTCAGTAACATAGACAGGATCAATACCACATAATATCCATGAAGAAGAGTCAAGTACTTTTGATAGACAACAAGCAATATAATGGCAAGACAGCAAATTTATCGAGCAATATAAGTAGAGAAATATTCCTGTCAGCAATATCTAACATGAATATGAAATAGCAAGGTGAATAGGCATATTACATCTAAAGATAGGACATGAATGAAATACAAGAATTGCCTCAACGTAATTGATATTCAGCAATTGCAAGATATTCAGGAGATTTCTACATGCATCTACATGCATAGAATAGAGAAGGTATCACAACAATATTTATTCTCTCTTGACCATTAGGCCTTGGAGACTGCTAGGCCCAACACTTAGATCATGTCACACTAGCTTCGGCAGGCTCAAGCCCAACTCATGTTGCACTGCCATGACATAGCAGGCTCACCCCTGCTTCCTTTACTAAGGTGTCCCCTAGTAGGTACCTAAGGAAAGTCATATACAATATCACAATAACATGTCATCTAAGCCATCATTTGATCAAGGTATATAGGTATATTTGGAAAGAACTGTCTTGCACAACTCTGTGCATCAATAAATAATCCCGATAGCATAACAGCGTATTGGAGTCCGAAAATTAGTGGTTTAGGTATTTTAAAATATCTTTAAGATTGGACATCTAACACAACAGCAGCTACCCAATGGCCAACTCTGGCACACACAAGGCTCATCCCTTGGATAAGGCTACTTCACCATATATATTGGTCAGTCCTTTACCAAATAGCCCATGCTCATATAATCAAGTAATAAACATCATATTATCCATGTCAAGAAATAAGGTAGTATATCAGCACAGCAAACAATGTAATTCCAGAACACATGTTATCACATATTCCATTCTTGACATAACGCTTTGTAATTTTCCAACTATCATAAATAAGCTCTAAAATTTACAAAATAAATATCAGCATAATCTAGATAGAATGTAGAACATATTAGGCCACAATAATCATGCAAAACATATCAAATATCATCAGGAAAAATTCAAGAACATTTTGGTCAACATTTTTCTCAGGAATTTGACTTTTTATACAATGATCCATAATTCACCAAAATTTCACCATAGGCTTTTATTTGTCATGTAGATCGACCTAATTTAGTTGGATTTAAGAAAACTATTCCCTAGGTATATGTACATGTGTTGGCCGAATCTATGCATCTAAGAAGATATGTGATTTTGCTTCATTTTCATGTCACCAAATAGCCACACATACATATTCAAAGGAGATAAACAAAAGCCCTCAATCAATTTCTCGAGATTTCATAAGTATTCTACAATTTTCCCAAGTTAAGATTCTAGGGTTCCTTGCCAATTTCTTCATGAAAATCAAAGTTGTATTAATCTTCCTCTTCTTTGGGCTTTCTTCCATCACTTCTCCCTTAATTTTCTCTTCAATTTCTCCCATGGCATCTTGAAATACAAAGCTTCTTGATTTGTAGAAAATTTTCCAAGATTAGGAATTTTCTTGAATCACATGAATCCATAAGCCATATATATGATTTCTCCCTCTTTTCTCCATCTTTTCATGGCTAGAATCCATGGAAACAACAAAATTTCCTATCTTCTCATGCCATGTACGAAATTTAAAGAGAAAGAGAAGAGAAGAATTCTTGGAGAAAAATAGAAGAAAAACCATGAAGAAGAAAGTCTATCTATATTACCTTAGCTTTGCATTGTTTGATTTTCCCCTGGTGGATTTTCTTTTTCTCTTCCTTCTCCCTTTTCTTCTTCCTTAGGCCGAGCTCCTTCTCCTTCTCCTTGTCTTGGCCAAATTTTGGTATGTATTTTGTGTGTGAGAAAATGGCATGAAAGTGTGGGTGGTTTATATATATATACTAGTTATGAATGGTCAAGATTTAATCTTGAAATAAGAGATAAAATGTAGGCCTTTAGATTAAATCAAAGATGGTGGTTTGATCTTAAAAAGGTGAAGAAATCTAAGCCATTAGATTGCATCAACAGTTTAGATCGTATCACGTTTTATGGATGAATATTAACCATTGGATTACCCTGGTTACTTTTTCATAATATGTGAAGATAAGATTGCATTTAATGCCGCTTAAGTTAGCGGTAACTTTTTCGTAATGTGTGAGATTTCTAAGATTTACTAACACAAGCCTATGTAATCGCTCCGTAGCTTGTGTAGTTTCTGAAATTCTCTTCCAACTTTCAGCTTCTTCTTCACACATGGCACCACATCACCTTTTTCTTTTCTATATGGTGCCACATCAGCACCTTCCCACTTCCTGGTGCCACGTTAGCTCTTCCCTGGTTAGACTTACAAAATTACCATTATTTTCCTAGGTTTTCCATAATATCTTATTTAATCTGTATTTTTTAAGTTTTTTGCTATATTGTAATATTATTTGTCCCTATGTGGGTCCCAAAAGTCCCAAAGAGTCTCTGAAGTCAAGTATGAAGGAGCTGGGGATTAAAATGCAAAGAAAAGTTATATGCCGGGCAAAATATATAAATTGCTCGAAAGTTTAGGGAACTCTAGTTTCACCCTCTATTCATGGTTTTAGGCACAAATATCAAAAAATTGGGTAAGAATCTCAGAAATACATGACTCACAATTAAACTCAGTTTGATGAGACGGATTTAATGACGCCACGTTGTCCGGATAGTCGGGCAGGATCTGGTTTGGGATCTGGTTAGCCCGATCAGTAGCCATGAGCTAGATAGAAAAAGAAGTTGTAATAACTATAAAAATAGAAATAGCTAAAGGGCTAAGAAACCCTAAAGGAGTTTCAGGGGTTATTTATTCCCCTAATATTCTCATTCCTTCTAAAAAAATTATCAAAGTTTGTTTGGGTGGCAAATGACAATTTTGCCCCTGGACCCCCCTAAAATTTCAAAAATTCTTATAGGTCCTATTTAGCTTATACTTCTCATATACGAAGCTATTTCATTCAAATTTTTTTTATCAAAGCTTAATAAATTTATTACATAAAATACTAAATAATTAAAAAATCTTAATTTTAGAGATGTTACAATATCATCATAGGCTAGTGAGAAATCATGTTGATCAGAATATGTGAGGAACTCACTAGTCTCGATGAAAGAATTAATTTGAGAGCATCTATCACATGTAATGGATCTAGCACACATACAATCAAGAGAATTATTTAAATCAACTATGGCATATGGTCCAGATGGTATGCTATCCCTAAACTCAGAAGATGCATCATCAACAGACTTATTAACCAAACTCACACTAAGAATGGCATGATCATCACATTCTAGGTCACCCTCACACTTATCTACTACCCTAGACTCAAGAGATTCATCATTAACAAGTTCATAAATGAATTTATCATTATGGTCACAGCTAGGTGTAGAAAAACCAAGTGCATCAGTACATAAGGGTTCATGAATATCAATAAATGTATCAATTTTGTTTAGTGCATTACCACAATTAACCAAATCAGGAGATTCAACAACAATTTCTTCATCAACATCATCATCATGCAATTCAGAATCAACAACATTGTATGCATTAGTAGTCACAGTGCTATCATTTAAACTAAAATCGGTCCCAACAAAATGCTAAGTATTAGAAGATGGAAGGATATTACCTAGTGAATAAGATTCTTCCTCCTCTATACATTCTCTTCTAATTTTCTCTTTAGTCAATTCAGTAGCACTTGAAGTCGGTTGATTCGTTTGAATTCCCAAAGTCTTCATGAGGTTGTCAAACCTTTGTTGATTTTCAAGATGCAACCATGCAGTTTCTTGTTTGAACTAAAGATTGTAGGCATCCCTTTGTTGGTTTCAAATATCAAAGGCTTCCAATTGCTGCATCATTCTCTCTTCCTAACTTAGTTCCCTCTGGACCTTTTATTACGTGTATCCCTCATGATAATTGTAAGGATGATATTCTGGCTCTTACACATGGAAGTTGTGGTATGGCTCATAATGATGGTGGTAATTGGGGTATACTCCATATGGATTGTGGTATGGTTCAATGTAACTGGGGTGAACTTCACAGGAATGAAGGTGTGGTTGGTAGCATGGTTGTTGGACTTGTTGGTATTGTTGGCTTTGTTGCTCTTATTTTTGTCATTCAAGAAGGCCTTGAAGCATTGTCTTGAGATCATCCAACTGCCTGAGGATCCCATCATTTTCATAAGAATTATAGACACATTGATTAGAATAGTAATATGGATCCATTTCAAGCAAAGAAAATGAGAAGTACAGTTAATTTTAGTACAAGAAAAATCACTAGTAAACTACCATTAAAATTAATTCTAAATCAAGAAAATAAAATCCAAATGAAGCTAAGACTTACCTAACTATTAAAAACACTCCTAAACAGCGATTAATGACACAAAACAAACTCAAAAAGTAAAGAAATTAAATCCAGAAAAATTGAAATTTTTTTAAAAAATTCAAAAAAATACTAAAAAATTAGAAAAAGTGCCTTAAATGTTGGAAAACAAAGTTTGAGAATTTTCTGGGTACTTTAAACAAAAATTCCAGCAAGCAGACAAATTGATACGCAACACCTAAATGATCCAAATCCAAGTTCAAAATAGAACAAAAACTAAGCTAAAATAGAACCAAAACAGAGCTAAAATAGAACAAAAACACTTAAAAAACTTTTTCAAACAATTGAGAATCCAATTTCCCGGCAACGGCACCAAATTTTGAGAGGCTCGTCGCGCAACCCTCAATAAAACTAGGTTGGACTAAATATGTAGCTAGTGGCATAACCTAGGTCATCTCCCTTGGAAATGGAGTTCAATGTTCAATTGGGTTTTCTAAGTGTTAAAAGATCCTAGAACTATCTAATTAAGAGGGGTTTTTGATCTAATTAAACATTCTAAAATGAAATTGAAATAAAATTCCTAATTGCTACCTAATTGATGAATTATGGTTGAATGATGGTCTTGTGACTAGCTTTAGATTCATCCCTTGATATCCACTATCCTTATCCTAATCCAATTGTAATTGATTCTGGTCTAAGAGTCCATAATTGTGTCCATTGGCAAATGATCTTGAATTACCACTCAATATTCAAGAAATTAACAAGTTAATGTTGAATTGAGACCTCAATCCTACACCAAATCAATAATTCTTGCCTTTAGGATCGATGAACACTTGAATTGAATGATTAATTGATTAATTAGCCTCTGAATTAATATCTTAGGATATTTAGTTCTCCATCAAATGAGGGTGGAGCATTCTTCCTAAATTGATTTAGCAACTTATGACTTGATACTTAAGCCTGTACTAGCTCTTGAGAGGGTGTTGGTGCATTATTAGGGGCGATTGGTTATGGTTCAGGGGCCTCTTTTCTCATCTCTCCTTTCCTAGCTAGGGCATCTTGCAGTAGCATTATCATTCCCTGTTGTTGCTATATCATGGCTTGCTACTGGTCTAATATATCCATAATAGTCCTCAAAAGATCCTTGGTTTCAACCTACTTAGCCCTTACTAGCCTACCCCTCTTAGTATTCACCATCTTGTTTGAAAAAGACCATAACCTCAGTATACAATTACAATTCAACAACATACATATTCATTCTAACTCATTTCCTAACAAACACACCATAAGCACAAACCATTCAAGCAATTCAACTTCCAAACACATAGCTAAATTGCTTGAACCTTTGCTCTAATACTAACAAATGTCATACCATATTATAACAACACTCAATTTACATTTCAAAAGGCTTGGAACATCTATTTTCATCTATTCAACACTTTTAGCAACAGAAATAATCAACATTAAAGGTGCAAATACTGTAATTTAGCCTAAATGCATCATTTTAAGTTCCCAATTCCAAAATTCATCCTTAATATATTTGCTCAACTAGAAACATCACAAAAAGAAACAAGGAATTTTGGCTTTTAGGCATGCATCATAAACTAGCACAAGTTGCATTCATTCTCATGCATCCATAATTTTGCCACTAACTTCAAAAAATTCAAATCAAGCTAGAGAACTCCAAATCATGCAAATGAAGACTTTCTGGAAAGCTTATGACATAAGCTACAAGTTGTAAAAATTTTAGATTAAAACAAATTCATTTGAGCCATAAAAAACTAATGGAACAGTACCACTAGTAGAATTTCGTGCATATGCAAACCTAAAACTTTGAGTATGCATATCTTAAGCTACACAATTCCAAATTGTGTGATCATAGTGACTATGAAAAACTTATAATGCCAACTATTTGCTTGTAAATTTTCATAAGCATTGGAATTCATTTAGCCCATTAAATATATCGAAAACCAAAACTGACTAAATGAATAGTACACAAACTGTAACACCATATATTTCTAGCTTACTTCCTATCATTTCTAAGTCTCACATCATGAATTGCACAAAGAGAATGGAAAAAATGGCATTAAAATAATGCCATATTTAGCGTTGCGTCACGTATGAAACTTGCATTCGGTGTCACATGGACCATATGAGCCATACATCACATTCCCATATTTAATTATATGAATGAAACTTATTTGCATCACCAAAATTGGCCTACAACTCGTGGAAATCAAAGGGGAGCATCAAACTCACACTTATATTTTTTGCCAGCATTTTGTCAATTCTGTTACCAACTTTGGAAATTTGTAATTAATTCGAAAAAAATCAAAATCAAGCATACTATAGCATTCTGGAAATCTACAGGTGTCTACTTTATGCTAAAAATATGTTTAGGCTATGAAACAAAACACAGAAGACATTTGATATGCAAAAAGGTACAAAGGTTTAGATAGCTACTGGTATTGATGCAAGGTGTTTGATATAAACTTCAAAAATGTCTAATTAATTCTACAAAAATCCAATCCATGAAAATGATACCAATTTGGAAAGCTATGAATGTTATATTTATGGTAAAAATAGATTTAGACAAAAAAATGTTTAGCAACTGGAATTCAATGGAACAGTGACTCAGGTAGTGCTGCACTACTGTTGCTATTCCAAAAATTCAAAAATTCATATCTCTTAACTCAGACCTCCAAATGAGGTGCTTCCAATTGCTACAAGTCACTGTGAATGTCTAGTTTTTTCCTATAATATTTCGTAGCCATTGGACCACGTTTACCCCTCGAATGATACAATTACACAACTGACCAAATGAACTGTATTGGTGTAAATCTGAATTTCTGATACCAAATTTGAAAAATCATAGAAAATTCCATAGACCTCCAAATGACCTAGTATTTAGCTTTCAAAAAAGATCTAGGCAAGATCTAATTGCATGCAAAATTTTAAGTCAAAAAGAGGTCATTCGGTCAGACTTTGCCATAGCTCAAGATTAGGGCACTTTCAATCCCAACAAGAGGCAAACTTGGTCCAAATGAGCTCTACATTACTCCACACCCATTTGAGCAACTTAGAAAGCATAAATATAGCATAAATAAGTCTCTCATAAGGTCTAAACCATCATGCAACTCAAATTCATTATGCCATTTCCATAAACATACATGCACAAGTGAGCTTCCAAGGGGTCAAATTGCACACTTCCACTCATTTAACTCTATTCTTGATACATATACTATCTTTACATCATTTTACACTTGTTCAAAGTGTCATGACTCAAAAATAACATATACATATATACTTTGACATTCTAATACATCAAAACTAGCAAAATTTGCCAAGAGATGGATATTTAAACTCCTTGGCTTCCATCCTTTAGATCTTGAACTCCACCTAGATCATATAAGATGAGAGAAAGGAGAGGGTGAGATTCATTGAATCTCAATAGCTCATACACCTATTCAAGCACATTTTCAAGGCATACAATATGTCAAGGGTACAAGTATGTAACTATTCAATCTATGAAGCATTCAATTTCCACATGTTTATGTCACAAACACATGTCAAGCATAGGAATGAGCTCTAAGGACTTTTGGTTTGGCTTCACCCCATTTCTAAGACTTTTAGATTTCCTCACTCTTAGTTTTTGAGACTTTTGACTTAGCCTCACCCATCCAAGGGACTCTTGGCTTTGTCCCACCCATGCCATGAGACTTTTGGCATCTCCTCACCCACATTAAGGGACTTTTGGCACTACCTCACCCTTATGAGCCATTCTACAATTTAAAGGCATTCAAAAAAGCATATTGGTGCCAAAATAGCAACATAGCATCAAGTCGCATGTCTCAAACATATAAATATACACACAAGCACACAATGACACATATGTAACAAGAAAAAGTGGAGAGTTACCTTAGTGCAAATTCAAGCTTTACTTTTTTGTTCTTTCTCTTTTTTAGTTCTACAAGCACAATGAGGTGAGGTTCGATTTCCTTGGCCTATTCACAAGAAGCAACACTTAATTATACTCTTGGAACAAGCTAAGACTTCCAACTCATTCTTAAGAATACATTTTATGCTATTTGTCACAATATGGTTCCATTAATGACCTAATGAAGCAACTACCATAATTAACATTATTGGTTCCATTCTCTTGCCATATTTAGACCTCTTGACCTCATTTAAGGTCCTTGAAGCCATCACACACTCACTTTCACAAACCTAGGTCCATGTTGCTTTATAAGGTTACATTATGGAAGTCATTACCTTATCTCCCAACCTAAGGCTTTTAATTTTTTCACAAGGGTTTCTCCTATCTTCTTTTATCATATAAAGTCCCAAATCAAGTTTGGAACCATTTAAAACACCCCCTAGCTATCTCTATGGATTTTGACCGATTTATGCTTCCATTAAGGACCTATGGAGTTTGGAATTTTTCCTTAAAGGATGGGGCACTTGGGAGGCTCCCTAGGAGTCTTAGAAACTTAAATAAACACTCACATATGATGGGGAATTTTTGAATCAACCCAGATTTTAGATTATGTTTAAGAATCCTACACTTTTCCTACTTGAATTTTACTAGCTTTTCATGCATTTCTTTGGTGTATTCTATCTTCCCATGGCTAGTTTGATGAATTCTTTTAGATTATAAAATAGAAACTCTTCCCTCTTCATGGTTCTATTTTAGGCATCCCACCATGGAAGAGAAGAAGGAGAAAAAGAAGCAATAAAGGAAGAGAAACTATCTTACAATCAAGCTTCCTTCAAGAGTCCTTCCTCTTCCCTCTTCCTCCTCCTTGAATTTCAAATTTCTCTCCTCTGGTCTGACCCCAAACCAGCACCAAAAGTTTCATTAAAACCATGGAAAGATAAAAGCAAGACGAGGTGAATGAAGTTTCAAGAGGAAAAAGTAGCAAAATCCTACACTTTCTCACATTTTGCCTTGCTTTCTTCCTCTACAAATCCTTTTCTTTTGTGCGCCTAAGGAACTATGAGTTTTCTCTGAAAATGAGTAGAAGAAAGTCAATTTAGGGAAGGAAAGGATGAACGTGGACTTTAAAGTGGCATTTAGAAGCCTCCTTTTGCAAATTGTTTCCATTTTTCCTCTTTTGTAATGACATTTTCAGTTTGGCTTCGTTTTAGCTCCTTTTTGAGAACCATCTTTTCCATCATAAAATTTAAGTTTCCAATTTAATAAAATGCCTTTGGAATTAGTCAAATTGGAGCTAAAACCTTCCCGAACAAATCGGTCAAAGTTTGGGTCAAATGACGTAAAAAAGAGTACCTCGGAGGGCCTTTACTAGTCCCAGGGCTTCTCATGGTTTTTGCGGCCTTTGAGAACCCTGGGCAACTCAAAATTTCTATTTAAAAAGCCCTCCTAGGTGTTTTTCCAAAATTACACTTATTTATAAAAATGTCACTGGCCTTTTGGCAAAATTTTTGAATCACTCCGGCCTCGGTTTCTGGGCAACTCAAGGTCAAATCCTTATTTTCTATTATTTAAAATTTTATCAAAATTTTATTTAGCCTTGAATAGCTCATCTCAAGGAACTTTCTTTTTAAACTGGCTCATTTTGGTGTTTTTACAACATACTGGCGTTACACAAGCAAATTTTCATAATTTAGCCAAATTTAAAAATTCATAATAAATTCCATAGAGCTCCAAAAATTATGTTCTTTGACTTTGTGAAAAGCTCTAAATGTCTGCCAAAATTCATTCATTTGGTCTAGTTTTGGTTTAAGGGTAAAATATAGCTCAAAATGGTATCAAAGTGGCATCAAATAGTCCAAAATGGCTTCTTACATAAATTGTGACCATTTGAGCATGTCCAAAGCCTGAAATATAGTATGTGTGACTATCTCATGTAGTCCAAATCATCATGGAACTCAAAATCACTTCCTCACTTAGCTTTGCACACACACTTTCCATGGCACATGCATATTAAAAATTCATATTCTTGCACATATGGCTCCAAATATGGTACATACATCATAATCTCATACCTTTACATATGTGAGAAGGTTTACATTACATAAATAACATATATAACCATACTTTGACATTCAGTTACATAATATCCAAAATCATTGTCAAAGGAATAATTCAAGCTTCTTAGCCTCTATTCTTTGCTCCTTGAGAGTTCCCTAGACACGGTTAAATACAAAATGGGAGAGAGTGAGATTCAAAGAATCCTAATAGCTCAATCATCCTTTAAGTGCACTTATATGGCATGTTGTCATGTCAAAGAAGGCAAGCATGCATCATTAGCAATCAAGCATGAAATATAATCATATTTATGAAATCAAATGGATCCATGAAAGTCAAAATTAAGCTCTAGGGACTTTTGGTCTAGTTTCAACCAATTATTTGGGACTTTTGAATTAATTTCACCTATTTTAGGGAGTTTTGACTTAGCTTCAGTCATTCCATGAGACTTTTGGCCTTGTCTAATCCTTACTTAGGCGGTTTTGCCACAACCTCACCCATTAGGAGCTATTCATAATTCAAATGCATTCTAAGAAACATAATGATATCATAACATCAAGCCAATGGCAATAGGCATATTTCATAGTTCAAACATAGATACAAGCAATTAATGATAATCAAACAACTAAGATAAGCATACAAGAATAGATGAAGAGCTACATTTCTTACGAATGCATAAAGTTTTTCCTTGGTTCCCTAGCCTTTCTTCTCAACCTTACATACACACTTGGTAGAGTGAGTGGATCGTCGCATAACCCTCAAAATAATACTAGGCTGATAAAATATGTAGCTAATGGCACAACCTAGGTCATCTCCCTTGGAATTGGCGTTCAATGTTTAATTGAGTTTTCCAAATATTAAAAGACTCTAAAAATTCCTAAATTAGGGGGTTTAAACTAACCTAAAACTAAATTGTATTAAAATTCCTAAATTTTACCTAATTGTATGGATTATGGTTGAAAGATGGGCTTGTGACTAGCTTTGGATTCATCCTTTGGTATCCACTATCCTTATCCTATTCTAATTGTAATTGATTCTGGCCTAAGAGTTCCTAAATGTGTTCATAACAATTTATCTTAGGCAACCACTCAAGATTCAAGAGATTAACGATCTAACGTTGAATTGAGACCTCAATCCCGCATTAAATTGTTAATTCTTGTTTCTAAGATCAATGAACATCCAATTTGATTGATTAACTGATTGATTAGCCTCTGAATCATCCTAAATATTTAATTAACCAACTAAACATTAAGGAATCTTCAAATCAAACAATTAAGCACATAATCTCACTCATGTATTTTATCGAACACCTTCGAAGCATACATGGGAATTCAGATAATATTGGAATTAATCAGATCAATTAATCTACAAAAAGGTTCCCTAATTAGTGTCTAACCAGCCACTAATCATAATTACACAAATTCCCTATCAAATACAACTTAACCAAGACAATAAATGAGAGAGAAAAAATGTAGGAAAAATAAAGAAATTCTTAGCCAAAAACTCTATGTTCATCCATGGATTCAAGCTTCTCCAAGGCTTCCTCCTAGCTAGCCTCAAGGTGGATTAGAACTTCATGGGATGTAGATGGAAGATGGAATGAATGGGAATGAGCATGGAGTGGAAGAATGGTGGAGTGGATGGCTGAATGAAGGGGTGAATGGAATGCAGCGTAAATGGATTGATTATTCAGCCTCCATGAATGAAGGGGACGAAGGATATATATAGGCGAGGGGCTGCTAAATTATAGAGACGTGAGTTGGGGGAATTGTGAATGGACTAGGATATCCTAATGTATGGAGGCGTAATAGACTTATAAAGACGTGTGGAATAATGATTTTTTT
This sequence comes from Erythrophleum ivorense, assembly GCA_026724425.1. Lineage (NCBI taxonomy): Eukaryota > Viridiplantae > Streptophyta > Magnoliopsida > Fabales > Fabaceae > Erythrophleum > Erythrophleum ivorense. The sequence goes on along the minus strand of JAIUCV010000030.1, from coordinate 175,798 downwards.
GCCCGAGTCCCTTTTAATCCTTTAATGAATCACGTGCTCAGCTACTTGAACTCCAGCCACGTACTGCTCCTTACTCAAGCTTCTTCTGTAGCTGTTTCTGTTCATTGTTGCTGCTTCTTTCCGTAGGCTCTTCTCCTTTTCCTTCACATGCTTTTTGTGTTCAAGATGGCTGCCTCTTGTTGCATTGGTTCTGCCCCCATGGATAGTTCCTTCATGCATATGTGTTGATGTTGAGTGAAGGGCTACTCATACGCTTCTTTAGTCATTCCTTTCTCTTCTTTAACCATTATTCTCATTCAAGCTATTTGCCCATCAAAATTCTGTACAAAAGAGTGGAAAAAATCAAATAGGAATTTTTCACAAAATTATTTAAGATAAATTTATGCATTAAAAGCCAATAATTTGTAAATTAATTCCTAAAATGTAGAATGTAACACCATATATTTCTAGCATGCTTCCGATCATTTCTAAGTCTCGCATGATCAATTGAACAAAAGGGAATGGAAAATGACATTAAATAATGCCTTATTTCGCGTTACGTCGCGTATAAAAATTCCATTCGGTGTCACACGGACCATATGAGCTCATACAACACGTTCTCATATTTAATTACATACATACAACTCATTTGCATAACCAAAGTTGGCCCACAACTCGTGGAACTCAAAGGGGACCATCAAATTCACACTCTTATTTTCGGCCAGAATTTCAGTTTTTCTGTCACAACTTCGGAAATTCATAACTAAATCCACAAAATTCGAAATCCAACAAAATTTACCATTCCAGAAAGCTCTGGATGTCTACCCCATGATAAAAATAGTTTCAGCCCATGAATCATTAAGGGGAAAACATTTGACATCCAAAAAGCCACTAGGGTTGCTGCTGTCTGGGCCACTGGTTCAGTTTACTGATAGGAAGTTTCAAAATTTGTAACTAATTCTAGAAAAATTGAAATCGTTCATTCTTGGCCATTATGGAAAGCTACACATGTCTAATTTATTCTAAAAATATGCCCAGGCCATGAAACATAACACAGAAAACGTTTGACACGCGAAAAGGGGTTAAGGTTCGGACAGCTACTGGTGCTGATACAAGTGTCTGCTATGAACTTTGAAAATGTCCAATTAATTCCAAAAAAATCCAATCCATGAAAATAATACCAATTTGGAAAGCTATGAACGTTAAATTTATGGTAAAAATAGACTCAGATCAGAGGAATCACGCTTAGCTACCCAAATTCAATGGAACAGTGACTCAGGTCATGTTGAGCTACTGCTACTGTCCCAGAAATTCAAAAATTCATATCTCTCAGCTCAGACCTCCAAATGAGGTGCTTCCAGTTGCTACAAGTCACTGTGAATGCCTATTTTATAGCTATAAAATTTCGTAGCCATTGGACCATGTTTGCCCCTCGGATGACAAAATTCCAAAACTGACCAAATGAACAGTACCAGTGCAAATCCGAAATTCTGATACCAACTTTGAAAAATCATAGAAAATTCCACAGACCTCCAAATGACCTGATCTTTGGCTTTCCAAAAATCTCTAGGCAAGATCTACTTGCATGCAAAATTCCAAGTCAAGAAGAGGTCATTTGGTCAGATTTTGCCATAGCTCAAGCTTATGGCAATTTTGGTCTCAACAAGAGGCAACTTTGGTTCAAATGAGCCATCCATGGTTCCACACACATTTGAGCAACTTAGAAAGCACAAATATAGCATAAATAAGTCCCTCATAAGGTCTGAACTCTCATGCAACTCAAATTCACCATGCCACTTCCATAAACATACATACACAAATGGGCTCCCAAGTGGTCAAAATACATAATTCTACTCATTAGACTCTATTCTTGATACATACACTAACTTTACATAGTTTTACACTTGTTTAAAGTGTCATGGCTCAAAAATAACATTTACATATCTACTTTTACATTCTAGTCATCATAGTATATCAAAATATAAAGGTTTGCCAAGAGATGGAGATTTAAGCTCCTTGGCTTCCATCCTTTGAGTCTTGAACTCCACCTAGATCATATGAGATGAGAGAAAGGAGGGGGTGAGATTCATTGAATCTCAATAGCTCATACACCTATTCAATCACATTTTCAAGGCATATAACATGTCAAGGGTACAAGTATGCAACTACTCAATCAATGAAGCATTCAATTTCCACATTTTTATGTCACAAACACATGTCAAGAATAAGAATGAGCTCTAGGGACTTTTGGGTTGGCCTCACCCCATTTCTAGGACTTTTGGATTGCCTCACTCTTGGTTCTTGGGACTTTTGACTTAGCCTCACCCATCCAAGGGACTTTTGGCCTTGTCTCACCCATGCCATGAGACTTTTGGCATCTCCTCACCCACATTAAGGGACTTTTGGCACTACCTCACCCTTATGAGCCATTTCCATCATTCAAAGACATTCAAGAAAGCATATTGGTACCAAAATAGCAACATAGCATCAAGTGGCATGTCTCAAACATATAAACATACACACAAGCACACAATGACACCATATGCAACAAGAAAATGCAATAAGAAAAGGTGGAGAGCTACCTTGATGCAAATTCAAGCTTTACTTTGCTTGTTTCTTCTCCTTTTTGGTTCCACAAACACAAGGAGGTGGGGTTGGATTTCTTTGGCCTATTCACAATAAACAACACTAAATTATACTCTTGGAACAAATTATGACATCCAACTCACTCTTAAGACTACACTTTGGTCTATTTGTCACAATATGGTTCCATTAGAGGCCTAATGAAGCAACTACCATAATTAACATCCTTGGTTCCATTCCCTTGCCATATTTAGACCTCTTGACCTCATTTAAGGTCCTTGAAGCCATCACACACTCACTTTCACAAACCTAGGTCCATGTTGCTTCATAAGGTTACATTATGGAAGCCATTGCCTCATCTCCCAACCTAAGGCTTCTAAATTTTTTCCAAGGGTTTCTCCTATCTTCTTTTATCATATAAAGTCCCAAATCAAGCTTGGAACCATTTCAAATACTCCCTAGCTATCTCTAAGGGTCTTGACCTAGTTATGCTTCCATTAAAGACCCATGGAGTTTGGGATTTTTCCTTAATGGATGGGGCACTTGGGAGGCTCCCTAGGAGTCTTAGAAACTCAAACAAACACTCACATATGATGGGGAAGTCTTGAATCAACCCAGATTTTAATTTATGTTCAAGCACCCTACACTTTTCCAATTTGAGTTTTACTAGTTTTTCATGCATTTCTTTGGTATAATCCATCTTCCCATGCCTTAGTTTGATGGATTCTTTTAGATTATAAAACAGAAAATCTTCCCTCTTCATGGTTCTGGTTGAGACATCCTACCATGGAAGAGGAGAAGGAGAAAAAGAAGCAACAAAGGGAGAGAAACTACCTTGCAATCAAGCTCCCTTCAAGAGCCCTTCCTCTTCCCTCTTTCTCCTCCTTAAATTTCAAATTTCTCTCCTCTGATCTGGATCCAAATCAGCACCAAAAAATACATTAAAACCATGGAGAGATGAAGCAAGAAAGGGAGGATGAGGTTTCAAGAGGAAAGAGCATGAAAACCTTACACTTTCTCACCTTTGCTTTGGCTTTTCTTCCTCCAAAATTTCCTCCCTTTGTGTGCCTAAGACAGCAGCTCCATTTCTGAGTTTTGGGCAGAGGAAAGTCGGTTTAGAGAAGGGGGAGCTGAACGTGGCTTAAAAAGGGAGTTTGGAAGCTTCTTTTGTGCACTTTGTTTCCATTTTTGCCCTTCTATAATGGCATTTCCGGTTTGGCTTCGTTTTAGCTCCTTTTTGAGAACCGTCTTTTCCATCATAAAATTAAGATTCCCAATTTAATAAAATGCCTTTGGAATCACTCAAATTGGAGCTAAAACCTTCCCGAACGAACCGGTCAAAGTTTAGGTCAACCGACGTCGGAAAGAGTACACCGGAGGGGCTTTACCAGTCCCGGGGCTTCCCATGGTTTTTGGGGCCTCTGAGAACCCTGGGCAACTCAAAATTTCCATTTAAAAAGCCCTCCTAGGTGTTTTTCTAAAATTGCACTTATTTACAAAAATGCCACTAGCCTTTCGGCAAATTTTTCGAATCACTCCGACCCTAGTTTTTGGGCAACTCAAGGCTCAAATCCTCGTTTTCTATTATTTAAAATTTTATTCAAATTTTATTTGGCCTTGAATCACTCATCTCAGGGGACTTGCTTTTCAAACCGGCCCGTTCCAGCGATTGTACAATTTACCGGGCGTTACATAGAAAATGGCTATTAAAATCAAATTTCATCTAATTAGACACCTAAAGCCATATTTGGATACTAAAATACTTAAGATAAGGAGAATAAAACATGTAAAATATCATGCTTATCAAATTGCCCCACACTTAAACCCTTGCACTCCTGGGCAAAGTTCAAAATCAAAGGAAGACTGATGGAATGACAAGTGGAGAATTGAAAGTGAAAAATTACAAGTTAAGGAATGATCAAGACTCTTCAACACTTCAACAATCTAAGATAACTCCACTTGCATCAAGAATTAAGCTCCATGGCAATTTCATTTGAAAAGAATAAATCGAAATGCATAGCCTCTCTCATGGATTAGTGTTTACTCTCAACTCTCAAATGGTCAAGGTATGTATATCACTCAAGTTCCACCTATCAAAACCTCACTACCATAAGCTTGTCAAGCTTCTAAATCTCCATCACCCATACCAAATGCAAAGCACAAATCAAGAGGACTTTATTCAGGGTTGTAATGGGGTTAAGGAGGTGAAATAAATGGATGACTAAAACAAGGGGATTACAACTAACAAATAGAATACCTTAAAGATCTCAAGGGCAATAAAATGAGACTTAGGATAAGGAAGAGTGTGCATTGAAGGCCTTATTTCCAACAAGTATAGGCAACTATAAACTCAATTTGTAAGACTTCCCTCTTTTGATTTTCTTTTCTTCTTTTTCTTTCCTTTTCTTTCCTTTTTTCTTTCAATTGCTTTCTTTTTGCTTTTCCATCTCCTTTTTTTTCGTCTCTATCTCTTCTTTTCTTTGCATTTTTCTTTTCTCAAGACAATTTCCTCAACTTTTAATAACCATGGGCTAAATGGATGTAAGACACATATTTTCTCATCCCAATTAGATGTAATGCTCCTTAAAATCCCTAAAGCATCCTAAAACAAGGTGGGAAAATAATTGAAATGGCTATAGGTTAACAAGAAAATGAAATCAAGGTTCAAATTGGCTAAAACAATGGATAAAGATGCATGTAGGTTGGCTTTTTGGCTATGTAGCTACAAAAAGAAAGGAATGCCTTATCATTTTTATGCATGCAAGTGCAAATGTAGTCTCAACAAAGAATCAAGACAAGTTCTAGAGTGAAAATAGTTGATTGGTGAATACACACTAGAAATGAACAATTAAGGCTCAAATTCTCACCAGTTAATGGCTATCAAACAATTCATTGAAATCAAATTCATTGCCACTTCACTTGAATCAAGACACAAGATTCATTGCTTATCATGTCTAAGTGAATCCAAGGTATAATCATCTTAACTTGTAACTTTTGTAGAAAAATTGAAAAAATCAAAAAATTTTCTAAAAAAATTTTCCAAATATATATATATATATATATTTTCAAAACAAGGGCAAGATAGGATGGAATGAAATAGCTCTCCCCCCCCCACACTTAAATATTGCATTGTCCTCAATGCCAGCACATAATCCAGTAAATAGATAAACAGCACAATATAAAGAGAGTGAAAAGAGAGTGTACAACCGGATGAACTTGAATCGAGGATCTCAAGGTAGGCTCAGATTTTCATGTAGCTGGTTAGCAACCTTTTATTACCTACAAAATAAAGACAAACTGAAATGCAAAAAAGAGAAAAAAAGAAAAAAAAAACTACGTCCTAAACTAAATAGAGCTATATTAAATACTAACTAATCATACGTATCAAAAATCAAAATTAAAACTACTTTATTCCTTCTTAGCTGAATAACTTTAAGTCTAACCATTTTAAAGCATTTGGATTGATCATGCAGAGATGATTCATGGACTTCCTCAACCATCAGTAGTTTAGGAAAGTCATATTCAGCAATTTCACAAGCAAGAAAAGAAGAAAAATCAAATTTAAGATATTTAAAACCAAAGAAAAGAAATTTAAAATCAAAACTTTCTAAAAATCTATCAAAGCCAATAAAATCTACTGGACTCCCATCAGTAAGAGTCACTGCATCAACAAAAAAATTTAATTGTAACTTCTCACTATCCTTTGAGTTCAAGGTGTCTGTTAGTTGCTTTTTCTCAGTTGGGAGAGTCAGTGGCTTGTTGGAAATTACTTCACCAATTTCAAGAATTTGTTCAGGACTCTCAACAAGAGAAACAGTATCTTCCCTGACCAAAGAGACATCAGTAGGCTCACAAGATTCTAAACAATGATCAATAACAAAATTCAGTGTCTCACTAGTATCAATAATAGCACAAGCATCAATAGGATTTTCAACATCAGCATTATCACTATGCATGCCCTCATCAATACTAGCATGATCAGGAGAATCAATTTTATTGACAGTTTTCAGTGCAAAGAAAGGATTCTTTGGATTCAACAGACTTATCAGACTCCAGAAACTCATTAATCTCAGCACACACAGGACATGCATGCATATCATCACATAGGCATTCAAGAGTTGGGTCTGAATTATCAATAAGTTGTCCAACAATGTCAATGTCTATATTCTTATCATATGCTACATTCATTGTTTTATCAGTCATACCATCACAGGTTAGTGAGGGATCATGTTGATTAGAATATGTAAGGGACTCACTAGACTCAATGAAAGCATTAATTTGAGAGCATCTATCATATATAGTGGGTCCAACACACACATAATCAACAGAATTATTTAAATCATCTATGTCGCATGATCCAGATGGTATGCTATCCCTAAACTCAGTAGATTCATCATCAACAGACTTATCAACCAATTCCACACCAAGAACAGAATGATCATTACATTCTAGGTCACCCCCACACTTATGTACTACCCTAGACTCAATAGATTCATCGTTAACAGATTCAGACATGAATTCATAACTACAATCACAGCTAGGAGTAGAAATTCCAAGTGCATCAGTACACAAGGAATCATGAACATCAACAAATGTGTCAATTTTGTTCAATGAATTACCACGATTAACCAAATCAGGAGATTCAACAACAATTTCCTCATTAACTTCCTCATCATGCAATTCAGAATCAACAACATTATATGCATCAGTAGTCACAGTGCTATCAAGCAAATTAGATTCAGTTTTAACCAATTGCAAAGTATTAGAAGATGGAAGGATATTACCCAATGAATAGGACTCTTCCTCCTCTATAACTTCCCTTCTAATTTGCTCTTCAATTGATTCATTAGCACTTCAAGTCGATTGATTCATTTGAAATCCTGAATCCTTCATGAGGTTATCTGCCATTTACTGGTCTTGGAGTTGCAACCATTCAGTTCCCCGTTGGACCATTTGCTCCAATTGTTGGTTTTGAATAATACAGGCTTCTATTAGCTGCTCTTCCTAACTTGGTTCCCTTTGGACCTCTTGTTGCATATACCCCTCATGATAATTGTAATTATCATACTCTGGCTCTTGCCTATGGAAGTTGTGGTATGGTTGGTAGCTAGGGTGAACTTCATAAGGATGATGGTGTGGTTGATAGCGTAGTTGTTGGACTTGTTGATATTGTTGGCTTTGTTGCTCTTGTCTTTGTTGTTCAAGAAAACTTTGAAGCATTGACATGGCTTCATCCAACTTCTGAGAAATCCTATGCTCTGCATAAGAATCGTATACACCTTGATTAGAATAATGATGATTCATTTAAAGCAAAGAAAAGTGAGAGATTTAATTAATTTCAGCACGAAAACAATTCACTAACAAATTATAATTAAAATTAATTCTAATTCAAGAAAATAAAATTCAAATGAAGCTAAGACTTACTTAACTATCAAAAACACTCCTAAACAGAGGTTAATGATGTAAAATAAACTCACAAAAATTAAAGAAATTAAATTCGGAAAATTTGAAAAATTCCTAAAAAATTCGAGAAAATACTAAAAAATTCGAAAAAGTGCCTTAAATGTTGGAATTTGGCCAACAAATGGTGCACCTAATAGCTTTGCTATTAGTTTTGCTCAAAACACCCATAAACCTTGGAAAACGAAGTTTAAGAATTTTCTCGGCACTTTAAACAAAAATTTCAGAAAGTAGGACACTTGACGCGTAACACTGAAATCAGCCAATTCCAAGTTCAAAAAAAAAACAAAAATTAAACCAAAATAGAACAAAAATAGAGCTAAAACACTTAGAAAACTTTCTTAAACAATTGAGAATCCAATTCCCCAGCAACGGTGCTAAATTTTGAGTGGATCGTCGCATAACCCTCAAAATAATACTAGGCTGATAAAATATGTAGCTAATGGCACAACCTAGGTCATCTCCCTTGGAATTGGCATTCAATATTTAATTGAGTTTTCCAAATATTAAAAGACTCTAAAAATTCCTAAATTAGGGGGTTTAAACTAACCTAAAACTAAATTGTATTAAAATTCTTAAATTCTACCTAATTGTATGGATTATGGTTGAAAGATGGGCTTGTGACTAGCTTTGGATTCGTCCCTTGGTATCCACTATCCTTATCCTATTCTAATTGTAATTGATTCTGGCCTAAGAGTTCCTAAATGTGTTCATAACAATTTATCTTAGGCAACCACTCAAGATTCAAGAGATTAATGATCTAACGTTGAATTGAGACCTCAATCCCGCATTAAATTGTTAATTCTTGTTTCTAAGATCAATGAACATCCAATTTGATTGATTAACTGATTGATTAGCCTCTGAATCATCCTAAATATTTAATTAACCAACTAAACATTAAGGAATCTTCAAATCAAACAATTAAGCACATAATCTCACTCATGTATTTTATCGAACACCTTCGAAGCATACATGGGAATTCAGATAATATTGGAATTAATCAGATCAATTAATCAACAAAAAGGTTCCCTAATTAGTGTCTAACCAGCCACTAATCATAATTACACAAATTCCCTATCAAATACAACTTAACCAAGACAATAAATGAGAGAGAAAAAGTGTAGGAAAAATAAAGAAATTCTTAGCCAAAAACTCTATGTTCATCCATGGATTCAAGCTTCTCCAAGGCTTCCTCCTAGCTAGCCTCAAGGTGGATTAGAACTTCATGGGATGTAGATGGAAGATGGAATGAATGGGAATGAGCATGGAGTGGAAGAATGGTGGAGTGGATGGCTGGATGAAGGGGTGAATGGAATGCAGCGTAAATGGATTGATTATTCAGCCTCCATGGATGAAGGGGACGAAGGATATATATAGGCGAGGGGATGCTAAATTATAGAGACGTGAGTTGGGGGAATTGTGAATGGACTAGGATATCCTAATGTATGGAGGCATAACAGACTTATAAAGACGTGTGGAATAATGATTTTTTTGCCCGAGTCCCTTTTAATCCTTTAATGAATCACGTGCTCAGCTGCTATTCTTGAGTTCTTGCGTTCTTCACGTCTCCTCCCTCAGCTCCAGCGTTTTATTTTCTTCTCCCAGCTCATGCTTCATTAATATACATCAGCCCACAGCTCATTCATCTTCCAATTTACTCCCACGTCAGCTTCTTCAATTTAGATTCATGCAGAACCACGTCATTTTCCACGTAAGCCTCTGTATGCAGCTCATTCTTTTCTCTTTCCTTCACCACATTCAGCTTCTCGATCCAGCGTCTTGCTTTGTTCTTAAACTCAAAAACAGAGGCTTCTTGGCCATGTTTGTTCTCGTAACTCCATCTCAGTTCATACATCCAGCCCAGCTCCCTTTCAGCGTCATTTCTAACGTGTTAAAGACGTAGCTTCTGCATGCGTTCTGCTCAACTGTGCTTCCTCGTTCATCTCGCTTTTAACGTGTTAAAGGCATAGCTTCTTCTTCATTTTCAGCTCCATCGACTTCTCCTTTAACTCGTAGCTAGTTCTCCTATTTTTCACGTGGCCATGGCTTCTTGTTTCTTTGCTCGAGTTCAAGCTTCTTCCACGTAGTTTTTCACGTTGAACTGCAACTTCTTTTCTACGTAGATTTCAGCATGGTTTCCACAAGCTCCCAACTTCCTCTGCCCAGTAGCTTCCAGTACATTTTCTTCTTGTTTCATTCTTCCACGTGTTCCTTTGTTCTGCTCGAGTTTGTGAGCTACTGCACCATCTCGTTCCTCAGCTCATGCAGCTGCTTCTTCGTTCAGCCAGACTCCCTCGTGCTTCGTTTGGTTCTGTATGAGTATGAGTTCACGAGACAGCTTCCAATCCAGCTCAGTAGCTTCTTCGTTCAGCTCTCAAATAGAGGTTGCTTCCTTCTTTCTCGCTTGAACTCCAGCCACGTACTGCTCCTTACTCAAGCTTCTTCTGTAGCTGCTTCTGTTCATTGTTGCTGCTTCTTTCCGTAGGCTCTTCTCCTTTTCCTTCACATGCTTCTTGTGTTCAAGATGGCTGCCTCTTGTTGCATTGGTTCTGCCCCCATGGATAGTTCCTTCATGCATATGTGTTGATGTTGAGTGAAGGGCTACTCATACGCTTCTTTAGTCATTCCTTTCTCTTCTTTAACCATTATTCTCATTCAAGCTATTTGCCCATCAAAATTCTATACAAAAGAGTGGAAAAAATCAAATAGGAATTTTTCACAAAATTATTTAAGATAAATTTATGCATTAAAAGCCAATAATTTGTAAATTAATTCCTAAAATGTAGAAAATGGCTATTAAAATCAAATTTCATCTAATTAGACACCTAAAGCCATATTTGGATACTAAAATACTTAAGATAAGGAGAATAAAACATGTAAAATATCATGCTTATCATAGAGACTTGATTTGCTTGGCCTAAACACATCAAACAATACACAAAGTTATCAATGGAATCATCTCTAGCCTCACATAAACCTTAGACAAGCCCATTCTAGCTTATGGTATCCATATGGCTCCATTTAATAGCCTAATGAAGCAACTCATATAATTCATCATCTTGGTTCCAATTTCTCACTCAATCTAAGTCACATGACTCCATTCAAATTTATTAGAGTAATCATAAATTCAAATCAAAGAGCCTAACCCAAGTTAATTTTTTATGTATAATGGAAACCTAAACTTTCAACATTTAAAATATAGTTCCCAAATTTAAACCAATAATTCCTTTGGTATTTATAATTCATATCTACACTAGTTCTATCCTTAGAATAAAAAAAAATTTCCCTAGGTGCCACATACACTCATTGGCTAAGACATGCACAAGATTGCCACCTATGGAGTTTTGTTAATTATTTTTGGGAAATGGCACTCATGAAGCTTCTTAGGTCTCTTATGAATTCAATTATACTTTTGCATATGTTAAATTATCATTAGAAAGCTTTATAAATCCCTAGGTGTAATCAAAACTCTAATTTCCATAACTTGCTACCAAATGTTTCTTTTTGAGTTCTATTTGTTCCATATGATTCTTTATGCTTCAAAACCTTATTTTCTATCAAGTTTGGATCAAAATCAAAACTCGCTACATGGCACCCTAGTTTTGGCCGAAATGGAAAACTCTATGGAAGAACCAAGAAAGCAAGTCATTCAAGATAAAACCTACCTTGTGTTGCTTCCTTGTTAAATGGTGTTTGGTAAAGAAAACCTTGTTCACTCGCAGTTGTAACACTAGCCAAGATTAGTGAATTTTTGCGAGTTTGCAGTATAATACTTACTAGGTCATCTCCTATAGAGCTATTAATCAAATTAATTAGTTTAGGAATGACAAAACTAGAGTTATGATGATTGAGAGTTTGAATATAAAGTCGCACTAATTAAACTGAATAGTAAATCAATTAACGAAAATAAAACAAAACAAAATTCAATTAGAATGATGCATAACCAATCTAAAATTCTTCCCTTAATATTTCCCTAAAAATATCTCCGGTTTAATTTTTAATCCTCTGGTTATTTTCAATTAATATTCCTAAACTATCATTCAAGAATTTAATTAGTTGGTATTGCTAATCAGAATACAACCACACTTCTATCAAGAACATGAAGCCAAAACTATTTCATACTTAACCAGAGACTCACATAGAATCCTAATGTGGTTTAGAATAAATTTATTTGATTAATCAACCAATTGAATCAAAATGCATTCTCAAATAGATTAAACAAATCAGAATTAATGCAACAAAAATCATCTAATCAGAATGATAATAATTACATGAAAACAAAGAGAACAAAAACAAAATACTTCTAAAATTAAAATCAAAACTAGAGTTCTATACAAACATGGACTCAAGTTCCCTATCAAGTTCAGACTTTGAATTGATCACCAAGAAAATTAGAAAGCCATGAAAAAGAAGAAAACAAGAGTGAGAAGTAAAGAAGATGGATTGTGTTCTACAATGACATGTTCTCTTTAAACAGATGATGTTGCCTTCTTCCTCAAGAAAAATCCAAGGGCTTAGATGAGTTATGCATATCTAATTGTCTAAATTAAAAGAAATCCCATACTAATCTAGAAGTAACAACAAAATAATATCCAAATCTTTTTGTAGCTTAATAAGATAATATCCAAATCCTTTTAGAAATCTTATAACTTACAAAATACAAATAAAACTAATTAGGCCTCCATTGGATAAATATAATAAAAATGCATTTGAAGTCCATTAATCTAAATTTAGCCCATTTAATATAAAATAAGCCCAATGTAATGACCCTAACTTTAATCATCATAATTAAGGTTAAGTACGTAATTAATAATCATAATTCAGGGTTGAAAATCATTACAACTAATTATATTCAAAAAATGTAGGGAAATTTGAACCTTGTTGTACTAGGGACATTAATTAGACAACTATAACTATTCAAATGTGCAAGTGAATTTAATCATCAATAAGGAGTCTTTGATTCTTCCATCCATCAATTCCAACTCACAAAATCCTCCTACAAGTGTTTCTAAATCATTCCTTAGTATTACTATAAGAGAAACTAAGGTTTCTAGGTGAATATAAGGAATTGAGCACTTTCGCCTCGGCTAAATTCCCTCGCACCATTGCCAATTACTCTCGGGTTCAACTCCTTACACCTTTACAAATTTTGCACATTTCACTGCGGCCAAATACCCTCTAGAACACCCCCAGACCTGTCTCTCAAACTTAACCGCTGCTAACTTCATTATTCGCTGCGGCCAATTGCTCTCTGTTTTCTTCCTTGGCAGCTTCGCCACATTTGGCCTAGGTCAATTAAATGTTAGCTCGACCAATTACCCTCTGTCACTATTTGGCCAAGGCCAATTAAATTTTGGTCGTAGCCAATTCCCTCTGTTACCTTCCCTGGGCAACTTCATCACTTTTGGCAGAGGCCAATTAAATTTTGGCAGCAGCCAATTCCCTTCTGTTCCTATGACTTCCAAGATTTCATCTTATGCTTTCCAATTCCCCCTCTAGCAACACTCTAGGCCACTTTAACTTATTTTGTGAAGATTTAGTGTCTTTCTTTTACCTAATGTACCTAACACATCTATTATTACCCATTTAAAACTCAAATGTAGATCCTTAACCCTCTAGTCACTAAAAACCAGTGAGTTTATAGATCAATGACAACAAAGAATTCATACATTACTCACATTTCTATTCAAACATAAGTCCCATTAGAAATTCTATATATCACTAGTTTAAGTTGATATCTGATGTATCAAATGATTACAGTCCCTACACTTGGCAATTCATGATGCAATGCGGCAATTACATAAAACTAGTAGTCTAGTTATACGAATACAATCTGACAAGGTTTCCAAACCTACCTACTACTAAACTGTATAATAAACTTCCATTAATTTTCTCTTTGCCATTAAGAGGTCCGGTCCCTAAAAATGTTAGCCCACAATCGGGGTGAGATATACAATCTCAGTAATAAGAGGCAAATTTCATATATAAATATATATATAGATTAATCAATACAATGCAATTTTATATTATCAATACCAGAACTATCAATTCAATTTACAAATGAACTAGTTGAGCTACCAATGACTACTGTCCCATACTAGTAATCATAACTAACATGTTAATGGCCAATAACACTGGAAGAGGTCTGTCCACGGCACCTACTCCATAATGAGCATAACCAGGGCTTAATGCATCTGGGATCTGATCATAACTCGATGCTCGATCGAAGCACATACACGAGTGGCAGCCGCACCATAACTCCACCATGGACTCACAAGGTCCAATCACAATAATAATTCAAGTAGTCAACTAATCATTTGACATCTCAAAATCAAATATGTGTAGTAAACATCAAATTAACATGGGCATATACATAGAATTAGGAAAGTAACCCCAGTTACCTCAATAAAGCCAATTACTCATCCTCTAGCTACCATCATGATTCAAAGCACACCAGGCCTAACATAAGCATAATCATCATTATTCAACTACCATTAGTAAGGAATTTCCTTATCAATAGATTAATCTTAATAAGAGTACATTAAGAACTTCTTACCTAAGCTTCCTAAGGGTCTACAGCACCAATTCAAGATCACAACAACAAGAACTCACAATGGGTCACTCCTAACATCTCTATTTTCGCACATGTAAAAGTCATACACTAAAAGTTAGTCAAAATGATAGAAATTCAGTATATATACCACATAAGAGAAGAGGGAACACTTACCCATATACCTAAAAAGTCAAATAGACTGAGTTGAGCCTCAACTATCAAGAACACACCATGGGAAATTCCAAAATTCGAATTTGAGTCACCAAGCCCAGAAATTTCAATTTTTCACCTTCATCTCCTTGTAATTTCGCACAATAGCAGAACCCATTATGAAAATCAATCCTTAGGGGCATTTTCCTGCAAAGTAATACATAAAATGGAAGGAAAATACTTGCCGAATCATCCCTTTAACTTCTAACTCTAAAAATCTTGCAAGAAATCACCTAAACACCAAATTTTAGATTTGAGAAGGAGATAAAAATACCCAAAACCATAAACTAATCAGACGAAAATGAAGAGGAGAATGAGAAAGACATGTTTTATATAGATTACCTTAGCCAAATCTTCCTCTAGAAGTGATAAATGGTAGAGGAATGCAGAAAACCCTAGCTTCCTTCTTTCCTATACCAAAATGAAGTTCTCCCTTGCCTAAGATTGAGTTGGTATGTAGAATAGAGGATAAGGGGCTGATTAAGTTAGGGTTTTAGATGGGTTTGGCCTAACCCTAAAGCATAAAATCTACTTAGGTTCAGATATGTGCTTATTGGGCCATAAGTTGAAGGGTCTAGTTGATGAAATGAGAGTTGGGCTCTTAAGAAATGAGATTGGACCTTCTTACAAACTAGAAATGGGCTTTCTTATTTGGCTTATGACATAAATACATTGATAATAAAGCCCAAATTAAATGTCTAACTCCCTATAACAATAATTAATATATCTCCACCTAATAATAACAAAACATGATTATTGGCTCAAAATGTCTAAAACAAATCAATTTCTTTAGAAACCTTATTTTCCTTATTTTTTCCCAAATCCTTATATTAATTCGTTAATTCACCATAATCCTCATTAATAAATTCTGGGGTGTTACATTCTCCCCTCCTTTTAAGAATTTTGTCCTCAAAATTAGAAATACCTCACTCAATTAGTGCTGGATAATCCATCCTCATAGTGTCCTCTTTGGTTTCTCAAAATTTCACAAGAACCTAATCCTTTCACTTAGTTTTTCTTTTCCTTTTTCCTCCTCCCTTGTGTGCCTCACTCTCTAGGCCTCCTCTCTATTTTAGGGCAAAAATGATTTCAGTTTAGGGAGGAGAAAGGTGGGGCGTGACTTATATGTATGGGGAGATTTAGAATTGTTCTAAAGAAATTCCATTTACATCTGGTAAACTTGGCATTTTCGTTTCTAGTTCATTTTAGCTCCTTTTTGAGAACTGTCTTTTTTATCATAAAATTTAAGTTCTCAATCTTATAAAATGCCTTTAAAATCACTCGATTTGGAGCTAAAACTTTTCCAAACGAAAGGGTCAAAGTTGGGTCAACTGATGTTAGAAAACATGCATCGAATGTGTTTTAACAGTTCTAGGGCTTCCTATGATTTTTAGAGCCTTTGAGAATCCTAGAGAGCTCAAATTTTCCATTTAAAAAGCCCTCTTATGAGTATTCTAAAAATTGTCTAAATTTATGAAAATGCCAGTACGTTACATAACCATTCTGTTAAATTCTGTCTGGTTATTTTGGCTTCTATTTCAGAGTACCTCTGACCTCCTATTTTCATTACTTAATGTCTAGATCATTATTCTAAATTTTTTGGACCTTAACTAATTCATTTTAGAGGACTTACTTTTAAAACATATTCATTTTCATCTTTTTTACGAAAATCGGACATTACATAACTCATGGCACAATTGGCTTATAATATTTATTTTCATTAAAATGGCATTTTAAGCAACGAAAATTTGCATCACTATAAGCTAAACTAATACATTCTTGGTCAAATGGACCATGTGAGGGATGTAAGCTTACCTAAATTCTTTTTCATCTATAACATACTCATTCATATTAGAAACATCATAATTTATGGCTTACATCCTGGCTTTTGAACCATACATCACAAATTCCACAAGTTGCTCTTAGGTTATAGCATCCATTTTTTTATATAAACTTTGAAAATTCATAACTAATTCTAGAAAACTCCAAATCATGCAAATGATAGCTTTTTAGAAAACTCTGATGTCAAATAATGACTAAAAATTCTTGATAAAACAATAGCATTTATTCTATAGAAATCAATAGAACAGTACACTGCATCATGCTCTCATACTACTACAAGCCTTGATTTTTAAAAATTCATATCTCCCTCTACAAAACTCAAATAGGGTGCTTTAGGTGGATATGGAAAGCTTAAGATGAGACCTAATTGCTATAAAAATTTCAATGGCATATGAGTTCATTTGGCCCATGAAATCCATTACATAATTAGAGGTTACTATAGTATTCAAGCACCACTAGACCCCTAATTTCAAAAAATCATAACTCTCTCTGTACAATTCCTTTGCATGCAAACTCAGTGGCCCTAGAAATCTTATAATGTCAGCTATATGCTTGTAAAATTTCATAAGTATTAGACTTCATTTGGCCCTTGAATGACATAGAAATACAAAGTAACCACATGAATAGTGATTAAGGTAATTTTGCATAATTTGGCCAACTTTGAAAATTTATAATAAATTCTCTAGAGCTTCAAATTAGGTGTTCTTTAGCTTTGTGAAAAGCTCTAGATGAGACCTATATAATTGCCAAATTTCATGCAAAAATTCATTCATTTGGCTAGTTTGTGGTTCAGGTCAAGAATATGGTCATTTTGGGGACCAAAGTGGTGCAGAAGGGTGTCAAATGACCTTCCAACCAAACTATAACCAATTGAGCATGCCCAAAAGCATGAATACAACATAGGGAAGCATCCTAAATGGTCTAAATCATTATACATCTCAAAATCACTATCCCACATAGACTTATACACTTATGCAACTAAGCTTAAGGGTGGCAAAAATACACATTATATATGTTCTCACAAATATGATTCATATATGATACATGCATACATTTACACTTGAGACCTCATTTGCATCTCATGTTCATCATATGATTCACATACTTTGACATCAAAATGCACATAATGGTAACATAACATGTAATCAAAAGCTATAAGCATATCTCATGATTCAAACATACACACAAGCATCCAAAGAGAAGTAAACAACCAACAAATGCATATAAGAAAGGATAGAAAGCTACCTCAAGGCTAGGAGACCATACTTTTCTCCTTGAAACTTCTCCCCTCTTCTTAGCCTCACACACCTAATGATGGAGAGCTAGATTTGCTTAGTTTAGATACATCCAACAAGACACAAGAACATCATTGGAACTAACTCTAACATCTCATAAGCTCTACACACTCATATGCTAGCTTATGGTCCAATTATGGCTCTATATAAGGCTTCATGAAGCAACTCTCATAATCTTTGTTCTTGGCTCCAATTTCTCATTCATTCTAAGTCATATGACTCTATTTAAACTCATTAGAGTCATTTCCAACTCAATTTAAGAAGCCTAACCTCCAGTTGCTTTTTTAAGCCTAAAGGAACCTAAATTTTCCAACTTTCAAAATATGATTTCTAAATTGAAACCAATGGTTCCTTTGGTATCCATAATTTATATCTAGACCATTATTAACCTTGGAATCAAGAAAAACTCTCCCTAGGTGTTCACTCTCTCTTTGGCCGAGACATACCCACACACTTGGAGCCATGGAGTTGTCTTGGCTTTTCTTAGGGAATTGGCACTTTTGAAGCTTCCTAGATGTCTTGAAACCTCATTCATACCCTTACAAAAGCTATACAGCCCTTAGAAAGTTTCAAAATTTAGCATGCATCTTAAAATCCTAAGGTAGAACAACTTCCATTTCAAGGTTTTTCTTTCACTTTCTATTGTATATTCTTACTCCTCATGCTTCAAAACCCTCCTTTCTACCTTCTTCATATTAGAAATTATTCCCTCCTATATGGGCCTTATTCTATCCAAACCATACATGAGAAGAACAACCAAGGAGGAGCAAGAAAAGCCATGAAGATTTACCTTGTTTTAAAGCTTTTCCAAGGAGCTTTCACTTGCCTTCTAGTCTCTCCTTCAATTTCTCTCTTCCTCCTCCAGTTGAACCAGCCCTAAACCAGCCTTAAATAAATCAGCAAAACCATAGAAAAAGAGAGGAGAAAAAGGAGAACAAAATTGATGAAGGAGAAAGCATGAAATTCTTACACTCTTGCTAGGTTTCTCTCCTTCTTCTTCCCTCCATCTTGTGCATTCCTTGGAGCTTCCCTGTGTTCTATTCCAACCCAACAAAATGTCAATTATCAGAAGGAGAAGAGAGAGGACGTGTTTTTAAATGGCTGGGGCCTGATTTAAGATACTTTTTCACTTTTCATTTTAGTCCATAAACCATAGTTTCTCCATTTGGCCTCATTTCAACTCCTTTTCAAGAGCTGTCTTTTTCATCATAAAATTTAAGTCTTCTAACTTATTAAATATCTTTGGTTTCACCCAAATTGAATTTGAAACCATTCTAAACATTCAATCAAAGTTTTGGTCAACTAATGATCGAAATTGCTCACCAGAAGAATTTTAACTATTCTAAGGGCTCTTATGATTTTTAGGGCCTCTAAGAACCTTGGAAAACTCAAATTTTTCATTTAAAAATCCTTCGTTTGAGTTTTCTAAAATTTACCCAAAACTACGAAAATACCACTGCATATTTTTTAATTTTTCATAGCTTTCTGGCTCTAATTTCCAAGTATCACAAGTTTCATATCCTTATTTTTAAAGGTCTAGTTTATCCCTCTAATTTTATTTGGCCACTATTCATATGATTTATGGGACTTCCTTTGAAAATCCATAGTTTCTAGCTTTTTACAAAAAATCAGGTGTTACAACATGCATAATTTAAGGAGCCTAATACCACGTTGCTTTTTTAGGCCTCAATGAAACCCTAAAAATTTACCTTTCAAAATAAAACTTCTAAATTCAAACCAATAATTTCTTTAGTGTTTATAATTCATCTTTAGACCACTTATAATCTTGGAATTATTGAAAACTCTTCTTAGGTACCCATTACTTTTCATGGTTGAACTTATGCACAAGAAGGAGTCCCATGGAGTTTTGTGATTATTCTTGGGATTATTGGGACCTATGGATATTCCTTAGCTTCTTCTGAGGTTAATTATGATTTCACATGGTTTAAAATACCCTTATAAGGTCTCATACTTCCTAAGGTACAATAAAAACCTTAGGTATCAAATCTTGCATTCTATAACTTCCTAATTGATTTCAATGGTATATCCTTAATCTCCATATTTCAAAAACCCCCAATTCCCACCATGCTTCAATCAAAAACCAATTGCCTTTATGTTCTTCTCATGTTGGGTTAAACAAGAAAAGGCATGAAAGAACAAGGAAAAGCAATTTTTATGCATGGTAATATACCTTGTTTTAATCATTAGCAAATGGAGATTTAGTGGTGGATTTGGTAACTTCAAACTCCCTTCTTTCCTCAAGAGTTCAGTCACTAAAGTGCTTTTTTCAAGAAGCTAAACCACCAAAACAAAGAGATCAAAAAGGAGAAAAGAGTTTCTAACTAGCTTAAGGTAAAAAAATGGACATTTTCTTACTTTACTTGGCCTTTCTTTCTCCCTTTTCTCCTTCCTTCTTAGGCATGTATGGTGGCTAGTTCTAGATAGAAGTAAGTTAGTTAGAAGAAGCTAAAAGGTGGCATGACATATATAAGAGGCAATGGGGGTATTTTATAATAATTTACAAAATTTCTATTATGTCCCTTGTCATACCATTAAGAATTACCCCATATTCTACATTACCACATGCTTATAACATCAATTTCTCATTTTTTATTATTTTTAGCAGCAGAAATAGCCAACATTAAAGGCCGAATTTCTTTAATTTAGCTTAAATACACAATTTCATCTTACCAATCTCAAAGTCCATTATTAAAATATTTGCTCAGTCAGAAACACTATAAAAAGAAGCAAGAATTTTGAGTTCTAGGCCATGGACATCAATTTATCACATTTCCATAATTTGACATGGATGCATATTGCAGCCACTAACTTCAAAAATTCATATCTTGAGTTAGAGAACTCTAAATCATGCAAATTAGAACTTTATGAAAAGTTTAGGACATGAACTATATGCTACAAAAATTTAGATCAAAACAAGTTCGTTTGCACCATGAAAATCCAATAGAGTATCTCTGACCCAACCTAGACCTAAAATTTTAAGCACGCATATATTTGGCTACACAACTTTAAATTATGTGATTTTGGTGCCTATGGAAAGCTTATAATTCCAGCTATATTCTTATAAAATTTCATAGGAATTAGAGTTTATTTTACCCCTCAAATACATGAAAAACCAAAATAGACTATATGAATAGTGCCCCAGCAAATCTGCATTTTTCAGCCAATTTTGAAAATTCATAATAAATTTTACAAATCTCTAAAAATTATGTTCTTTTACTCTATAAAAAGATATAAATGAGATCTAGATGACTGCCAAATTTTATGCCAAAATTTATTCATTTGGTCAGTTTTTAGTTCAAGGGTAAAAAGTGGCACAAAAGGGCATATTTATGGTATCAAATGGTTCCAAATGAGCTTCCTTAGTGATTGTGACCATTTTAGCATGTCTCAAACATGAAACAGAGCATGTAAGACCATCTCATCAGGTTCCAAACATCATGCAACTCAAAATCACTCCTCCACTTGGCATTATACACACACTTTCCATGGCATATCATACCTAAAACACATGGTCTTACATTTCCACAACTAAAATTGACATTTACATCATAATCTCATACTTTTACATATGTTGGAGCATTTACATTACAAAAATAACAAATACAAACTCTCATTGACAATAAGTTACATAAAATGCTAAACTCTTGTCAAAATCGCACAATTCAAGCTTATTGGTTTCCATCCTTAGCTCTTTGAGAGTTCCCTAGACATGGTTAGAAATAATATAGGGAAGAGTGAGATTTCAAGAATCTCAATAGCTCATTCACCCTTCAAGCATACTTATGTGGCATGTTATCTTGTCAAAGAAAGCAAGCATGTACCATAGGCAATCAATATCAAACATAATCATATTTATGAAATCACATGGATCCATGAAAGTCAAAATCAAGCCCTAGGGATTTTTGGTCTAGCATTACTCAATTATTTGAAACTTTTGGATTAGCCTTACCCTTTTAATGGACTTTTGACTTAGCTCCACTCATTCCTTGAGACTTTCAGCCTTGTCTCACCCTTATTTAAGGACTTTTGGTTTCACCTCATCCAAGTCAAGGGATTTTTGGCACAACTTCATCCATTAAGAGCCATTCACTTTCCAATGGCATTCTAAGAAACATAATGATATCAAATCATCAATCCAATGGCAATAGGCATAAGTAATAGTCCAAACACACATACAAACAATCAATGACAATTAAACAACTGAGATAAGCATGCAAGAATGGATGAAAAGCTACCTTTCTTATAAAGCATAATTCTCCTCCTTGGTTTCCTAGTCTTTCTTCTTGACTTCACACACAATCAGGAGAGGCTTGGCATGCTTCACCTAGACACATTAAACAAGACACAAACGTATCAATGGAACCATTTCTAGCCTCACACAAGCCTTATATAAGCCAATTCCACCTTTAGGCATCCATATGGCTCCATTTAGTAGCATAATGAAGCAACTCATATAATTCATTATCTTGGCTCCAATTTCTTACTCAATCTAAGTCATATGACTCCATTTAAACTCATTAGAGTTATAACAAATTCAAATTAAGGAGCCTAACACTAAGTTGATTCTTTGTACATAATAGAACCCTAAACTTTCACCTTACAAAATAAGGCTTCTAAATTCAAATTAATAATTCCTTTAATGTTTATGATTCCTATCTAGACCATTTCTATCCTTAGAATCAAGGAAAACTCTCCCTAGATGCTTCATAAGAGCCTTGGCCAGGACATGTACACATGGCCACCCATGGAGTTTTGTTCACTTTTCTAGGGGATTTAACACCTATATGAGTTCCTTAGCCTCTTCTTAACTCAATCATACTTTTACATGGTCAAAAATATCATTAGAAAGCTTCATATTTCCCTAGGTGCAATCAAAACTCTAATTTCCATAACTTGCTATCCATAATTCTCTTTTGAATTCTTTTGGTTCCATAT
This sequence comes from Erythrophleum ivorense, assembly GCA_026724425.1. Classification (NCBI taxonomy): domain Eukaryota; kingdom Viridiplantae; phylum Streptophyta; class Magnoliopsida; order Fabales; family Fabaceae; genus Erythrophleum; species Erythrophleum ivorense. Next base: position 152,920 of record JAIUCV010000030.1, on the reverse strand, counting down.
GATTCGCCATGTTTCAAAACCCCATTTTCTATCAAGTTTGGACTAAAATCAAACTCCCTACATGGTCCTCCTAGGTTGGCCGAATTAAAGCATCTATGGAAGAACCAAGAAAGCAAGTCATTCAAGAAGAAACATACCTTGTTTGCTTCCTTATCAAGTGGTGTTTCTTAAGCTTCCAAGGTTTTCTCTAAACCCTTCCTTCCTTCTACTGAACTAGCCATAAATCACTACCATTCAAAACTTTAAAACCATGAGAAGAGAGAGGAGAAAGAGGAGAAGAATATTAGAGAAAGGAAGAGCATGAAAAGTAGGCATTTTCTTACCCATTTAAGCTTTATTTTCTTCCTCCTTTCTTCCACTTCTTGTGTGCCTCTTAAAGTTGGTCTAGGTTCTATTTCAGAGCCAAAATGAGTCAATGGTGATAAGGAGAAAAGGGTGGTGTGATATACAAAGGAGGGGGATGCCAACTATAACATTTTAAAAATCTCAACTATGTCCCAAAAACTTTGGTCTCTCCATTTGAGCTCATTTTAAATTTTTTTTAAGAATTGTCTTTTCCATCATAAAATTTAGGTCCTCTAATTCATTAAATGCCTCTGGTTTCACATCAATTAGATTCATAACAGCCCCAAAAGATCTAGTCAAAATTTTGGTCAACTGATAACATAAAATGATACACCAAAAGGGTTTTGGCCATTCTAAAGGTACCTATAGTTTTTAGGGCCTTTGAGAATTCTAAAAAATTTAATTTTTTCATTTAAAGGTCCCTCCTTTGAGTTTTTAGAAAGTTTCTTGAAATTATGATTTTGACACTACGTTATTTGTTAATTCATTTAGTCATTTTGGCTCTAATTCTTGGCTATCTTTAAACTCTTAATTACATTTTTAGATGTTTTAATTATCATTCTAATCTTAATTAGCCTCAATGTGCTTTGCTTTAGGGTTATCCTATTTCATTTTATTGGTTTCAGTTCAATCTCTGAAAAATCAATTATTATACCCCTTAATTTAAATTCCTTAATTTGAGCTCATCTTAAGTCCCATTTTTAGAACCGTCATTTCCATCATAAAATTTAGGTCCTATAGTTTATTAAAAATATCAAGTTTCAAATTTATAGGATTCAAAATAACTCAAAATGATTTGGTCAAAGTTTAGGTCAACAAACAACTTAAAACGTGCACCGAAAGAGCTTTAACCATTCTGATGGTTACCATGGTTTTCTAGGCCTTTGAAAACTCATATGGACTCAATTTTATTATTTAAAATATCTTCCTTTAAGTTTTCAAAAATTTGTTCGAAATTATGATTTTGCCACTGGGTTTCCAGTTTATTTTGTTTAGCTATTTTAGCTCCGGTTTCAAGTCATTCTTAATTTCTTAACTACATTTCTATATGCCCTAATTAGCATTCTACCCTTAATTGGCCTTAATTTGTTTTGCTTTAGGGTCTTCTTTTATCAAGTTATAGGTTTCAATTTAGCTTTTGACAAACTAGATATTATAGTTAGCCAACAACTCATTGAATGTGAATATTAGTATGGGATGGCAGTTACTTATAATTAAACTTATTCATTTGAAATGATGCATGCATTGCTCTTCTAATAATTGTTTCATGCAAAGCATTATCTTAATTAATATATATATATATATATATATATGAAATTTGCCTTTTGTTATCGAGATTCTATATCTCACCCAGTTATGGGCTTACATTTTTAAGGATCAAACCTCTTAATAGCAAGGAGAAGCTAATGGAAGCATACCTAATGGTTTAATGGTGTATCAACTTGAACACCTTTTTTAATTGGGTTTGTAAAGTTGAGATACTAGTTCTTATATAATTTCTTATTATGCTATGGAATTGCCACATTGCATCATATATTGCCAAGTATAAGAACTAATTATGCAATTTGAGTCATTATAGAATTAGTACTTGTGATTATATTTGCATAATTCTTAATGAGTAACATGGAATTATGTAACCAATAATCATTTAGCATTATGAAATTAATGTTTGAACTATTGGACTTAGTAATTAATAGTTGAAATGTTCACTTCAGTATTTTAGACAAGATTTTGTATATAATATGACCACTTGGAGCATTTTGAGTGTTATTGTTAATTTCTTATGTTGGGAAAGTGTATTACTATTTAGGAAGGTCGGGTGTGACTTGTAATACTTTAAATTTTTAGCCTTTACATAATGATCCCATTGTCCATCCCTATCCATCTCAAGCATATTGGACAACATTTGTGAGAAAGCATGTGTTTTCATATCTGGATAATTGCATAATTAGGAGGGCATGTACATGATTCATGACTTTAGGGACCATATGAACTCATCAATATCATTTTTCGACCATCACATATCCCAACATATCATCAACATCACAATTCATCTCATATTCCACGGGTTTGGAACCATACACCAAAAAATGGAAGTTTGCTCTCGGGTTGGCATGTCCAAATTTCTAATATGAACTTTGGAAATTCATAACTAATTTTAAAAAAATTAAAATCATGCATATGATAGCTTTCTAGAAAACTATATATGTTAACTAATGAGTAAAAATAATTCTAAACCAATGCAATGGCTGTTAATCTATGGAAATTGATAGAACAATACCAAAGGTCAAGCTATGTTACTAATACTATCATGCAATTTAAAAAATTTGGTTCTCCCTCTACAGAGCTCCAAATGAGGTGATCTTAGCTACTATGAAAAGCTTATGATGTCTAGTTTATGTTTATAAAATTTCATAATTATTAGACTTCATTTGTCTCATATGTGACATAGGAAAGCAAACTGACCATATGAGTAGTGCACATACCATTTTTGCATAATTTGGCCAACTTTAAAAAATCATTATAAATTCTCTAGAGCTCAAAATTGAGTGCTCTTTAGCTTTATAAAAAGCTATAGATGAGACCTACTTTCTGGCCAATTTTCATGGAAAAAATTATTTATTTGGTTAGACTTTGGTTCAGCACACATAATGGTCACTTTTAAGTCCAATTTGGTATCTCAAGGCACCAAAAACCTTTCTTCTCATCCCATAGCCACTTGGGCATATCCAAAAGCATATTTAAAACATATAAAAGCATGACAAATGATCCAAATCATCAAGGAGCTTATTCTCACCTTGCCACTTGCATCCATACACATGGACATAAAGGCAAATGAGTGGCAAAAACTCACATTCTCATTCATTTGGCTTCCACATTGATACATACATCATGTATACATACTTTTAGACATGTTCAATGGTTTATGTAACGTCTTTTCTAAATACCCATTTTTAGTCCCATTTTTTTTAATTGTTCCTTCATAATAAAGTCTAATTAATAGCATAGCGAAATACGACAACAATCGAAATACACTGTAATTCATACAAACTAGTTTAAGAGTTCCATCATAGGGGAGCAGGGTCATACAAGTCACATCACATCAAAGGGGGATCTATCCTATAACTATCCAAAAAGAAAACCCCCAGATAACAAAAGGACCAAAAAGGTCAATCCTCTATGTTCACAAAAGGGTCAGGGTCAGTGTCAGCGACTAGGCCTCTATTCATGCAAACGGAGGAGCAGGAGGGTCAACTCCACCTACTGGGAATGTATGGGACTCTAGCTCCCCTGGGGACACAAAGTACACTGGTACAATATGAACAACGTCATCACATGATATGATGCGTATATTATGGGTGACAAAGACCCATCCCCGGAGTGGGAACTGGATCCTCTATGCCTGGAGTTCTAGGGTCACCCAATAAATCGGCATCTAAGAAAATATAAACCATAATAGAGTGAGAAGTAATTTTCTCAATAACAAAAACAGGATTAACACCACATAATATCCATAAAGAAGAGTTAAGCAATTTTAACAAACAACAAGTAATATATATGGCAAGATAGTTAATTTACTAACTAATATAAATGGAGAGATATACTTGTTAGCAATATCTAACGTGAATATGAAATAGAAAAGTGAATAGTCATATTACATCTAAAGATAATACATGAATGAACATAAGAATTATCTCAACGTAATTAATATTCAGCAGTTGCAAGATATTCATGAGATTTCTATAGGCATAGAATATAGAATATATAATAAACAATATTTATTCCTTCTTGACCATTAGGCCTTGGAGACTGCCAGACTCAATACCTAGATCATGTTGCACTGCCACGACATAACAGGCTCACCTTTGCTTCCATTATTGAGGCTTCCCCCAGTGGGTACCCAAGGAAAGTCATATAAAATATTACAATAACATGTCATCCAAGCCATCATTTGATCAAGGCATAATATGTGTATTTGGAAAAGAACTACCTTGCACTACTCTATGCATAAATAATCTCAATAGCATGATGGCATACTAGAGTTTGAAAATTAGTGGTTTAGATATTTTAAAGTATATTTAAGATTGGAAATCCAACACGACAGCAACTACCCAATGGCCAACTCTAGCACACACAGGGCTCATCCCCTAGATAAGGCTATTCCACCATATATATATATATATATATATATATATTAGTCAATCATTTACCAAATAACCCATACTCATAGAATCAGGCAGTAAACAGCATATTATCCACGTTAAGAAATCAAACAGTATATCAACACAGTGAATAGTGCAATTCCAAAACATATGTTATCACATATTCCATTCTTGACATAATGCTGCATAATTTTTCAACTATCACAAATGAGTTCCAAAATTCACAAAATAAATATAAGCATACTCCAAACAGCATGTAGAATATATTAGGCCCATAAATCATCTAAAACATATCAAATAACATAAGTAAAAATTCAAGAACTTCTTGGTCAACAAATTTTCTCAAAATTTTGACTTTTTATATAATAATCCATAAATCACCAAAGTTTCACCATAAGCCTTATTTTTGAAGTAGATTAACCTTATTTAGTTGGATCTAAGAAAACTTTTCCTTAGGTATATGTACATGTGTTGGCCGAACCTATACATCATGGAAGAAATATGATTTTGCCTCATTTTCATGTCACCACATAGCTACACATTCATATTTAAAGGAGATAAATAAAAGCCCTCAATCAATTTCTAGAGATTTTATATGTACTCTACAATTTTCTTCAAGGTAAAGTTCTAAAGTTTCTTGCCAATTTCTTCATGAAAACTAAAGCTATATTAATCTTCCTTTTCCTTAGGCTTTCTTCCATCACTCCCCCCCTTTTTTTCTCTTCAATTTCTCCTATGGCATCTTGAAATACAAAGCTTCTTGATTTGTAGAAAAATTACCAAGAATAGGAATTTTCTTAAATCACATGTATCCATAAGCTATATATATAATTTCTTCATCTTTTATCCATCTTTTCTTGGCTATAATTCATGGAAACAACAAAATTTCCCATCCCTTCTTGCCATGGATGAAAATTAGAGAAAAAGAGAAGAGAAGAGAAGAATTCTTGGAGAAAAATAGAAGAAAAACTAAGAAGAAGAAAGTCTATCTATGTTACCTTAGCTCCGCGGTGTTTGATTTTTCCCAGTGGCTTTTCCTTCTCTCTTCCTCCTCCCTTTTCTTCTTCCTTAGGCCGAGCTTCTTCTCCTTGTCTTGGACGAATTTGGTGTGTGTACTTTGTGTGTGAGAATGGCATAAAAGTGTTATATATATATATATATATCTTGGTTATGAATGGTTAAGATTTAATTAACTTTAAGGTGGAAGATCTTAACCTTTAGATTACATGAATGGTCAAGATTTAACCTTGAAATAAGAGATAAAATGTAGGACTTTGGATTAGCTCAAAGGTTGTGGTTTGATCTTGAAAAGGTAAAGAAATCTAAGCCATTGGATTGCATCAACAGTTTAGATCATGTCACGTTTTATGGATGAATATTAGCAGTTGGATTACCCTGGTTACTTTTTCGTAATTTGTGAAGATAAGATTACATTTAATGTTGCTTAAGTCAGCGTCAATGTTATGTTGAAGCCAGTGATAACTTTTTTGTAATGTGTGAGATTTCTAAGATTTGTTGATGCAAGCCTGCGCAATCACTCTGTAGCTCGTGCAGCTTCCAGAATTCTTTTCCAACTTCTAGCTTCTTCTTCACACCTGGCGCGACATCATCTCTCTCCCTTCTACATGACACCACATCAGCACCTTCCCCGCTCCCTGGTGCCATGTTAACTCTTCCTCGGTTAAACTTACAAAATTGCCACTATTTCTTAGGTTCCTCATAATATTTTATTTAATCAATATTGTTTGAGTTCTCCACTATATTTTAATATTATTTGGCCCTATATGGGTCCCATTTAATTTCTCCAATCATATATTTAAATATTATTTATTTTCCTAATAGTTTATTATTTTAAGGTCCAAATGACCATTTTATCCCTGGTAATGATGTGACAGACAAGCACCTCTGTTTGTTTTTCACTTATATATTCTCTATAACTCCATATTTCTAGATTCTATCACCATTACCGGGTAGATTTTTTCGCATAGAATTTCCTAAGATAGCTAACACGGGTTTAGGGTTTTAGTTTATCTCCGCATAAGCTTACAAATCGTTTTGGGCCATTTTCTGGCCTAACAAATGCAAAATTTCATGCAACGAATTTTATAATATTCTATGCATTATTCCCTATCTATTGATATATATATTGGATTAGTTCTGAATTTCCTTTCATTGTAAAAAAATTGGCAAAGTTCGTCCAGGTGACAAATGATAATTTTGCCCCTAGGCCCCCTCTAAAATCTCAAAAATTCCTATGGATCCTATTCAACTTATACTTCTCATATACAAAGCTATTTAGTTCAAATTCTTTTTATTAAAGCTTAATAAATTCATTACATAAAGTGATAAATAATTAGAAAATCCTAATTTTAGGGATGTTACATTTCTCCCCTTCTAAAAAAATTTTGTCCTCAAAATTTGAAATATTTACCTTAATTAAATAATTCTGGATATTTCTGTCACATCTCTTCTTCTATTTCCCAAGTTTCTTCTTCAGATGTCATTCCTTCCTATGCCACTTTCACCAAAAAAATTGTCTTATTCCTCAATTGTTTCTGGTCAGTGTCCAGAATTGATATTGGTCTTACTGTGTATGTTAGATTTTTTTAAAGTTGTACTGATTCATTATCTAAGACATGTGAAGGATCAGAGATATACTTTCTCAATTGGGATACATGGAAAACATCATGAAGGTTTGACAAGGGAGGTGGTAAGGCTAATTGATAAGATACCATACCAATTCTTTTGAGAATTTCGTATGGACCAAGGTATCAAGGATTTAGCTTTTTGGTTCGAATAGCTCTACCTATGCAAGTGGTAGGAGTAACTTTAAGAAAAACATGGTCTTCTTCATTGAATTCCAGAGGTTTTCCTTCTTTGATCAGAATAACTCTTTTACCTACTTTGTGTTGTGAGTAACTTTTCTTTAATTCTCTTAACTTGATCTGTGGTTTGTTAAATTAACTCAGGCCTTAGTAAAAGACCTTTCTCCAACTTCATACCAACACATAGGGGATCTACACTTACATCCATACAATGCTTCATAAAGGGCCATCCTGATACTGAAATGGTGACATTGTTATAAGCAAACTCTACTAACAATAAATATTTATCCCAATTTCCCTTTTGTTCCATCATGTAAGCCCTAAGCATGTCCTCAAGGGTTTGAATGGTTCTCTCAGTTTGTCCATCGTTTGAGGGTGATAAGCTGTACTAAGGCATAATCTAGTCCCAAAGGCAGCTTGAAAAGGGCAAAATCAAGAAGTAAATTTAGGATCCCTATATGAAACAATACTAGAAGGCACTCCATATAACCTCACAATCTCTTGTATATACAATTGAGCTAATCTATCTAGAGAACAAGTAGCCTTTATGGGTAAAAAGTGAGCTGATTTAGTCAATCCATCTACAATGACCCAAATGGCATCATGTCTTAACTAGGTTCTAGGTAGCCACATCGCAAAATCCATAGATATACTGTCCCACTTCCATTAAGGGATTTCTAGAAGTTGCAGTAATCCTGAAGGTTTCTGATGTTCTATTTTCACTTTCTGACACACTAAATATCTAGACACAAATTCAGCTATATCTTTCTTCATTCCTGGCCACCAATACAATTTCTTAAGATCATGGTACATCTTTGTAGATCCTAAATGAATGGTATATTTACTTTTATGAGCTTCTTCTAAAATTAATTTCCTTAATTCTCTACTAGGCACATATAATCTATCTTGAAACATTATAGTTCTATCTTCAGCTCTAATGAATCCAAGTTGTCTACTATGATTTTGTAGGGTTATATCAGATTCTTAGGCTCTTCTAATCTGGTTCCTCAAACCACATGAGATTTCAAGCCTATTTAATCTACAACCCTCAAGTGACTTAGTGAGAGATGTAAGTAAATCTCTAATTTGCTTAATCAAATTCATCTCTCTCACTATTAAGGATGATACATGTAAATATTTCCTACTCAAAGTATTTGCCACTACATTGACCTTTCCTAAGGTGATATTTTAACTTAAAGTCATAGTTTTTCAATAATTCTATCCATCTTCTTTATCTCATATTGAGTTCTTTCTATTCAAACAAATATTTAAGGCTTTTATAGTCACTATAGATTTGAAAAGATGCCCCATATAGGTAATGTCTCCAAATTTTCAAGGTAAACACTACGACTACTAATTCTAGGTCATGGGTAGGGTAATTTTCTTCATGGGGTCTCAATTTCTAAGAAGCATAAGCTACTACTCTCCTATCTTGCATTAGCACACATCCTAATCCTTTCCTTGATGCATCACTATATACTTCAAAGTTCCTAAAGGATCAGGTATGATTAACACTAGAATAGTGGTTAGTTTTTCCTTCAAAGTCTAGAAACTTTGCTTACACTCTGTGGTCTAAATAAAAAGACTTCCTTTTCTAGTCAACCTAGTCAAAGGTGAAGCTATTCGAGAAAATCCCTTTATAAATCTACAATAATACCCAGCCAATCCTAAGAAACTTCTAATTTTAGTGACAATTTTTGGTCTTTCCCATTTAAGCATAGCTTATACTTTACTAAGGTCAACTGACACACCTTGACTAGAGATCACATAGCCTAAAAATTTTACTTTAGATAACCAAAAATCATAATTTTCCAATTTAGCATACAATTATTTTTCTTTAAGAATTTGCAAAACCATTCGTAAGTGTCTTTCATGTTCTTCCTTGCTCTTTGAATAAACCAAGAAATCATCTATAAATACTACCACGAATTGATCCAGGTAAGGTTGGAAAATCCTATTCATGTAGTCCATAAACACTGCAGATACATTAGTGAGTCCGAATGGCATTATCAAGAACTCATAATGACCATATATAGTTCTAAAAGCAATTTTAGGGATATCTTCTTCTCTTACTCAAATTTGATAGTATCCAGATTTTAAGTTTATTTTGGAAAAGATAGAGGCTACTCTAAGTTGATCAATTAGGTCATCTATTCTTGGCAGAAGGTATTTATTTTTTATGGTTACGTTATTCAATTGTCTATAGTCGATACATAACCTAAGGCTCCCATCTTTCTTAGGCACAAACAACATTGGTACTCCCCAAGGTGAAACACTAGGCTTAATGAATTTCTTTTCTAATAATTCATTGATTTGGTTTTTTAGCTCTTGCAATTTAAGAGGAGACATCCTATAAGGACTAATGGAAATTAGTCCTGTTTCAAGCAGAAGGTCAATAGAAAATTCTATTTCCCTCTTAAGGGGTAAACCTAGAATTTCATCTGGAAAGACTTCAAAAAACTCACAGACCACAGGAATTTGAGTTATCTTTATTTTGACCTCTGATGAATTCAAAAGGGATATTTCTGTAATACCATATTAGTTTTAACATAAATCCCTCTTTTGCAAATGAGGATATGAACTTTGTTAAGGAAATCTCAAGAAAACGTATTAAAATAATGAATTAAATTGTGTTGCATAGCGATAATTTTTTCATTTTGTAACACCCCAAAATTAATTAAGGTGTTAATCATGGAGTTAGGTTAATTAAGAATAATTAATATGGAATAATTGGGCAAGTTAAGTGAATTGAAATTTTAGAGAGATAAATTATTAATATGAGTTTAAGATTTAATTGAGTTATAAACCCCATCTAGGCCCAAATTAAATTAAGTAGGCCAAGGTTGGGAACTAACGAAGGCCCAATAATTTAAGGTGCAGACTCAGCTTATATAAGCCCTTATAATTGGCCTAATAACCCGTGTGCAGACCCAAATCAATTGAGTTCTTCAAACTTGGTCTAGCCCAATTAAATTTCTGCAGCCCAACACATTAAAGCTGGCCTAAAAAGACTTAAATCTAAAACCCACTTGGTATTGGACCTTTGGGTTAGCTCATGACCCACCTTAGACCCAACTAAAACTCTAAACACATCAGCCCCTCCACACTTTGCTGAAACACAAACACAAATAGATTTTCGCACCTTGAGAGGGAGGCTAGGGTTCTAGGCAAGAAATCCACCATTTATCACTCCTAAGCTCAAAATCAGCCAAGGTACTTGTTATATAACTTAATCCCCTTCTCTTTCTCTTCATTTTGGCCTGATTAGTTTTTCATTTTGAGCATTTTCACCATACCTAAAATCTGAAATGTGGTTGTTTGGGATTTTCTTAGTGAAATTTCATAGATTGGGGCTTAGGGTGTTATTAGGTAAGTATAAACTCTTCATTTTAATGCATTTCCTACTGACTTAAAACCCCCATAGTAGACTTATAGTATGGGCCTTAATTTTGTGCGAATTTTCTTATGGTTTGGAGTGATAATTTGATGTTCTTGGTCTAGGGAAGACAAAACCCGAAATTAGAGGCTCTTGGTAATTGGGTAAGTGTTTCTGAGTAGTTTTATATAGTTAACTCCTTAAGTAATGGGTTTGCTAATATAAATTGTAATTAGGGATAGTAATGGCTTAATTTTGTATCCATAGGCTGAAGTAGCATTCAATTGGATCTTAGAGGATTAGCTATAAGTGAAGTAACCGGGGTTTATGCGAATTCAATGCATATGTTCTGTTTTAATTTTGTGTTTGCTGCATGATTATGATTTTAATGCTAAATGAATTAGTCGGCTATCTGTTTTGTGTGATTCGACCTTGTGAGTCCATGGTGGAGCTATAGTACGACTACCACCCATGCATGTGCTTTGATCGGGCATTGGGTTATGATCAGACCCCAGATGTACTGAGCCCTAGTTGTGCTCAATAGGGAGTAGGTGACGTGGACAGGCCTCTCCCAGTGTTATTATCCTTTAACATGTGGAATTGTGATTACTAGTATGGGATAGTAATCATAGTTAGCCTAATTATTTCATTTACTAGTATGGCTGGTATGTTTTTTTATGCTTATATAAAATCATGCATATATGTTAATTAAACTAGAATATCTGAATGGAATTTGCTTTAGTTACTGAGATTTGCATCTCACCCCATTTTATGGGATCATACTTTCAGGTGAAGGCCCTTCTAGTAAAGATAAGGGGAAGCAAGTGGATGAAAATCCATGAACTCCAGCCATGTGTGGAGGAGGCTACACTTGGGCTGATCTGAGTAGAATATATGCAATTTTGTTATTCGTTTATATAGCATCATCATGTAATCATGTTGCCAAATGTAGGCATTTATATTTTGATTACTTAGAATGTATCTATTATGGAGTTAAGTCTTATTATAACTTGGTATTGGATGTATGAACTTATAGTATCTGATGTATGAACTTTGTTGAATTCAAGATATGGTCTACTATTAGAAATGTCATCATAGGATATATTAGATTGTTGATTTGAATCAGTGATGTATGGAATCTCTAATGAAATATGTATTAAATGATAATGGTTGATAGTTCATAAACTCTTACTATTATTACTCTATGGACTTGCTGATATAGGGTAGTTAGAGAAGTAGAAATTAACATTTAAGTCTTAAACTAGTAATGATAGATAAGTTGGGTAAATTAGGCTAGTGAAAGCTATTGGAACCCCATAAATTAAGGTAGAGTGGCCTTAGAGTGTCATTGGTGGGAGAGTGGAGAGTATGAACAAGACTTAAGAAGTTGTAAGATCAAAAGGCATTTCGCCGTTGCCAATAGAGGCGAAGTTGCCCAAGGAGAGTACCAGAGAGCAATTCGTTAGGCTAAGAGGTGGAATTAGCCGTGGTGAAATGTGAGAAACCAAACTAGGAGTCATCCAGAGGGTAATTCGCCACAGCTAAATGGGAATTGGCCACGGTGAACTTTTGTGAAAATGAGTTAGGCGTTCTAAAGAGGAATTAGCCACGGTGAAAGGGGGAATTGGCCACTACTAATAGCAAGAGGCGAGCAAGGTAGGCTCCAGGAGGTTTCCTAACGCGCGGTGCCATGTAGGTTAGCTACGGCGAAGCTCTAACTCACCGCGATAAAAATATAAGGGTGAACATGAGAGCAATTGGCTGCGGCACAAGGACATTTAGCCGTGATTAATGGTCCCAAATGCTCATTTTAACCTAGAAATCTTAGTGTTTCATATGGTAACCTCACAAGATGACTTAGAAACATTGATAGAAGATTCTTATGAGTTGGAATTAATGGGTAATAGAATTAAAGGCTTATAAATGAGTATTTATTTTTCTTGTGTACATGAATACTTGTAATTATTTGGTTGATGACCCTAATAACATTACCGTTCAAATTTTCTTGCATTTTTCAAATGTAATTGGTCGTAATGTCTGGTAACCTTGATTTATGGTTATTAATCACATATTTTACCTTAATTACAATGATCAAAAGTTAGAATTGTCACATATTTTGCGTCTCCGGGACCCCATGAACTCATCAACAATATTCTCTAATTATTTTCCATATATAAAAATCATAAAATTCTCAAAAATTGGCACAAAATAGGGATCAAGGGTCAAAACTCCTAAAATTCATTCATTTCCCATGGTTGTACAGTGGCAGATTTTAGAGGTAACTTTGAAAAATCATAAGTAAATATAAAAAATTTGATATCACACAAACCATAGCTTTCTAGAAAGCTCTAGATGTTAGCTTCACATAAAAATAACTCTAGGACATGATTCTAGCCTTTAGACCACGTTTAACAATGAAATAGCTACAAAGGTCTAGCTATCCCTGGTACTAATATAGTTTATTATCATAAACTTCAAAAATGTCCAATTAATTCCAAAAAGCTCCAATCCATGCAAATGATACTAATATGGAAAGTTACAGATATTAGATAGATGGAAAAAATAACTTTAGACTAGCCAAGGCATGTCTAGGTCTTGAAAACTAATCAAACAGTGACACAGGTCTAACTAGAAGCTTGATACTAGATAGCAAATTTAAAAATTAATATCTCCCTCTTTAGACATCCAAATGTGGTGCTTCTAATTGGCACAAGTCACTGGGAATTTCTAGTTTATCTCTGTAAAATTTCGTGGCAATTGGACATCATTTGCCCTATGGGTGATAGAGTTTCATTTCGAACCATAGCTACAGTAACAGTGACCAAATCAAAAAAATTTCCCAACTTTAAAAATTCACCAAATATTCCATAGACCTCCAAAATTTTTTTACTTTAGATTCCCAAAAAGATATCAACAACCTCTAGATGCATGCTAAATATCAAACTAAGAAGAGCTCATTTGGGCAAAAAGTGGCATAGCCTTACAAAATGGTCACTTTTGCTCCATATGAGGTACCAACTTGGTTCAATTGGCCTTTTTTAGTGTTTGGCACCCCTTGGGCAAGTTTAAAAGCATGAATATGACTTGTATGAACTACCTAAATAGTTCTAAATACCGTGCATCTCAATTTGGTCATCCTACATTCAAAAATGCATACATTCAAGTGTGCACCCAAGTGCTCAATTTTCATATTTCCATTTTCTTAGCACTATACAAGGTTCATACATTATTCATATATAATATTACATTTGTTTAATGGTTTACAACTCAAAAATATCGTGTATATATCCACTTTGACATTCCATTACAAGTAAGGTTACATGATAACAAAATGTAACTTCTCATGGTGCTTGACTTGCTTTCCTTGCCTCTTGAATATCACCTAGGCATTTCAAAATAGTGGAGGGAAGGGAAATGAGATTCCTAGAATCTCAATAGCTCACACACCCATTCACTCACACATTCAAGGCATATATACATCAAAGCATATGTATGAAAGGTTTGGCAACCATAAAGTATGCAAAGCCACAATTTCCATGCCACTTACTCACATTCAAGCCAAGGCCATGCTCTAGGGACTTTTGGTTTTGCCTTACCTCATTTCTAGGACTTTTGGATTTGCCTCACTTTTGGTTTAGGGACTTTTGACTTGGCCTCACTCTTCCAAGAGACTTTTGGCATCTCCTCACCTTCATTAAGGGACTTTTGGCATCACCTTACCCTTATGAGCCATTTACACAACCATAGTCATTCAAGAAGATACATTGGTACCAATGTAAATTCAAGGCATCAAGTGGCATATCATCAAGTCACAAGAACACACACAAGCATACAATAACATACATATGCACACAAGAATGTAAGGAGAATGAGGTGGAGAGCTACCTTGGATTTATGCAAACTTTACTTGATCTTTTCCTTCCCTCTTTTCGACCTCACCAATGCACCTAGATGGGTGGATGTTCTCTTGGCCTATGCACCATAAACAACACATAATCACACACTTGAAGCAAGCCGAGACACCAAACTAAAGCTTAAATACACACTTAGTTTCAAAAGTGGCATAATGATTCCATAATTGACCCAATGAAGCAACTCTCATATTTCAAATTTTAGGCTCCATTCTTTTGTTATTTCTAGACTTCTTAGACTCATTTAAGGTCCTTGGAGCCCTCACATATTCACTTGCACAATTGGAAACACAAGTTGCTTCATAAGGCACCATTATGGACATCATTGCTCCATCTCTCATTCCATGGCTCCTAAATTTTTTTGAATGATTTCTCCCATCTTTTAACATAATATAAAGTCCTAAACCAAGGCTAGAACAAATTAAAACACTCCCTAGCCCCTTGAACTTAGCTTGGCCAAGACTAGTACCATGGAAGGGCTTCTTAGAGTTTCAAATTTTTCCTTGATGGGAGAGCCACTTGGGAGGTGTTTAGAGGTCTTAGGAGCTCAAGGAAATATTCAAATAACTAAGGAAACACTCATACAAAATCAGATTTTACAAAACCCTAAAGAACCCTACACTTTTCTATCTTGTTTTCTATTAGTTTTCTTTGGAATTTCTTGCCAAATTCCATCTCCCCATGGCCAAAAACCCTTGTTTCTCTCTTGTTTTTGGATAGAACTCCCTCCCCTCTAATGATTCTGTACGAGGCTGAAAATGACACAAGGGAGAGCAACAAAGAAGAAGCACCAAGAATAGGAAATTACCTTAGATTCTAACTTGGTTTCAAAGCTTCTTCTCCTTGGTTATCTTCTCTTCAAGAATTTTGAACTCCCCCTTCAATATTTTGGACTAAAACAGAACCAAATAACTCAGATAAACCACGGAAGGAAAGCCTAGAAAGAGAGGAACAAAGTTAGAAGAAGGAAGAGCATGAAATTCTCCAAGTTTCCTTATCTTTCTTAGCCTTTTCTCCCTCCTTCTTCTCCTTCTCTTATGTGCCTAAGAGGGTTAAGCATTTTTCATTTTTTGGGCAGAAAATTTCGTGCTTAAAAAGATGGGAGAAGAAGGGAGAAGTGTGTGGGAGTTTCTAGAAATACACTTTTTCAAATATTCTAATTTCATTTTTCTGTAATGGCAATTTCGTTTCTGTTTTGTTTTAGCTCCTTTTTTAGAACTATCTTTTTCTATTATAAAATTTAGGTTTCCAATTTAATAAAATGCCTTTAGAATCACTCAATTTGGAGATAAAACCTTACCAAATGAATCTATCAAAGTTTAGGCTTACTGACATTGGAAAATGTACACTAGAGGGGTTTTATCAGTCCCGGGGCTTCCCATAGTTTTTGGGGCCTCTGAGAACCATGGGCAATTCAAATTTCCCATTTAAAAAGCCTTCCTATATGTTTTTCCAAAAATTGCACTTATTTATGAAAATGCCATTATATTTCGTCAGTTTTCATCACAAATTGTTTCTCCATCCTAACTCCTTTTTTCTTTCTATCTAAGCCTAGAATTATCATTTTTAAGAGTCTAGGACTTTATCCTAATTTTTTAGGACAATATCTAGTTCATTTCAGAGGACTTGCTTTTATACGTCTCATTTCGTCATTTTACGAAAATTACCTTCGTTACAATTTCTACATTCATTAAATCATCTTTCTTTCCACAAGAATTTGCAAAAATCTTTGGTGGAATGAAAATAGTCTTGTTATGATAGTTAAGGGTGACATGGTTAACAGATAGTCAGTCCATCCCCAAAATGATAGCATGATCCGTCATAGGCAAACAGATAAGGTCAACAACAAAATCTTGTCTACAAACATGGATAGAACAATTTCAGCAAGCATGGAAAGTAATAACCTTTTCGAGTAAGGGTAATCACAACAAGATCATAAGGTAAAATAGAGGTAAAAAATTGAAAATTCCTTACACAATTTATAGATATAAATGAATGGGTAGCTCCGGAATCAAACAATACAAGTAAAATATTATTTTTAATATAGCATGTACCTTGTATCAATCCAGACGACTAAGCCATGTCTCTTTTATCTAAGGAATAGACTCTCCTATGATGTTATGGTCAGGTAGGATTTTGCTCCTTTTTCCATTGTGGACAATTTTTTATGAAATGCCCTATTTGACCACATTTATAACAAGTAGGAGGTTCTAACGAACACGGCTTACCAAAGTGTTACTTCCCACACTTTTTACATACTATGGTATTATACAATTTGAGTTGATAAGGGGCAGGTTTCTTCTCATTCTACAAATTCTTATGAAAAAGTTTGAAAGGTCCTCCCTTCTTTTTCCACTGATTACTCTTAAATTTTTCAGCCTCATCCTCCTTTAGGGATTTTGCTACCACCCTACACCGATTCACCAACTCTAGATAGTTCCTTGTCATTAGTGGGGATATGACCTTTTTCATTTTTATTCGTAGTCCTGACTTTAATTTCTGACATTTCCAAGCTTCGCCTTGGTTATGTTAAAGATAGGAGGAGAACTTGGATAATTCTTCCAATTTTTCCAAATATTGTTCAAAGGTCATATTTCCCTGGACTAGCCTAAGGTATTCTATTTCCTTATCATCGCAGATTTCTTTAGGAAAATATTTTTCATGAAAGACTTCCTGAAAAATCACCTAAGTAATAGGTGTACCTTGGCTTTCCAATAATTGTCTAGTACTTCCCCACTAATGTTTAGCATCCCCATAAAGCATATAAACTACAAATGTTATCTTTTGTTCATCTGAAAATCCTAGCACTTCGAAAGTTTTCTCCAATTCCCTTATCCACTTGTTAGCCTTTTCTGGGTCAAAAACTTTAATGAAGGTAGGAGGTTTAGCCTTCATAAAGTTCGACCACCCTCATTGGTTTGCTATTTCTTCTCTTCTTTCATCCCTATTTCTTCTATTTCCATTCTAACCATTATTCTGTAGGTGTTGTAGGATTCGGTGTATAGCAGCGGCCTGCTCCTAAATAGCTAAGGCTAATCCCTGCAGAGTCTCATCAATACTATTTGAATTTCTATTAACATTTTATCAGGTCGTCATGATTTTACTATTTACACAAATAGATATTTTTGTGGTGATCAAGCTTGATAGTGAAAAAAGAAAAATACAACCTTATTTATAATAGTATTGATTTAATTAGCATATAGGTAAGGAAACACTAGTAATCTCCTATCTATACACTAACCCCTAAACAAAGTCTAGCCTTAACTCTTTTAGGACTTCACCTAGATCAATCTCAGTAACCATACCTAAAGGCACCGATAAATCGACCTGCTCTGATACCATAAATGTAATGTCTCTTTTAAATACCCATTTTTAGCCCCTTTTTTAATTGTTCCTTCACAATAAAGTCTAATTAATAGCATTGCGGAATACAATAATAATTGGAAATACATTGTAATGCATACAAACTAGTTTAAAAGTTCTATCATAGGGGAATGGGTCATACAAGTAACATCACATCAAAGGGGAATCTATCTTATAACTATCCAAAAAGAAAATCCAAGATAACAAAAGAACCAAAAAGGTCAGTCCCCTATGTTCACAAAAGGGTTAGTGTCAACGACTGGGCCTCTATTCATATAAATGGAGGAGCAGGAGGGTCAGCTCCACCCACTGGGAATATGTGGGACTCTAGCTCCCCTAAGGACACAAAGTACACTAGTACAATACAAACAACATCATCACATGATATGATACATATATTATGGATAACAAAGACCCATCCTCAAAGTGGGAACTAGATCCACTCGCCTGGAGTTCTAGGGTCACTCAATAAATTGGCATCTAAGAAAATATAAACCACAATAGAGTGAGAAATAATTTTCTCAATAGCATAGATAGGATTAATACCACATAATATCCATGAAGAAGAGTCAAGCAATTTTAATAGACAGCAAGTAATATAATGACAAGATAGTTAATTTTGTAACACCCCAAAAATTAATTAAGGTGTTAACAATGTATTTAGACCAATTAAGAATAATTATTATGGAATAATTGGATAAGCTATATCAACGAAAATTTATAGAGAAATAAATTATTAATATGGGTTTAAGAATTTGATTAGATTAAAGCTTAATTTGGGCCCAAAATTAATTTGAATAAGCCATGGGTAAGGATTTATGGAGGCCCAATAGTTTTAGGTGCAAGCCCAACTCCTTATCATGAGATTTGGGCCAAGAGAGATCACTTAGTAATAGCCCAATCTAATTTAATGAAATAGAGGCCCAAGACCCAATTTACATAAGCCCTTATAGTTGGCCCAACACACATTATGCAAGACCCAAATTAGATTAACTCTTGGCCTGACCCTATCAAGTTGCTGTAGCCCAACTTATGAAATAAGGCCTAACAAGAATGAAAATCTGAACCCACAAGGAATTGGGCCATTGGGTCAGCACATCCCACTTCTAGATTTAAGTTTTCTGCAACCCATCTCATTTAGCACCAGCCCACTTGAAATAATAAGCCCAATTGGACCTTGGGCTGATGGGTCAACCTATTTTTCATTAAAAACCCTAAGGGTTCAGCAACCTCCCTCCCCATTGAGCAAAAAACACAAGAGGCAAGGGAGAAAATTCGGAGGTTTAAGGGAAGCTAGGCTTCTACCAACATTGCATCTCCATTTTTGACTCCTAGAGGATGATTTGGCCAAGGTGAGTTATATATAACTTGACCCTCTCATTCTCCTCTTCATTTTAGTCTGATTAGTTTCTAGTTTTGAGCATTTTCATCTCCTTTCCAAATCTGAATCTTGGTGTTTTGGTGTTTCCTTGTAAGATTTTCAGAGTTAAAAGCTAGAGGGATGATTGGATAAGCATTTCCCTTCCATTTTGTGTATTATTTTACTGAAAAATATTCCTAAGGGTTTATTTTCATAATGGGTTCTATTATAGTGCGAAAATACAAGGAGATGAAGGTGAAACACTGAAAATTCTAGGCTTGATGACTGAAATCCGAATTTGGGAATGTCCCATGATGTGTTCTTGGTAATTGAGGCTCAACTCAGTCTATTAACCTCTTAGATGTATAGGTAAGTGATTTCTCTCCTTTTATGAGATGTGTGTACTAAATTCCTATCATTTGGACTGACTTTTGGTGCATGGTCTGTGTATATGCAAAAATGAAAATGTGGAGAGTGAACTGTCGTGAGCTTTGATGTCTTAACCGGGAATTTGAGCAATTGACCCTTAGGATGCTTGGGCCTGGTGTGCTTTGAATCATGATGGTAGCTAGAGGATGAGTAATTAGCTTCATTGAGGTAACCAAGGTTAATTTCTAATTCTATGTATATGTTCATGTTAATCTGATATTGTTTGCACATATATGATTTTGAAATGTTAAATGATTAGTTGACTACTTGAATTGTTATTGTGATTGGACCTTGTGAGTCTATGGTGGAGTTGTGGTGCGGTTGCCACCCATGCATGTGCTTCGATCGAGCACCGGGTTGTGATCAGACCCCAGATGCACTGAGCCCTGGTTGTGCTCATTATGGAGTAGGTGCCATGGACGGACCTCTCCCAGTGTTATTGGCCATTAACATGTTGTGTATGACTACTGATATGGGAAAGTAGTTATTGGTAGTTTAACTAGTTCATTTGCGAATTGAATTGATGATTCTAGAATTGATGATATGAAATTGCATTGGATTGATTAACTTGTACATATATATGGGAATTACCTTTTGTTACTGAGATTATATATCTCACCCCGTTGTGGGCTAACATTTTTAGGGACCGGACCTCTTAGTGGCAAGGAGAGAAATTAATGGAAGCGCATTAAATGGTTTGGTAGCATATAGGCTTGGAGGCCTTGTTGAATTGTATTGTAACTAGATTGCTAATTTTGTATCATTGCTGCATTGCATCGTGAATTGCCAAGTATAGGGACTGTATATGTAATTTAATTATCATGGGATTGAACATTATGGTTGTAATTGGCTAACAATGGATAAATGACTTGATCTTGTATGAACATTAAGCATGGGCCCCATACATCTTGTGACTAGAGTATATTTGCTGTCATTAAATTATGGTTTTGTTGATGTGTGGTAGCTTGGTAAGTTGAAGCCAATACTCTAAATCTTGAGAGGGATAAGGATAGATTAATTAGGTAAATCAAGTAAATAAACACCATTAAAGATTCATAAATAGAGGGAGAGTCGTCTTAGAGTGTCCCTAGAAAGAGAGTGGAAAGTTTGAGGCAAGGTTTAAGTGTAGTAGGATCAGACGACATTGGCCGTGGCTAAAATATTGTTAGCCGCGGCCAATAGTGGCGAAGTTGCCCAGGGAGAGTACCAGAGAGCAATTTGCGCGACGAATATGGAATTGGTCGCGGCGAAATATGGGAGGTAAAACTGGGAGTCTTCCAAAGGGAAATTCGCCGCGGCGAAGTGGGTAATTGGCTGCGGCAAACTTTTATGAAAATGAGCCAGGCATTCCAGAGAGGGATTGGTTGCGGCAAAAGGAGGTATTGGCCGCGGCCAATAGCGAGAGGCGAGCGAGGGAAGTTCCATAAGGCTTCTTCGCTACGGCACCATGTAGGTTAGCCGCGACGAAGGTCTAACTCGCCGCGGTGAAATTAGTAACAATGTGATGGGTGAAGCCGAGGGGAATTGGCCACGGCTAAGGGGGAATTGGCCGCGGCGAATGTCCTAAAACTCCTATATTGACTAGAGAATCTTGGTATTCCATATTGTAACCTCAAGGGATGACTTGTAAACATTGATAGAAGATAAATGTGAGTTGAAAATGATAGGTAGTAGAATCAAGGCTCATAAATGAATGTTTGTTTCCCCTGAGGTACGTAAGTGTTTGTAATTATATGGTTGATGACTCTAATGAAATTAAGGTTCAAATTTTCCCATATTTCCACAATGTAATTAGTCTTAATCATATGTAACTATGGATTAGGGTTGTTAATCATGTATTTAACCTTAATTACAATGATAAGAAGTTAGGGTCGTCACAAATTTACTAACCAATATAAATGGAGAGATATACTTGTTAGCAATATCTAACGTGAATAAAAAATAGCAAATTGAACAGTCATATTACATCTAAAGATAGAACACGAATGAACACAAGAATTATCTCAACATAATTAATATTCAGCAGTTGTAAGATATTCACGAGATTTCTACATGTATAGAATATAAAATATATAACAAACAATATTTATTCCCTCTTGACCATTAAGCCTTAAAGACTATGACGGTTGTGTCATGCAACCTTAAAATAAAACTAGGTTGAAAAATATATAGCTAGTGGTGCAACCTAAATCGTCTCCCTAGGAAATGGAATTCAATGTTCAATTGAGTTTTCTAAGTGTAAAAAAACTCTACAAATTACCTAATTAAATGGGGGTTTTGCCTAAATTTAAGTAATTAAAATTTAATTGAAATAAAATTTCTAATCACTACCTAATTGCATGAACTATGGGGTGAATGATAAACTTGTGACTAGCCTTAGATTTGTCCCTTAGTATCCACTATCCTTATCCTAATTCAATTGTAATTAATTCTGATTTAAGAATCCCTAATTGTGTTCATGGCAAATGATCTTGAATTGCCATTCAAGATTCAAGAAATTAACAAGATAATATTGAATTGAAACTTCAATCCTATATTACATTATTAATTCTTGCCTTTAGGAACAATGAACACTTGAATTTGATTGATTAATTGATTAATTAGCCTCTGAATTATCACCATAAGATGTTTAATTAACCAATTAAACTCCAAAGAATTCTCAAATCAAACAATCAAGCACATTACACTCATGCATTTCATCGAACACCTTGATTGCATACATAAGAAATTGGAGGAGAAATGAAAATTTCAGTATTTAATCTAATCAATTAATTAACAAAAAGGTTTCCTAATTAGTGTCTAACTAGCCACTAATTACAACTACACTAATCTCAATCAAATACATCTTAACCAAGCATGTACAAGAAAAAGGAAAAGTGTAGAAAGAAAGCAAATAAAATAGGAATTCTTAGCCAAAATCTCCCTTGCTAATCCCTTGATTTAAGCTTTAACCAAGAACCTCCTCCTAGCTAGCCACAAGATGGAGATTTAATGCTTCATGAAGGTGGAAGAATGGTGGAGAATGGAGTGGAAATGGCTACTGTGTGGCTGATGAAGCGTATTATGATGGAATGGAGTGGATACAAATTGAATGAGATGGCGTGATGGATTAATGGTTCTGCCTCCAGCCTCCCATACTCTCCCTCATGTGTTTCATTAACACAAGTCAGCCCACAGCTCCTCTTTCATCCATTTCTCATGTTATTTCCACGTCCCTTTTGTCCCTGTCATTTTAAATAAATCACATGCCCCTTATGCTTTATTTTAACTCATTAATTGATATGTTCTACTGCCTTTGTTTATATGAGTGTAGCCCTATTTTATTTTCTTTTGCAATATTTCACATGCTTCCTTCATTTAATCCCTCACACATTCTTCTCTTCCATGTCAACTTTGCATGCATGAATGAACCATTAAATCTGCTGCCCAAGGTTGCTTCATTCTCTTCTTCTCTATTTTTGCTGCATCTTCCCTATGTCAGCTCCTTGGTCTTCATCTCAATGCTACCACAATGATCATGTGTTCCTTCATGCAACTACTGTGCTAGAACCTATTGCTCTAATTCTTTCCTTCACATGTTCTGTAGCCTTACACTCTTCACGTCAATTCCATGTGGCTGCTGCATGCTTCTTCTACTCCACGTTTTGCCCAGTAACTCCTCCAGCCAAAAGAGTGTGTTACTGACTTCTTTTATGTGTTGTTTCATTTGATTCTTAGCTTCAAAAGGCACCAAAACTCATAGCTTTTCTTCCACTATGTTTCTGCATGTTCTAGCCCCTTTCTCACTCTTTAAACCCATGCTCTTCCTCTATTTCTACCACTGTAGTTTCCTTCAAAACCTATGGCTTTCTCCATCTCTTGCTTCATCACTCTTCACCTCTCATGTATGCTCTTCCTCATTCTGCTAGTTGCTCTCTTCTTTTATTACAATGTAAAACCTAAGCCTTATATGTGTCTCTGGAAGTGTGCTGCAATGTGAGAATGTATGGAGGATAAGCTCATGGTAATGTGCTGGCTATCATCGTGAAGCTTCCTTATTTCTTGTTCACGTGAGCTTTGTGTGTGTTCTCTTCTTGAGTTTATTCCTCCTTCCTTGTTTCTCCCTCATGCTTCTTCATTTAACTCAACTCCCCTTTCTTCTCTTTCCACGTAAAACTCAAGCTTTCTTCTCCTTGCTTAATGCACCTAAGCTCAAGTTTACTTCTTCCCTCATGCTCATGCTTTTGTGTGTGTCTTAGCTTTAGCTTTCTTCACCAATAACCTGTAGCTTCTCTTAACATAACTGTAACAACCAAGAAAAAGAAAGAAAAGAAAAGAAAAAGAAAAAAAAAAGAGAAAAGAAAAGCTGAAAATTTTCAAAGGGCTGAAAATTTTCTAAGTCTGCTAGCTACAGCCCGGCTATAGCGAATGTACATGTTCGCTATAGCAAGAAATAGTCTAGCTATAGCGAGAGTGCCTTCTCGCTATAGCGAAAATACTTCTAGCTATAGCGAGTTCGGGCACCCCATACAAAAATCAGGGCATTGCTCGCCGTAGCGCACACTGTAGCGAAGGCAGGGGTCTGGGACTGATACAAGCTCGCCGTAGCGAGGGTTATGGCTCGCTATAGCGAGGGTTAGTCTGGAAAAGCGTGAAAAAAGAGAATTTCACTTTTTAAAGCGTTCCAACTCCTTCTTTCACTCTGTAACCGACTTGAGCTCACTCTAAGATAGAGAAAAGGGCGGAGGAGAGAGAGAGAAGCCTAGAAGAGGAAGGAAGAACAAGAAAGGTAAGGATTTCTATGACTTTTCTCTTAGCATGTTGTTCATCTCTCCTTATCCTCTCTTCCCACGATTTTGGTAGTTAAAATAGTCATATTTTGAGCTTGGTTCAAAGGAGGGAGAGTAGAAAACCCCTCTTGAAGAAGACCAAGACCCATACATCTTTACTTCTCCCTTGCTTCCTTTATGAGAGCTTGAGAGAGGAAGGAGAGTGGATGAGGTTCTAGTGAGAGAGAGAACCCTAGCTCTTACATGCTTAGTAAGGTTGCTAGAAGGAAATCCCTAGCTTATGAATAAGTATTCAGAAAATAATTCTATGCTTCTTGTGTGGCTCGGCTCAAGAGAAGTACTCCCATCTAGAGTTGATTATGAAAACCACAAGGGAGGAGACAAGTTGAAAGGAAAATTTGTGATTAGCTAAAAAGGTAGCTCTCTCCACCTTCTCTCATGCATATTTGTGTGCTTACATTGTCTTACTTGTATGTATGTATGTTTTGAACTATGAGAAGTATGCTAGCATGATGATGATGCCTCATGTGTTTCAATGATGTTTTATGTGATTGGTTGGGTTTGCTTGAGTATGGAAAAGCCAACAACCCTCTAGCCATGGTAAGGATGAGCCAAAAACCCTCAAGTTGGTTGAGACAAAGTAAAGAGTCTCCCAAAAGTGAGATTGACTCCTAAAGAGTAAGGGTTGAGTCTAAGAACCTCTTAGAGAATGGGTGAGGCAAATCCAAAATCCACAAGTGGGTGGGTGAGGCTAATCCATTTACTTGACAAGCTTTTATGTGTTAGATATGGCCTACTCACATGTTGAAAATGTTTTTATATGTATGGCCAATTCAAATGTTGCACATGCTTTTCTTATGATTTCACATGCTAATATGCCCATGCATACATTGTGAGACTTGTTTGCATGCTTTGTGTGTATGATTGAATGAAAGATGAGCTATTAAGATTCTTTGAATCTCACTCCCCCTCTCCACCATCCAACCATGCTAGGTGAACCAAGTGAGGCAAGAGATGGGCACCACCAAGCTTGAAACTAGGGGATTTCGGTGAAGAAAGTGTAAAGAGTCATGTTGTCACCATTTTGTAGCTATGTTAAAGGATGTAATCTAATGATGTACATGATGTAGCAAATATGAATACTTGTAAATGAATGTATGTATCATATGTGTATGAGAATGAGACTATTTGAACTATGTAGCAAGTTCTCGGTATAAATAGTAAAGATCTTTGCCTATGTACATGGTGTATGTGATGGTGTGAGAGAGTGAGTTTTGCAAATCTGGGTTGTTAGACACTTGAGCCATGTTTAATGGCCTATGTTGATGCTTTCCCACGTGCTCCTAGAGCCTTGGAGGCAGGAGAAGCAAAGTTGGATCCCATTAGCCCCCTTTTAACACAAGAAAGTAGCCATTTGTCTCATGATGTCCAAGTCTGACCAAATGACCTCTTCTTGCCTTGAAATTTGGCATGTGACTAGATCTTGTCTAGAGCTTTTTGGGAAGCTAAAGATCAAGTCATTTGGAGGTCTATAGAATTTTCTATGATTTTTCAAAGTTGATATCAGAAATTCGGATTTTCAGAAACACTGTTCATTTGGTCAGTTATGGAATTGTGTCATCCGAGGGGAAAACGTGATCCAATGATTACAAAATTTTATAGGCAGAAACTAGATAGTCACAGTGACTTGTAGGAACTGGAAGCACCTCATTTGGAGGTCTAGAGAGGAAGATATGCAATTTCGAAGTTCCAGCCCAGCATCAGTCACCTGGCCAAACTCGAGGTACTGTTTCATCGGTTTCCGGGAGTTTGGCTTGATGAACTGATCTGGAGATATTTTTACTCTCTAGCTAACATCTACATATTTCCATAGTGACATCGTTTGTAAGCATTGGATTTTTGTGGAATTAGTTAGATATTTTTGAAGTTCATATCAGTAAACTGTGACAGTAACAGAACCCCTCTGACCAGTAGATGATTTCGCGTTTCAAACGCATGATATGTGAGATGTTATGACTTGCACATATTTTTCCCATGAATTAGACAGTCTAATATTTCCAGAGTGACCAAGAGAGCATGTTTTCTATTTTTCTGTATTTAGTTATGAATTTCCAAACTTTGCCCAGAAAAGAGGCCAAATCTGCCAAAAACGAATTTGCATGTCTCACATCCCTTTTTGCTTTCCATGGGTTTAAAGCATATTTTTGGGATTGAAATGAGTCTTAGTAGTGCAATTAAACATGAGGATGCATAGAAAGATCTCACCCGGTCCATGTGACATCAAAGTGAATGTCTACCCATGCAGGATGCCATGTGAGAAAGAATATGAACCCAAAGAAAATGATCCCCCTTTATGCTTCCCATATCTCATATGAGCATGTAAGGCATGATGGGTATGAGCTAGAAATGAAGGTGTTACAATAACAGCTCGTGCTTCCTTCTCTTTTCAACATGTAGCTTCTTCTTCCTTTACCTATGGGTACAGAGACCCATGAGTGATATGTGTGTGCAGACCAAGTGAGTGAGAGATGTGAGAATGAAAGGATGGAATGCATGGCTTCCTTGGACTTGGCAAACTTCCACCTCTTCTCCAAACCAATCTCCTATTTAAATACTAATTGCCCATCAAAAATTCTGTAAGAATAATAGACAAAAATCACATAGGAATATTCACAAAATTATTTAAGATAAATTTAAGCATTAAAAATCAATCATTTGCAAATTAATTCCTAAAATGTAGAAAATGGCCAATTAAAATCAAATTCCATTCAATTACATCCATTAAGCCATATTTAGTTATTAAAGTGATAAAATTATGAGGATTCATATATATAAAACTAGCATTCATCAAACTACCAGGCTCAATACCCAGATCACGTTGCACTGGTTTTGGCAGGCTCAATACCCAGATCATATTACACTGTCACGACATAACAGGCTCACCCTTGCTTTCATTATTGAGGCATCCCCCAGTGGGTACCCAAGGAAAGTCATATAAAATATTACAATAATATGTCATCCAAGCCATCATTTGATCAAGGCATAATAGGTGCATTTAGGAAAGAACTGCCTTGCACTACTCTGTGCATAAATAATCCCGATAGCATGATAGCATACTAGAGTTTGAAAATTAGTAGTTTAGATATTTTAAAGTATCTTTAAGATTAGACATCCAACACAACAGCAGCTACCCAATGGCCAACTCTAACACATACAGGGCTCATCCCCTAGATAAGGCTATTCCACCATATATATATTAGTCAATCCTTTGCCAAATAACCCATACTTATAGAATCAGGCAGTAATTAGCATATTATCCACGTCAAGAAATCAGACAGTATATTAGCACAGCGAACAATGCAATTCCAAAACATATGTTATCACATATTCCATTCTTGACATAATGCTGCATAATTTTTCAATTATCACAAATGGGTTCCAAAATTCACAAAATAAATATTAGCATAATCTAGACAGCATGTAGAATATATTAGGCCACATAAATTATTCAAAACATATCAAATAACATAAGTAAAAATTCAAGAACTTCTTGGTCAACAATTTTTTCTCAAAATTTTGACTTTTTATATAATAATCCATAAATCACCAAAGTTTCACCATAGGCCTTATTTTTGAAGTAGACTAGCCTTATTTAGTTGGACCTAAGAAAACTCTTCCCTAGGTATATGTACATATGTTGGCCGAACCTATGCATCATGGAAGAAATATGATTTTGCATCATTTTCATGTCACCATATAGCCACACATACATATTTAAAGGAGATAAATAAAAGCCCTCAATCAATTTCTAGAGATTTCATATGTATTTTACAATTTTCTTCAAGGTAAAATTTAGGGTTTCTTGCCAATTTCTTCATGAAAATTAAAGCTATATTAATCTTCCTCTTCCTTAGGCTTTCTTCCATCACTTCCCCCTTTATTTTCTCTTCAATTTCTCCCATGGCATCTTGAAATACAAAGCTTTTTTATTTGTAGAAAAATTACTAAGAATAGGAATTTTCTTGAATCACATGAATCTATAAGCCATATATGTGATTTCTCCATCTTTTCTTGGCTACAATTCATGGAAACAACAAAATTTCCTATCCCCTCTTGCCATGGACGAAAATTAGATAAAAGGAGAAGAGAATAATTCTTGGAGAAAAATAGAAGAAAAACTAAGAAGAAGAAAGTCTATCAACGTTACCTTAGCTCCGTGGTATTTGATTTTCCCCAGTGGCTTTCCTTTTCTCTTCCTTGTCCCTTTTCTTCTTCCTTAGGCCAAGCTTCTTCTCCTTGTCTTGGCCAAATTTGGTGTGTATTTTGTGTGTAAGAATGGCATAAAAGTGTATGGTATATATATCATGGTTATGAATGGTTAAGATTTAATTAACTTTAAGGTGGAAGATCTTGGCCTTTAGATTACATGAATGGTCAAGATTTAACCTTGAAATAAGAGATAAAATGTAGGCCTTTGGATTAAATCAAAGGTTGTGGTTTTATCTTGAAAAGATGAAGAAATTTAAGCCATTGGATTGCATCAACTATTTAGATCACGTCACGTTTTATGGATGAATATTAGCCATCGGATTACCCTGGTTACTTTTTCATAATGTGTGAAGATAAGATTGCATTTAATGTTGTTTAAGTCAACATCTATGTTAGGCTAAAGTCAGTGATAACTTTTTCGTAATGTGTGAGATTTCTAAGATTCGCTTACGTAAGCCTACGCAATCGTTACGTAGCTTATGTAGCTTCCAAAATTCTCTTCCAACTTCCAGTTTCTTCTTCACACATGAGGCCACATCATCTCTCTCCCTTCTACATGGCACCACATCAGCACCTTCCCAGCTCCCTGGTGCCATGTCAGCTCTTCCCATGTTAAACTTACAAAATTACCATTGTTTCCTAAGTTCCTTATAATATTTTATTTAATAAGTATTCTTTGAGTTCTCTGTTATATTTTAATATTATTTGGCCCTATGTGGGTCCCATTTAGTGTCTCCAACCATATATTATTTATTTTCCTAATATTTAATTATTTTAAGGTCCAAATATCCATTTTGCCCCTAATAGTGATGTGACAGATAAGCACCTATGTTCATTTTTCGCTTATATCTTCTCTGTAACTCCATATTTTTGGATTCTGTCACCACTACCTAGTAGATTTTTTTGCATAGAATTTCCTGAGACAGCTAACACAAATTTAGGGTTTTATTTTGTCTCTATATAAGCTTATAATCATTTCAGGCCATTTTCTAGCCCTAACGAATCTAAAATTTCATGCAACGAATTTTATAATTTTCTATGCATTATTCCTTATCTATTGATATATATATATATTGGACTAGTTCTAAATTCCCCTTCCTTCTAGAAAAATTGTCAAAGTTCATCCAGATGATAAATGATAATTTTGCCCCTAAGCCCCTTGGACCCCCCTAAAATCTCAAAAATTCCTATGAGTCCTATTCAACTTATACTTCTCATATATGAAGTTATTTTGTTCAAATTCTTTTTATTAAAGCTAAATAAATTCATTACATAAAATACTAAATAATTAAAAAATTCTAATTTTAGTGATGTTACAGTTTACATCATATATACATCTCATGGTTACAATTCTTGACATCAAAATACAAATAAAATGCCATTTTTCTATCCCTTTGTCAAAGTCTTACCTCTCAAGGTTGTTAGCTTCCATTCATTGGTCCACTTGGCTTACCTAGACATAATTAGGCATATGGAGGGAAAGAGTGAGATTCAAAGAATTTCAATAACCCTTTATCCTTTTGAACATGCATAATAGATGTTAAAACATGTCAAAGAATGCGTGCATGTCATATAAACTTCTCACGAACATGCATAAAATATTTTCTTGGTCATGTGAGCTCATACATATCAAACATAGGCTTTCAAGAGAATTGGTCTAGCCTCACCCAACTTTTTAAGGACTTTTGGATTTGTCTCACCCACTTTCAAGGGACTTTTGACTAAGTCTCAATCTTCTTGAGACTTTTAGCTTTGTCTCACCCAATCCTAGGGACTTTTAGCTTAACCATACCCATTCAAGCTAAAACATATTTATAAACTCATTTCAAGAGGCATAATGGTACCACAGCAAGTAAGCAATAACTAAAAACACATTTCATAGTTCAAACATACACATAATGTAACACCCCATAATTAATTAAGGTATTAATCATGGATTAGAATTAATTAAGAGTAATTAATATGGGCTCATTAGGCAAGTTAAGTGAGTGGAGGCTTTAGAGAGATAAATTATTAATATGGGTTTGAGATTTAATTGGGATAGAAATTCTATCTAGGCCTAAATTAATAGATCATGAGAAGAGGTTAATGGAGGCCCAATAGATTATGTGCAAACTTAACATAATTTAGTGTGATGGAGGCCCAAGATTTACCTTGTATAGACTCTTCTAAGTGGCCCAATAATCCTTGTGCAGATCCACATTCTTGAGCTTCTCAAACTTGGCCCAAACTCAATTAAATTTCAGCAACCCAAATGCATAAAAAACTGGCCCAGTAAATTCTGCAGCCCAACACCTCTAAACTGGCCCAACAAACTTAAAAATTTGAAGCCCAAGTGGAGATGGATCTTGGAGCAGCCCATGACCCATACTTGACCCAACTTAAACCCTAATACCCCACCCACTTACTCACTTGCTGAAACATAACATTCAAGAGGCAAAATCGGAGGTGGAGAAGGAGGCTAGGGTTTGGGACCAAAATTCTGCATTTTCTCATACTTAGAACAAGATTCAGCCAAGGTAATAGTTATACAACTTAATCCCCTCATCTTTCTCCTTAATTTGGTCCGATTAGTTTTTCATTTGGAGCATTTTCATCCTACCCAAAATCTGAAATGTGAGTGTTTGGGAGTTTTCTTGATGAAATTCGTAGGTTGAACTTAGGGCTGACTTTGGGTGAGTTTAGACCCTCCATTTTGGTGCTTTAATGGTTAATTTGAGACCCCCATAGAAAATTTATAAAATGGGTATTAATTATGTACGAATTTGCTTAGGATTTTGGGTGGAATATTGAATTTTCTGGTGGAGGAAACTTAAATCCGAAATTAGGTCTTGTTGTGGCTGGGTAAGTGATTCTTGGGTAGTCATTGGCATTTTAAATTCCTTGGGTACTGATTATGATTATTAATGATGAATTAGAGTAGTAATTATGTGATGTTATGGTTATAGGAGGAATTCTGCACCATTGGTGATTGGTACAAGTGTCTACAAGTGAGGTAACCGGGTTTATATCAATTCCATGTATATATTTGATTTAGTTTCATATGATGCTGTATATGATTGATTGAAAATGTTGAATGAATTGATTGGCTATCTGTTATATTGTATTGGACCTTGTGAGTCCATGGTGGAGCTGTGGTGCGGCTGCCACCCGTGCATGTGCTATGATCAAGCACCGGGTTATGATCAAACCCCAGATGCACTGAGCCCCGGTTGTGCTCAATGAGGAGTAGGTGCCGTGGACGGGCCTCTCCGGTGTTAATGGCCTTTAACATGTGGTAATATGATTGCTAGTATGGGATAGTAATCATGATAGCCTAATTGTTTCATTTGCTGTTATAATGGTTATGATTCTGATGTTGATTTCGATTTATGCATATATGGTAATTAAACTGGATATATAATGGAATTGCCTTGGTTACTGAGATTCATATCTCACCCCGTTTTATGGGATTAACGTTTCAGGTGAAAGTTCCTCGGGTAAGGATAAGGGTAAGCAAGTGGATGAACATCCATGAGCTGAGGCCGGGTGTGGGGAGCTACACTTGGTCTGAGTAGAATAGGATAGATGCAATTTTTGTAATTAGTTTACCTAGCATCATCATGTAATCATATTGCCAAGTGTAGGCGTTATATTTTGTTTGATTGAAATGTATCCGTTAAGGATTTAGAGCACATCATAGTGGAATATCAATGTATGAACTTATACCATTATATATATGTATGTAGTTCTGCTGAAATTGCGATATGGATCACCTTATGGGAATTGTGGTTATATGATGCCTTAGAGGTAAGCTATTGTCGAATGGAATCTTTATAAAACTTGTATGGGATGTAAATTGCTGATAATGTATGTGATCTTGCTGCCATTTATTTATGAATGTGTTGGTATGAGTTAGTGGAACAAGTAGGAAGTGACATTTGAGTTTCACAATGGCAATGGATGGATTGATGGGTAAATAGGGTAGATAAATACCATTAGGATCACTTAAAACAAGGGTAGGTGGATCTAGAGGGTTGCTAAGGTGAGAATTGGAGTGTAGATGGCGAAATTCGGGTAATATGGTCACAGAAGGGAATTCCGCCGCGGCCAAGAAGGCTTCGCCGCGGCCAAAGGGGAGACAAAGCCGAAAGGCGCCGCGGTGCAACAAACCTAGCCGCGGCGCGAAGTGAAAAATTCACCCAGGGGGGTAACAGAACCAAAACCCGCTGTGGCGCAGTGTTTCCAGCCGCGGCGCGAGTCGAAAAAAATTAAAATTGTGTTGGACAGAGGCAAAACTCACCGCGGCGCGAATATATTGCGCCGAGGCGAGACTACTGGGAGTCGAGTAGAAGTTCCAGGAAGCATTTCCGCCGCGGCGCCACATAGGTTGGCCGCGGCGAAGGTCCAACTCACCGTGGCGATAGGAAAATGATATAAGATTACAAGCCGGGAGGTTATGGAGTGTTGAAACTAATTGATGGTTGAATCATGAGCCTCTTGTGGTAGTAAGATTTCTTTTATGCGCATTTTATTTTGTTAAGTTGGCATGGTGATGACCCTAACATCAAGGTTCAAATTCCCTCACATTTTCGTAATACGGTACAATATAATGACCTAAGACCTCGATCATTAATTAATAAACCTTGTATTTAGCTATAATTACAATGATTAGAAGATAGGGTCGTCACACATAAGCACTCAAAGATAAGCACACATCCAAGCCATGCATGTGAGAAAGGTTAGAAAACTACCTTGAACCAAGAACATCACACTTTTCCCTTGAACTTGTCTTCCCCTTTTCAACCAAGCTCATAGAATTAGGTGGTACTTGATTCTCTTGGCCTAGACACATCAAATGAGACATGAATCACTCATGGGAATAAGCTTTAGCCTTATGCAAGATCTATGCAAAGCTACTTTCTCATATGGCTCCAATATGTCTCTATATAAGGCATAATGAAGCAACTATTGGAATTCATGATCTTGGCTCCATTTTCTCCTTCAATTTAAGTCTCTTAACTGCATTTAGACTCTTTGGAGTCATCACAAATTCATTTTAAGGAGCCTAACTATAAATTGTTTCTTTATATCTCATTATGGAGCCTACACCTCCATCTCACAAACCAAGGCTTCCAAATTTTTTTCAAGGCTTCCTTTGATATTCCTCTATCATATCTAGTCCAATTCTAGGCTTAGAACAATTTAAAACACTCCTTAGGTGGCCAGACCTTTCTTGGCCTAATATGCTCCTAGTTTTTAGACCCATAGAGTTTGCTTTGTTCTTTTTAGGGAAGTGCCACATGGGAGACTTCCTAGATGTCTTGAGAACTCATTCATATTCTTAGACAATCTCAATTATCATTAGAAAGTCTCCTATCCATCAAAGTGCAACAAAATCCCTAACTTTATTAACTTGTTCTCTAATGCATCTTAATTGGATTTCTTTGCATATTCTTAATCCTCACACTCCAAAACCTATGTTTCTTCCTTAGTTGGGTTAGAATTCATCTTTTCTTGGATGGGCTCTAGATGGGATGAAATGGTCATGGGAGAAACAACTAAGAAGAAGCAAGACAAACCATGATAGTTACCTTGTTTCAAGACTTTTTCAAGGGTCTTTCCATTACTTCAAGTGTCTCCTTGGAATTCTAAGTTCTCTTCTTTGGACCAATTCCAAAAGAGCCCCATATAAGTCATAAAAACCATAGGAAGGAAGAAGAGAAGGAGAGGAATAACATTAAAGAAGGAAGGAGCATGAAAAACTAGACATTTTCTTACCTTTTTGCAAGTTTTTCCTTCCCCCTTTTTTCCCTTCTTGGACACCTCATGGAGCTGGTCTCTCCTCTAGTCTTAGGCAGAAGCAAAGTCAATTAAGTGGAGAGGAGAGGATGGATGTGTAATATAAGGTGAAGGCTTCTTAAATTCTTCTTTAAAAATTCCATTTATGTCCCATTTTCTTGGCTTTTTTCATTTTAGGCTTATTTCAACTCCTTTTTGAGAACCTTCTTTTCCATCATAAAATTTAGGTTCTCTAACTTATAAAATGCCTTTAGAATTACTCAAATTAGATTTAAAATCTTCCCAAACGAAAAGGTCAAAGTTTGGGTCAACTATTATTCTAAAACGTAAACTAGAGGGATTTTAACTTTTTTAGGGGTTCCTATAGTTTTTAGGGCCTTTGAGAATCTTGAGAAACTTATTTTTCTCTTTTAAAAATCCCTCCTTTGAGTTTTCTAAAAAGTGCCTGAAATTACGAAAATGCCAATATATTTTTAGCAATTTTATTAAACTACTCCAGCTCTAGTTTTTGGGGACCTTAAGCCTTGGATCCTTATTTTTCATTATTTAAAATTGTATCTTAATTTTATTTAGCCTCAAATCTTTCTATTTAGGAGACTTTCTTTTATATCTGGTGAGTTTCGTATGTTTACAGAGAAATGGGATGTTACATGATTTAAGGCCCTTTAGACTCCATTTACAAAATTTGGGTATGTGAACGTAAGTAATAAGGTCATTTAGAAACTAGCCATTGTAAGTGAGATTTGACACCAATTTTAATGAATTTTTAGATGTTTAAACAAGCTTAAATAAGTATTTTAGACTTGCTTAAGGTCTTTAGAGGAATTTAAGAGGCATATTTTGAATTTTGATTTGTCACTTAAAGGTTTTAGAAATAGCTCCTTGATTTTTACTGTCATTATGGATATCCTACTATCATGGGATGATCTTATTTGTAATTGCTTTCTTATGACTTGTTATGACTATATGATGGATTATCTTATCAAATGATGGATTTGGGTATGGTACTTGCATTTAATGTTAGATTGGTTACTGTCAAATGAAGAATGCTGCTATCATATTAGATGTAAAGTGGATGTCAATGCTTAAACAATTGTGGTTCTAGGTTTGGCTATGGTTTAGGAGCCTTAGGAATGTGCTTTAGTTGCCTTGGTCATATCGAATGTGAAATAGCTCATCCCTTTGGTTTTGCTTGTAACATCCCAAAATTAGTTAAGTGAAATTATGGAAATTTAGGATTTCATTTAGGAAAATGAGAAATGATTAAGAATTATGGAAAACCATGGAAAATGAAAATTTTGAAGAAAAATAATTACTTAGGGCTTTTTTAGGCAAATAATAATTATTTGGTGATTTTTAGTGAAAAATAACTTTAATTATAGAACTTGAATTTAGTTAGGTGAAATTAATCAGATGCACTTTAGAAAATTAAAAGCCCAATAATTAGTTTGACTCTATTAAAAATAATATTTAAGAGCCCAAACTAAATTATAAACTAAGACCAAGCCTAGATGAACTTAACAGACTAAAGCCTAGTACAAAATATAAGCCCAATGAACAAAAATGCCCTTAGATCAGCTACACACTCACTAAAACACATGTTAAGGGCTACACACTTCATTTATTTTGATATGAGGCACTTGGACAATGACTTTGCAAGGAGGAAAAATGCAAGGAGAAAAGAGAGCTAGGGTTCTTTAGATCTGTGGCTTTCATCTACCAAGAAGACACGATATTTGGCTAAGGTGAGTGAAAAGAAACTTGTTCTACTCATCCTCCACATTTTGCATCAAACCTTAGATGTGCAAAATTGGGAATTTTAATGTTTCCTTGCTTGATTTTTGACCTTGTAGGCTAGTGGAGTTGTTGGGTAAATATTTTACTTCATTTTCATGTGTATTCATGCTCAAATGTTCATGCCTTGTGTGACAACCTTAGCTTCTAATTGTAGTAATTAAACTTAAACACAGGGTCAAGAATCATAAACCAAGGCAAGGATCATTTATATCATCAAATTAGGAAAAAGTAAGGAAATTTGAACCTTAATGTTATTAAAGTTGTTAACCAAATAATCACAACCATTTATGTGCATAAGAGAATTAAACCCTCAATTTTAAGCCTTGAATTAATTTACCCATTAAATTCCAACTCACAAGAATCTCCTACCAGTGTTTCCAAGTCATCTCTTGATGTTACCATAAGAAAAACTAGGGTTTCTAGGTTAATATAAGAGTTTGAGAAGTTTCGTTATAGCCAAATGCTTTCGAGCCATGGCCAATTGCTCTCGGGTTCACTTATCACATCTTCACAAATTTTGCCGCTGTGAGCCTATGTGGCGCAGCAACGAGAGGACCTCCTGGAGCCTACCTCACTCGCCCATTGTTATTGGCCATGGCTAATTCCCCTTTTTACCTTAGCTAATTACTCTCTAGGTCACTTCCAATTTAGCCTCTCAACTCTCACTGTGACGAGTTCCACTTCGCGCCATGACGAATTACTCTCCGTTACCCTCTATGGGCAACTTCACCACTTTTCACTGCAGCTCAGTCCTTTTTTGGCTGTGGTGAAATATCTCTTATATGTAATACCATATTATTTCTTACATTGATCCCTTTCTTGCAAGTGAGATTATAAAAATCACTAAAGAAATCCCAAGAAAATGCATTAAAATAATGAATTAAATTGCATTGCGTAGCAGATAAATTTTTCATTTCGCATCTTCGAGATCCTATGAACTTACCAACAACATTTTCTAATTATTTGCCATCTATATAAGTCATAAAAATCTTAAAACTTCACTTAAACCATAGACCAAGAACCCAAAATCCAAGATAATCACGTGTTGCCTCGGGTTCCAGGGTAGCATAATTTTGAGGCAATTTTGAAATCATAACTAAATGTAAAAATCTTGAAATCACACAAGCCATAGATTTCTAGAAAGCTCTAGATGTCAAATTTACATAAAAATAAGTCCTAGCACAAAACCTCATCTAGGCCACATTTGACAACAGAAAAGATAGGGAGGTCAAGCTATCTAGAAATCTGATACAACATATTGATATAAATTTTGGAAATTCATAATTAATTCCAAAAAAATATAAATCATGAAATCTATACCAATTTAGAAAGCTACAGATGTTAACTAGAGGGACAAAATAGTTTCAGACCAATCCAAGAGCATTCAGACCCCAAAAATCAATCAAATCATACCATGGGTCTGGAGGTGCACCTATAACAGAATAGCAACTTCAAAAATTCATATCTCCCTCTCTAGACATCCAAATGAGGTGCTTGTTACAAGTTGCTGGGAAGGTCTAGTCTATCCTTACAAAATTTCATGGCAATTAGACATCATTTGCCCCATGAATGATAGAAAACAAATTTTGGACTATATGAATAGTACACTGACCAAAACCAGAAAATTTGCCAACTTTAAAAATTTACCAAATATTATGTAGACCTCCAAATAATACCCACTCTAGCTTCCCAAAAATCTCTGAATAAGCTCTAGATGTATGAAAAATCTCAGACCAAGAAGAGCTTGTTTGAATAAAAAGTGGTATAACTCACCAACATGGCCATTTTTGCTCCATGTGATGTACCAACTTTGTCCAATTGGCCTTCTTTAATATTTGGCACCTCTTGGGCAAGTTTAAAAGCATGAATATGACTTGTGTGAACTGCCTAAGTGGTCCCAAATCCCATGTATCTTAATTTGACCATCTTACATTTAAGAATACACATGTAACTATAAGCCATCAAAATACTAAAATCCTCATTTATATTGATTTCATGCCACATGTGGTCCATACAAGATTTATACATCATATTACAATTGTTCATGGTTTTACATCACAACAATAATATATACAAAGTAGCCTTGGCATTTAATTGCAAGCAGAACTACATAAGGAACAAGCATGACTTTTCAAGGCTCTTGACTTGCTTTCCTTGCTTCTTGAATATCACCTAGGCATTTCAAAATAATGGAAGGGAAGGGAAGTGAGATTCCTAGAATCTTAATAGCTCACACATCCATTCACTCACACATTCATGGTATATACACATCAAAGCATATGTATGGAAGGCCTAACAATCATAAAGTATGCAATGTCACAATTTCCATGCTACTTATTCACATTCAAGCTAAGAACATGCTCTAGGGACTTTTAGTTTTGCCTCACCCCATTTCTAGGACTTTTGGATTTGCCTTACTCTTGGCCTAGGGACTTTTAACTTGGCTTTACCCTTTCAAGAGACTTTTGGCCTTGTCTCACCCATGCCATAGACTTTTGGTATTTCCCCACCTTTATCAAGGGACTTTTGGCTTCACCTCACCCGTATGAGCTATTTCCACAACTAAGGCCATTCAAGGAAACACATTGGTACCAATGTAATGTCAAGGCATCAAGTGGCATGTCATTAAGTCACAAGAATACACACAAGCATATAATAACATACATATACACACAAGAATGTAAGGAGAATGAAGTGGAGAGCTACCTTGAATTTATGTAAGCTTTTCTTAGTCTTTCTCCTTCCCTTTTTTGGCCTCACAAGCGCACCTAGGTGGGTTAGTATTCTCTTGGCCTAAACACCATAAACAACACACAATTACAAACTTGAAGTAAGCCAAGACATTAAACTCACTCTTAGACACACACTTGGTTCCATAAGTGGCATAATGGTTCCATAAATGGTCTATTAAAGTAACCTTTACAATTCAACCTCTAGGCTCCCATCTCTTTCCATTTCTAGGCCTCTTGGCCTCATTCAAAGTCTTTGAAGCCCTCACACAATCATTCACACAAGCTTAGAATTAAGTTGCTTCATAAAGCACCATTATGGACACCATTATTCCATCATCCAATCGATGGCTCCTAAATTTTTCCCAATAGTTTATCCCATCTTCTAACATCATATAAAGTCCCAAACCAAGGTTATAACAAATTAAAATATCCTTTAGCCTAATGAACCTAACTTGGCTGAAATATGCACCATAATGGAGGTTCATGGAGTTCTTGATTTTTTCTTGATGGGAGAGCCACTTGGGAAGGTTTCTAGAGGTCTTAGGAGTTCAAGGAAACACCCAAATAGCCAAGGAAATACTCACACAAATCATATTTTCCAAAACCCTAAAGAAGCCCACACTTTTCTATCTTGTTTTCCATAGGTTTTTCTTGCAATTTCTTGCCATATTCCTCTTCCTCATGGTCTAAAACCCTAGTTCCTCTCTTGTTTTTTGGATAGAAAATCCTCCCCCTATATGGTTCTCTTCTCGGTCGAAATACACACATCCATGGAGCAAGGAGAAAAAGCAACAACAACAAGCAATTGCCTTAGTTTCAAGTATGCTTTCAAGGCTTCTTCTTCTTGGTTTGCCTATCCTCAAAATTTTTAAACTACCCCTCTAAGTTTTGGACTAAAAACAAAACCAATCATCTCGAGAAAACTATAGAAAGAAAGCATGGAAGGAGAGGAGCAAGGTTGGTGGAAGAAAAAGCATGAAAATCTATAAATTTCCTTAGCTTTTCCTTAATTTTCCTCCTCCTTTTCTTCCTCTCTTGGTGCACCTAAAAGAGTTGATCCATTTCTGTATTTTGGGTAGAAGAATTTGTGCTAAAGAAGGTGGGAGAAGAGGCATGTAACTTAAGAACATTCAAGAAGTTAGCTTTTTCAAAAATTTCAATTTCATCCTTCCATAATGGCAATTTCTTTCAACTTTATTTTAGCTCCTTTTTAAAAACCTTCTTTTCCATTATAAAATTTAGGTTCCCAATTTAATAAATGCCTTTGGAATCACTCAATTTGGAGCTAAAACCTTCCCAAATGAATTTGTCAAAGTTTGGGCTCACCGTCATTAGAAAATGCACACTGGAGGGGCTTGACCAGTCTCAGGGCTTCACATGATTTTTGGAGCCTCTAAGAACCCTAGGCAACTCAAATTTCCCATTAAAAGGCCCTCCTGTGTATTTTTCCAAAAGTTTCACTTATTTACAAAAATACCATTACATTTTGTTAGTTTTCGTCACAATTTGTTTTACCATCCTAGCTATGTTTTTCTTTTTGTTTGAGCCTAGAATTATCATTTTTAGGAGCCTAAGACTCTACTTAAATTTTTTTGAACATTTTCTAGCTCATTTCAATAGACTTGCTTTTATACGGCTCATTTTGTCGTTTTATGAAAATTATGTTCATTAAACTGTACCTAGAACTCTTATAATTTTATCCCATACACTCTAACTCTCTCTTTAGGAACACTCTAGGACACCACTCTCTCAATTTGTGAGATTCTAATGGCATTTATCTACTTGATTTTCCTAGTTAATCTAACATTACCCATTTCAAGATTTAAGTATTGATTCCTACTCTTCAATTTACCCCATATTAGCAAGTACTCTGTGATATTAATGAACAACAAAATTCATAAACAACCAATATAGTCATTCAAATAGAAATCCCAATAGGGCACAATACATTATCAATCTAAGTTATCAAATAAGTTAACATATGATTACAGTTCTAGATAGTGAACCATATCATAGGATTAACCAAGTCCTATATCAACTACTATAAGTTTATACATCATAAACCAATTTAATGTAAGGCCTTACCCCTTAACAGATACAAATTATGTTATCAAAATATAAGCCGCTACACTTGGCAACATGATTACATGATGATGCTATATAAAAGAATAATAAAATTAGTATTTGTCCTAAGTTAGGTCAATCCAAGTATAGCTTCCCCACCCATGGTTTTAGCTCATGGATGCTCATCCACTTGCTTACCTTTATCCTTACCAGAGGATCCTTTACTTGAAATAGTTAGCCTATGAAATAGGGTGAGATGCAAATCTTAGTAACTAAAGACAAGTTCCATCTATATATTCTAATTTAATTAATATATATGCATGAATTAAAATAAGTATCAAAATTATATCAATCATATCGACAAATGAAACAATTAGGCTACTATGATTACCATTCCATACTAGTAATCACATTTTCACATGTTAAAGACCAATAACAGCAGGAGAGGCCCATCCACAGCACTCACTCCCCAATGAGCACAACCAAGGCTCAGTGTATCTGGGGTCTGATCATAACCCAGTACCCGATAAAAGCACATGTATAGGTGGCAGCTGCACCATAACTCCACCATAGACTCACAAGATTTAGATACAATTCAACAGATAGCTAATAATTGATTTAGTATTTCAAATCTTTCATGTGTGGCAAATATAAAATTAAAGTAGATATATACATAAAATTATATAATCCCCAATTACCTCACTTGTAGCCAATTTAGGAAGCTAACAGCAGTACCAAAATCCTCCTATAATCACAACATCATAAAATTACCACTTTAAGTCAGTCCATTACCATCCCCCTTCATCAATTATGGCAACAACCCAATAATCAAAGAATTAATCCATCAATAATTGCCTAAGGGACACTTACCCAACCACCAAGAGACTTAAATTTTGGATTTTACCTTCCTTAGACCAGAAACTTCAAAATATCACCCTACATTATGGATATTTTTGCATAGAAATGGAGCCCATATTATAAGTCAACTAATAGGTCTCTAACTAGCAAAGAAAGCATCAAAAGGATGAGTTTATACTTACCTAACAATACCCCTAGTCTTAACCTAGGAAATTTCACCATGAAAATACCAAATAACAAGTTTTAGATTTTAGGTATGGGTGAAATGCTCTAAACGAAACATTAATTGGGTTAAATTGAAGAGAAAGAGGAAAGGATTAAGTCATATAACAATTACCTTAGTTGATTTTGAGCCTAGAAATGAAAAATGGTGGATTTCTTGCTAAGAACCTTAGCCTCCCTCCAAACCTCCGAAATTATGTTGTGTGTTTTGTGTTTCTACATAAGGGAGGGAAAAAGCTGAATATGTTTAGGGCTTTGGATGGGTTTAGGCTGACTCAAAGGCCTAAATCCAAGTGGGTTTAGACTTTGAGTTGAGTTGGGCTAAGTTTCATAAGTTGGGCTATAGAATTAAGTTGGACTAGGCCAAATTTCAAGAGTTCACTTAGTTTGGGTCTGCACAAGGAATGTTAAGCCAATTATAAAGGTTTTTGTAAATAGGGTCTTAGGCCTCTACCTTACTAAACCCAATTAGGTCAATGCTAAATGGTCTCTCTCTTACGCTAAGTTTCATAATAAGAAGTGAGGTCTACACTTATAATTATTGGGCCTTCATTAGTCTTTAACCATGATCTACTTAATTTAATTTGGGCCTAGATAAAGTTTCTAACCCAATTAAATCTCAAACCCATATTAATAATTTATTTCTCTCTAGATTCCCATTCACATGATTTGCCTAATTATTCCATAATAATTGTTTTTAATTATGTTTAATCCATGATTAATGTAACACCATATTTATCTAACTTGCCTCATGCCATTTCTAAGTCTTATTCCATAATTTCATAGTGAAGCAAGAAAGATAGCATGAGAACAATGAATGCACATGCACTTTGCCACAGATAAAATTTCTTCTTCTGAGTCTTGTGGGCCATATGGATTCATCCATCTCATTCTCACACTTAAATACAAAAATACAACTCATAGCATGCTCAAGAAATGGTCCATACCTCGAGCAAAAGGAGCAAATACACAAAACACACTAGTGCAGCCTCGGATCATTTTTCCAAATTCAATGCTTGAACTTTGAAACATCATAACTAATTCTAGAAAAATCAAAATCAAGCACACTATACCATTATGGAAAGCTACAGATGTATGATTTATACTAAAAATAAATCCAGACCATAACAGAGGTAGCTAGCCACCGGAAACTGATGGAACAGTACCAGAGGTCAGCTGTCATCCCTAGTACTGATCTCCAACTTCAAAAAGTCATATCTCCTTGCTCAAAGGTCCAATTGGGGTGATCTTAGTGGTTATAAAAATCTTATCATGTTTAGTTTATTCTTGTAAAATTTCATGAGTATTGGATATCATTTGACTCACGAATAACACTGCCCAAGTTTCTAACCATATGAATAGTACATATATCAATTCAACAGAAAAATGGCAACTTTGGAAATTTATAATTAATTTCACAGAGCTCTAAATAATTTGGTCTTTGGCTTCCTAAAATGCTCTAGATAATATCTAAATGTGTACCAAATTTCATGGGCAAATTCATTCATTTGGTCAAATCTTGATGTTGGGTTGCAAAATGGCTTATTTTGTGTCATATAAGGGGTCCAAATGGTCCATTTCAAGTTCTAGGGCAACTATGACCACTTGAGCACATGGAAATGCACTAGAATGACTCTCTAAACTTCTCTCAAAGGTATATAAACCCAAATCTCTCAAACTCACTCATCCACCCCATGATATACATAAGATTACACATGCTAGCTTTGGCCATTCAAAACCCAAATCATGCTATCTTTACATTTGACATCAAATTTCATTCATACATCATACATTTGGGTAATTACATATGCTCATATGATTACATAACAATTTCATCAAGGGATTACATCATATTCCATGTGTATGGCTGAAAAGGAAGTAAAACTAGGCATATTCATATACTTTGATCTCAATCTTCTTCTTCTAGCCTTGGTGGCCTCCATTACCTTATTCAATTGCTCCATCTAGCATGTTAAGACATTGGAGAGGAGGGGATGATATTCAAAGAATCCCAATAGCTCATCTCCCTTTCAATCACACATAAAGTATGCAATACAAGCCTTGAAAATGCATGCATAGGCATATTGACATATGTGAGCATTCATAAAACATTCTCGACATTTGAACACTTCATGTATAGCATACACAGGCTTGCCAAGTTAGTTGATTACCTCATCCATTCACTTATGCATTTTATACTTGCCTCATCCATTTTCTCTAAGAGGTTTTGACTCAACCTCATTCTTGGGAGACTCTTTACTTTGTCTCAACTAAGTTCAAGAGTTCTTAGCCCATCCTCACCATGGCTAGAGGGTTCTTGACTTCTCTACACTCAAGTAAACTAAGGCAAGTATATAAAACATTATTTGCATGCATAAAACATCATCATGGTACCATAGAATAAAGGCTCATGCTAAAATACTTTTTATAGCATTAAAACATACTTACACACATTCAAAGATAATGTAAGCACACAATCATGCATGAGAGAAGGTGGAGAGAGCTACCTTGCTTGC
This sequence comes from Erythrophleum ivorense, assembly GCA_026724425.1. NCBI lineage: Eukaryota > Viridiplantae > Streptophyta > Magnoliopsida > Fabales > Fabaceae > Erythrophleum > Erythrophleum ivorense. Next base: position 108,140 of record JAIUCV010000030.1, on the reverse strand, counting down.
ATTTACACACTTTTTCCTTGAGCCTTGAATCCTCTCCCTTTACCTCACACACCCAAGGAGGTGGAGATCATTTCTCTTGGCCTAGACATATCATATGGAAGCCAATTACACTCTTGAATCACATTCTAAGGCCACATATTCACTAGAAAAGCTAGGTGACTTATAAGGCTCTTTTATGGTTCCATAATACACTTAATTAAGTAACCTTAAGAAAACATCATCTTGGCTTCATTCTCTCCTTCTATTTATGATTCTTGATTTCATTTAAACCTCTTTGAGTTATCACACAATCAATTCAAGGAGCCTAGCTAGGTGTTGCTTCTTTAAGTCATAATATAGAACATACATGACCATCTCACTTTTTAAAATTTTTCTAAGACTTTCTCACATACTCTCCCATCATACATGATGCAAAACTAAGCTTGGAAGGAATTAAAACACTCCCTAGGTGCATGAACTCTCCTTGGCCGAAGCTATGCTTCCATATGGCATCAATGGAGTTTCTTTGCTTCTTTTGATGGGAGAATCATGTAGAAAGCTCTCTTGGTGTCTTAGGAGCCTACATGAACACTTAAACATCATAAAATATGGCTAGGATTCATGGTAGAGTTCAAGGTGTAATCAAAACCCCAAGCTCCCTATCTTGCAAATTCATGACTTTACTTGAATTTCTTTGCATGTTCTTACTCTCTTCCCTTAAATTCCTAGAATTCACCCTTGGTTCTCCTCAAAATTCAGGCCTTCTTGCAGCTACATACATGGGGTGAAATAAAGAGAAGAAGGGGGAAGGAATAGCTACCATAGGATGAAAATTTTACCTTGTTTCCATGGTTTTTTTTTTTTTTGCTTGTTTCTCATTTTCCTTGGCCTCCTCTCTTCAAATCCAAATTTTTTCCTTTGTTCTACCCTCAAAATAGATCCATAAACTTCAATAAAACTATAGAAAAGAAGGGGAATTAGAGGAGAAGAGGCTTACTAAAGAGAAGGCATAAAAAACCAAGAAAACCCATACCTTTTCACTTTGTTTCTCTCCTTCCTTCTTCCTCCTCTTAGTGTGCTTCACCCCTTAGGGTTTTCCTTTGGTTTAGGGCAGAAACAAGTGTGGCTAAATGAAGGAGAAGATGGGGCGCCTCATATATATAAAAGGGTTTAAGAGACACTTTTCAAATATTCTTATTTTGGCTTTCATTTTTGGCATTTTCGTTTCTAACTTGTTTTATTTTCTTTTTGAGAATTGTCTTTTCCATTATGAAATTTAGGTTCTCAATTTAGGAAAATGCCTTTGAAATCACTCAAATCAGAGTTAAAACCTTTCCAAATAGATTTGCCAAAGTTCAGGATCACCGTTGTTGGAAAACGTCCACCGAAGGGGCTTTAGCTGTCTTAGGGCTTCTCATGGTTTTTAGGGCCTCTAAGAACCTTGGAGAACTCAAAACTTTCATTTAAAAAATCCTCCTATGAGAATTCTAAAATTTACTCAAAATGACGAAAATGCCTTTACGTTTCATCAATCTTTCGTTCAAATTTGTTTCTTTATTCTAGCTCTATTTTTTCTTTCCATCTGAGCCTAGGATTCTCATTTTTAGAAGTTTAGAATGCTTCTCAAATTTTTTGGAACCTTAACTAAGTCATTTCGGGGGACTTCCTTTTGTATCTGGTGAACTTCGTTTGTTTATGAAGGAACCGTATGTTATGTTTCTCATGTTTTTTCTTATTTTTAGAGAACCATATATTACAATTAACACCTTAATTAATTTTTAGATGTTACACCTTAGATTGATTTTCACTTAGTGGCTGCATATGTGTGAAAATTCAAGTGTTGGGAGTGACCCATTGTAAATTCAAGTTCTTTTGCCCTAAAATTGATATCATCAACTATATGAAAGATTAGGCAACTGTCTCCCACCATTTTATGATGTGTTGTGTTAAAGTTTCATCATTTGGGCTAATTTTTGGTATTTGGCTATCACATGTGTGAAATTCAAGAGGAACTGATGACTTATTATCTTAGCTTGGTTAAGTGAGTTAAAATTGATGCTTTGAAACTCTTGAGAGCTTGGTTATTCATTGGGAAAGTATTTCCCTTCATTTTGTAGTGTCAAAGTGTGAAATTTCACCATATGAATTGATTTTTAATATGGGTTTGCATATGTCCAAAAATTCTAGTATGTAAATTGATCTATTAGTTGTTCTTGGTAGCTCAACATCTTTAACTCTTTGGCATGTTGGGTGAGCGTTTTCTACTTGATCTTTGATAAAATTGATTGATGAGTATGAAGCTCTTTTTGTTAATAATGGTTAAATAATAGTAACTGTAACAACCCTAACTTCTAATCACGCTAATTAAACATCATTATGCAATTGATAAATAATATTAAAGTCTAAAGCTAATACTAGCTTACTAATGGATGAAAATGTAAGGAATTTTGAATCTTTTACCTATTAATAACCACTATTCATATAAGCTAGGAGATTTAAGTTCATAGCAAATTTAATTTTTCATTTAAGACTTCCAATTCATCCACAACAGAATCTAGAAGTACAAAACTCCTATATATATGTTTATAAGTCATTACTTATCATTAACATAGTGAAAACTAGGATTTAAAAGCTAAAATGGGGGTTTGGGGACTTAGGCCACAACTTGGGAGGACTCCACCACGGCCAAGTTAGCTACTGTAACATTTAAACATCAAGAAATACTTATGTCATGGCTTGAGTACTCCTTGCCATGGCTTAATTTGATTTTGGAACTAAAAATACAAAATTCCCTGATCCTCGCCATAGCCAAGATCCCTCATGCCTTGGCAAGGTGCCCTATAGAACTCCCTGTTCACTAAAATCCCATGTCTTGCTATAACAAGCTTTCTTGGCGTCATGGCAAGATTGCACACTGGAGCCTTGCCAAGACATTTACCTGATTCTTGCCACAATGAGACCCTCTTGCACCATGGTGAGATTGCTCCCTAAAGCACTCTCTCCCTATTTTTCACGATTCACGCTGTGGCTGAGAAACTTGTGTTGTGGCACTCTTCACCCTTGTTACCCCCTAAACTTAGTTTGGTTGCAACTCGAAGACATTTTGGCCACGACCTGGTATACCCCTGTTCCTAAACTCTTAGATGCTCATACCAACCATTCAGTATTCCCTCTAATTGAATTCTAAGGTCATTTTATGCCTAGAATGCATGGTTTTAATAGCATAAAATTTCCTATATATCTCAACTTACTAACTTCCATCATTTAGGAACTTAAAGCTTGACCAAGCCAATCAACCTTATCATATATCAGCAATTTACCAATTGTGACAGTAAGAAGGGCATCTAGAGCCACTAGTGACAATGTCAAAATGTGTAACTTCCTACCATTTGACCTCAGACCACTCTGGACAAGTCTCAATAAACCAAATAAACATATTTCTAACCTCAAATTGCTAAGGTATCCTCAGATATAAATTATATCTATGACACACCATAAATCTACATACAAGGTATCAATATCAGCAACAATCTCCATGCATCATAATTTTAGGCTAAGCATTCATACAATAACAAAATTCTCATTCTTAGATTAACCATTTAAACTTCATACATTCATAGAAATCCATGTTAGATTAGCATTAGGTGAATACATTAGAATCCATGTAATTTAAAGTCTAACTTTCTAATGGTTACATCCTTCGTTATAGAAACATAAAAAATACCTACATTTGGCAATATGAATGCATCATGATGCCATACAAAATAAGTTACAAAAAAGTAGCATCTACACTAAATTAAGCCTCTAAGTGCAAGATTCTCATGCAATGTCTTAAACTAGGTATGATCATCCACTTGTTTCCCTTTTTCATTAATTGAGGAATCTTCATCTTAAATAGTTAACCCATAAAATAGGTTGAGATGTAAATCTTGGTAACCAAAGGGAAATTCCATACATATGTGCAAAATAATCAACATAAATGCATTTTATACTAATAAATACTAGAACCATCAATTCAATTAGCAAATGATCTAGTTGGACTAACTACTATCCTATACTAGCAATCACATACTAGCAGAGGGAAAGGCTCATCCATAGTGCCAACTTCCCATTAAGCATGCTCAGGGCTTGGTGCATTTCGTTGAGTCTAGTCACAACTCAATGCATAATGCACGGGTGGTAGCTTGATCACAACTCCACCAAGAACATGATCACAATCCAAAATAATAATCAAGTAGCTAACCAATCATTTAACATACAAAAACCATGTATGTATAGCAAATATAAGATTAAAATGTACATATGCAAGGAATAAAAATAAACTCTTGGTTATCTTACTTAGTTGTATCAAATTCTCAAAAGCCAAGATTAATTTCCAACACTCTAGAGGTCTTAAATTGCTAAAACAAATTCTGAATCATCATCCATTACAAAAATCAACTACTCATTCATTTTTAGCACTAAAAACTATTCAAGAATCACTTACTTAGTCTATAATGAATTTCAAATTCAGACTTAGGCCTTCCAACAACAAAAACTATAGTGTCCCGCTCTAAATCCTTTGTATTATTGCATAAAATTAAAACCCAATTTGAAAGTCAGCTATTGGGGCTAATTTCTAGCATATAACACATCAAAATGGAAGGAAAATACTTATCCAATGGTCTCTCTAGCCTCAACCTTCGAAAATCATACAAGAAACCATTAAAACAATTATTTTCAAATTTGGGAAGAAGGTGAAAATTCTCCAAATGAAAAACTAATCATACCAAAATGAAAAGGAGGATGAAAGGGTCATGTTTTATATAACTTACCTTGGCTAAATGTCCCTTTAAATGTGCAAATCGAAGCAAAAATCGTGGTGAAACCCTAGCCTCCTTTATATGTAAAAAAATGCTTTCCTTGTTCTATAGAACATGTATCTTTTAGCTCTAAAATAAATGGGCAATAGGCTTCTTAGTGTTTTAAAGAGAATGGGCTTGTCTAATAGGCCTATTATCCAATGTGTTGATACTCTATATGTTGGACCATAGACATATGGGTTTAATTAAGTTAGGTCTTCCAAAAATTGAAATTGGGCCTCCTTGGCATAATTAAATCAATCATTAGGCCTTAATTAAATTTTGATCCAATTAAATTTAAATATACTATAACATTTTATTTTTATTCAAAAATTGCCAAACAATAATTATTTACCTCAAATTGCCCAAATAATCATTTTCCTTAGAATTCCTATTTCCTATAACTCTTCCCAATTTTCCTCATAATAATTTCATGATTCTTCATCACTACTATTAATTAATTTTGAGATGTTTTAGGGAATCTTTTTTTGAGAAACCAATTATACTAAAATATTCAATATAAAGAGTGTCACGAACGTAATTTCTGTAAAATAACGAAATAAGCCATATAAATACAAGTCATATAAATACAAGTCCTTCAAAATGACCTAGATAATGTCCCAAAAATTTGGATAGAGTCCTCGAATCCTAAAAATGATAATTTTATGCTCAGATGGAAAGAAAAACGGAGTTAGGATGGAGCAACAATTTGCGATAGAAACTGACGAAACATATGGCATTTTCGTAAATAAATGTAACTTTTGGAAAACCACATAGGAGGGCTTTTTAAATGAAATTTTTGAGTAGCCCAAGGTTCTTAGAGGCTCCAAAAACTATGAGAAGCCCCGGGACTGGTAAAGCCCATCCGATATATGTTTTTCAACGTCAATTGACCTGAACTTTGACCGATTCGTTTGGTAAAATTTTAGCTCCAATTTGAGTGATTTCCAAGGTACTTTATTAAATTGGGAATCTAAATTTTATAATGGAAAAGATGGTTTTCAAAAAGGAGCTAAAACAAAGCCAAAAAAAATTCCCACTACGAAAGGATAAAATTAAAATTTTTGGAAAAGTATGTTTTTAGAAACTCCCAGACACTTCTCCTTTCTTCCTCCATCTTCTTAAGCACGAAATTTTCTGCCCAAATTTCATAAATGAAAGCTCTCTTCTAGGTGCACAAAAGGAGGAGAAGAGGGAGGAGAAAAATCAAATAAAAGGTAAGAAAATTTATAGAATTTCATGCTCTTCCTCCTTCCAATTCTCTTCCTCTCCTTCTTGGCTTTCTTTTCATGGTTTCTTTAGATGATTGGTTCTATTTTTAGTCCAGAAAAAAGGGAAAAATTCAAATTTTCCAAGGAGAAGAGAACTAAGGAGAATGACACTTGAAAGCTCACTTGAATCCTAGGGAATCTTTGCTTTTTATTGCATCTTCTCTTCCCCCAGTGTGCATTTTGGCCAAGAATAGAACCAAAGAAGGGGAGGATGTTATGTCTAAATACAAGGAAGGAACAAGAGTTTTAGGCCATGGGGAGATAGAATATGGCAAGAAATTCTAAAAAAAACTAATAGAAAACAAGTTAGAAAAGTGTAGTGTTTTTTAGGGTTTTGCAAAATCTGATTTTGTGTGAATGTTTCCTTGGCTATTTGGATGTTTCCTTGAGCTCCTAGGACCTCTAGAAAGCCTCCCAAATGGCTTTCCCATCAAGAAAAAAATCACAAAGTCCATGAACCTCTATTATGGTGCATATTTCGGCCAAGATAAAAAAAAAATCATCACACAGAGGACGTTTGACATTCGAAAAGGGGCAGAGGTCTAGCTGACTATTGGCACTATCACAACTTTTTACTACAAACGTCAAAAATGTCCAATTAATTCCATAAACATCCAATCCATGCACATGATACCAATCTAGAAAGCTACAGATTTTAGCTAGAAGGAAAAAATAACTACAAACCAGTTTAGGCACGTCCACACCTTGAAACACAATCAAACAGTACTTGAGGTTAGTTTGAGCACCGAATACTGGACAGAAACTTTAAAATTTCATATCTCCCTTTCTAGACATCCAAATGGGATGCTTCTAGTTGAGAAAAGTCCCTAGGAGTGTCTAGTTTTACCCTGTAAAATTTCATAAAAATTGGACATCATTTGGCCCCTAAGTGATAGAATTCATTTTCAGACCTGAGTGAACAGTACACCAAACTAAATTCAGAATTTTTCCCAACTTTGAAAATTCATTAAATATTCCATAGACCTTCAAAAATTCTGCACTTTAACTTTCCAAAAATTTCTCAACCAACTCTAAATGGATGCCAAATCTCAAATCAAGAAGTGCTCATTTGGACAAAAAGTGGTATATAGTTCTAAAGTAGTCAAATTTTGCTTCATATGAGGTATCAAGATGCCCAAATGGTCTCCTTTGATATTTTGCACCTCTTGGGCAAGTTTAATAGCATGAATATGACTTGTATGAATTGCCCAAGTGGTCCCACATCTCATGCATCTCAATTTGGCCATTCCACTTCCATTTATACATACATTTCCAAAATGCTAGTTTGCCACTACATATCTAAATTGCACATTCTCATACATATGACCTTAGCGCTCCTTTATACGTGACATATTAACATAATTACACATGTTCATGTGATTACATAATAATTTCATCAAATGATTACATCATATGCCATGTAAATGGCTAAAAAGGAAATAAAACTAGACATATTCAAATACTTTGATGTCAATCTTTTTCTTCTAGACTTGGTGGTCTCCATTACCTTGCTCAATTATTTCACCTAGCATGTTAAGACATTGGAGAGGAGGGGATGAGATTCAAAGAATCTCAATAGCTCATCTCTCATTCAATCACACATAAAGCATGCAATATAAGTCTCACAAATACATACATAGGCATATTAATATGTGCATTTATTTAAGAAGCATTCTTGGTATTTAAAAAAGTCATACATAGCATACATAAGCTTGCCAAGTAAGTGGATTAGCCTCACCCATTTACTTGTGGATCTTGGACTTGCCTCACCCATTTCTTTAAGAGGTTCTTAGACTCAACCTTACTCTTAGGAATCTACCTTACTTTTGGGAGACTTTTTACCTTATCTCAACTAATCTTAAGGGTTTTTAGCTCATCCTCACCATGGTTAGAGGGTTCTTGGCTTCACGACACTCAAGCAAACCAAAGCAAGTATCATAAACATCATTTAGAAACATAATGCATCATCATTGTACCATAGCATATAAAATCATGCTAGAATACTTTTTATGGCTTAAAACATACATACACATATTCAAGACAATGTAAGCACACATCTATGCATGAGAGAAAGTGGAAAGAGCTACATTGCTTGCATTTACATACTTTTTTCTTAAGTCTTGAATCCTCTCCCTTGACCTCACACACCCAAGAAGGTGGAGATCATTCTTCTTGGCCTAGACACATCATATGGAAGCTAATTATACTCTTGAAGAATAGTCTAAGGCCACACAATTACTAGAAAGACTAGGTGACTCATAAGACTCTTTTATGGTTCCATAATGCACTTAATGAAGCAACCTTTGGAAAACATCATCTTGGCTCCATTCTATCTATTCATTCATGATTCTTGACTCCATTTAAACCTCTTGGAGTCATCACACAATCAATTCTAAGAGCCTAGCTAGATATTGCTTCTTTAAGCTACATTATGGAACATATAAGGTCATCTTGCTTTCTATGGCTTTTAAACTTTTTCCAAGGCTTCCTCTCATACTCTCCCATCATACATGATACAAAACTAAGCTTGGAAGGAATTAAAATACTCCCTAGGTGCATGGACTCTCCTTGGCCAAAGCTATACTTCCATAAGGCACTAATGGAGTTTCCTTGCTTCCTTTGATGGGAGAGTCATGTAGGAAGCTCTCTTAGTGTCTTAGGAACTCATATGAACACTTAAATATCATAAAATATGGCTATGGTTCATGATATAGTTCAAGGTGCAATCAAAGCCCTAACTTTTTTATCTTACAAATTCATAGTTTTTCCTTGGATTTCTTTGCATATTCTTATTCTTCTCCCTTAAATTCATAGAAATCACCCTTGGTTCTCCTCAAAATTCTAGCCCTCCTATACCTACATATATGGGGCGGAATATGGAAAAGGAAGGGGAGGAAATGTCTACAATGGGATGGAAGATTTACCTTATTTTTCCTTGTTTTCTCACTTGAATCTTCCTTTCTTTGGCTTCCTCTCTTCAAATCCGAATTTTTCCCTTAATTTCTCCCTTAAAACAGATTCATACACTTTAATATAATCATAAGAAAGAAAGGGGAATGGAGAAGGAGAGGTTTGGAAGGGAGAAAACATGAAAAACTACCAAAATTTCATACCTTTTAGCTTGAATTTCTCCTCCTCTTCTTCTTCCTCTTGTGCACCACTCTCCCTAGGGTTTTTCTCTAGTTTGGGGCAGAAACATAATGAGTTGAATGAAGGAGAGGTGGGGCGCCACTTATATATATGAAGGAGGAAGATAGACTTTTCAAAAATTTTTATTTTGTCCTTCATTCTTGGCATTTTCGTTTCTAGCTTGTTTTAGCTCTTTTTTAAGAACCATCATTTCCATTATGAAATTTAGGTTCCCAATTTAGTAAAATTCTTTTGGAATCACTCAAATCGGAGCTAAAACCTTCCCAAACGAATTAGTCAAAGTTCAGGTCAACCGATATTGAAAAACGTCCATCGGAGGGGCTTTAGCTACCCGGGGCCTTCCCATGGTTTTCAGGGCCTCTGAGAACCTTGGGGAACTCAAAACTTTCATTTAAAAAACCATCTTGTGAGAATTCCAAAATTTGCTCAAAATGACAAAAATGCCCTTATGTTTTGTCAACTTTTCATTCAAATTTGTTTCTTCATTCTAACTCTATTTTTCTTTCTGTCTGAGCTGAGATTCTCTTTTTTAGGAGTCTAGAATGCTTTCTAAATTTTTTAGGACCTTAACTAAGTCATTTCCGGAGACTTCCTTTTGTATCTGGTGAATTTTGTTCGTTCACAAAGAAACCGTACGTTACGTTTCTCACGGTTTCTCTCTTTTTAGAGAGCCAAATGTTACACTTGCCTCTTATGTTTCCATAAACTAGAGCCTTGAATCTTTACCAATTTCTTTTTGTTAAAAGGGGATTAATTTTATAAGTTTTTGTTTATTATCTGGGGTTTCCTTTTTGTGTAGTTTTAGATCAAGCCCCAGTTGTTTTGTGATGTTTGTATTTATATTGCACCCACATCCCTTATTCTACTAATAGACAGATAGTATGTACTGACAGTTTGAACTTTTGTTATAACCCACTATCCATAACATTACTATCGATATATTTAGCATACAATATAATTTTATATGGTAGAAAGTCCACTTAAAAGATTAAGGTATTTATAAATAAATTAATTAGCATTTACACCATTTGGCTACGACTTAAGAGAAGTAGGTCATAACTTAAAGGAAATTTGTTCTGCTCATATTCTTCCACATTTTAAACTAAAAAAATTGTCATTTATAGGCTTTTCATCAAACTCTAGGTGTTGAAAACTAGGGCTTCTTATGCTCTTTGCTTGATTTCAATTTTATAGGTTATCGGAGTTGTTAGGTGAGTATTTCCTTTCATCTTAATGTGTGTTTGTAATACTTTAACCTCTTAGCTATTATACCATGGTCTCATTATCTATCTCAATGCATTCCATATGGATTGGAGCACAATTGCAAGAAACCATGCACTTCACATGAAAAGGGCAATAAATTTAATAGTATTAGTTGCATTATGTAAGATCTTATTTCTTTAATTTATAACCCATAGACCATATGAACTCATCTATATCAATTTCTATTCATAATACATCCATACAAGTCATAACACATCACCAAATATCTCAAGAAGCTTAGGTTTTAAGCTACATCTCACAAAATCAATGGTTTGCTCTCAGATTTAGATTCCAATTTTCTAATACAAATTTTGAAAATTCATAACTAATTCTAAAAAAAATTGAAATCAAGCAAACAATACCATTTTGGAAAAATATGGATGTCTACTTTTAAGTAAAAATAATTCTAGACCAATGCAATAGCCTTAAGCTATCAGAAATCGATGTAACAGTAACACAGGTCAAGCACTGTTACTAGTGTTGTCATGCAACTTCAAAAATTTGTTTCTCCCGTCATAGAGCTCTAAATGAAGTGATCTTGGTGGCTATAGAAAGCTTATGATGTCTAGTATATTATTGTAAGATTTTATGAGCATTAGACTTCATTTGTCCCACATATAACATAGAGAAGCAAATTGACCAAATAAACAGTAACCTTACGATTTCTGCATAATTTGGTCAACTTTGAAAAAAAAATAATAAATTCTCTAAAGCTCCAAATTAAGTGCTTTTTAGATCTATGAAAAGATCTAGATGAGACCTATTTGCTATCCAAATTTCATAAAAAACCCCCTTATTTGTTCAAACTTTGATTCAACTTTCCATTTGATCAAATTTGAAGTCTCAAATGGCATCTCAAGACACCAAATGCTCTTCTTGACTTTTCATAACCACTTGGGTAAGATTAAAAGCATAAATAAAATATATGAAAGCATGTCAAATGATCCCAATCATCATAGAGCTCAATCTCACCTTGCCACTTACATACATACACATGTATATCATATCACATGAGGGCAAATGAGTGGCAAAAACTCATATTCTCATTCATCTAGCTTCCACATTGGTACCTACACTATTTATGCATACATTAGAACTTGCTTAAAGGTCTACATTATATATATAACCCATGGTTACATATTTTGACATCTAGATGCAATTACAAGGCTTATTTCCCCATCCTTTTGTCAAAGTCTTGCCTTTCACGGTTGTTGGCCATAATTTCTTGGTCCTCTTAGTTCACCTAGACATGGTTAGGCATATGTGGGGTAAGAGTGAGATTTAAAGAATCTCAATAGCTCTTAACCCTTTTAAACATATATAATGGATGCATAAACAAGTCAAAGAATGCATGCATGACATTTACACAATTAGTGAGCATACATAGATTGTTTTCCTTGTCACATAAACTACATAACAAACATAAGCTCTTAAGGGCATTGGTTTAGCCTCAACCATCTTTCTTGAGACTTCGGATTTGCCTCACCCACTTTCAAGGGACTTTTGACTAAGCCTCACTCTTCTTAAGACTTTTGGCTTTGTCTCACCCATTTTTAGGGACTTTTGGCTCATCCTCACCTTTGCTAAGGGATTTTTGGCATCACCAAACCCATACAAGCCATAATGCAACCATAAACATATTTTAAGAAACATAATGGTACTGTAACATGTAAGCATTGGCTAGAACATTTCTTATGGCTCAAATATACACATAAACACTCAAAGACAAGAAAACATCCAAGATATGCATGAGAGAAAGGTTAGAGAGCTACCTTGAAGTAAGAACACAACACTTTCCTCTTGAAATTCTTCTTCCCCTTTCTCAGCCAAGCTTTGCAATTAGGTGGCCCTTGGTTCTCTTAGCCTAGACACATCAAAAGAGATACACATCACTCATGGGAATAAGTTCTAGCCTTATGAAATTACTATGGAGGTTTACTTTGCCTTAGGTTCTCATACATACTCTTACATAGGCTAGACTATCCTTGGAAAGCTTCAAGAATGGCTAGGTGCAACAAAAACCCAAAGTCATACAACTTGAATTCTAAAGCTTTTCCCTTGAATCTAATTGCATATTCTTATTGTTCATGGTTGAAAACCCTTGGCGCTAGCTTGTTTTAGTTTGAAATCATTCCCTAAAGAGTAGGCTCTAAGTTGGCTAAACATGCTCTCATGGAGAACAATAAGAAGATGCAAAGAGAAGCCATGATTCCTACCTTATTTCAATACTTTTCAAAAGTTCTTTCACTTGCTTCTTATATCTTCTTCAATTTCTATCCTCCCCTCACTGAACCAACCATGAATCATCTTCAACTCAATCATGAAAATCATATAAATAGATAGGAGAAAGAGGAGAATAAGATTGGTCAAGGAAGAAATATGAAAAACCTTGGATTTTCTTACCTTTTTGCTTGGCTTTCTCTTCCCTTCTTCCTCCCTCCTGGTATGCCACTTCATGAAGCTTAAGGCTCTATTTTGGTGTAGAAAAGAGTCAGCTAAGGCAGATGGAAGAAGTGGGGCATGCTATATATAGGCTAAGGACCCATTTAAGACATTTCAAAATTCTAATCTTGCCCTTTGTTCCTAGCTTTTTTGTTTTAGGCTTATTTCAACTCCTTTTTTAGAATCGTCTTTTTTATCATAAAATTTAGATTCTTTGACTTATAAAATGCCTTTGGAATCACTCAATTTGAAACTAAAACCTTCCCGAACGAAAGAGTCAAAGTTTAGGTCCACCGACATTTTAAATTGTAAACTGGAGAGGTTTAAACCATTTTAGGTATTCCTATAATTTTTAGAGCCTCTGAGAACCCCAAGAAACTCATTTTTCCCATTTAAAAATCCTTTCTTTGAGTTTTCTTAAAAGTACCTAAAATTACAAAAATGTCATTGCATCTTTGTTAAATTTCATCTGGTTATTCTAGCTTCGTTTTCAGGATACCTCTAGCTTTGGATCTTCATTATTTGAGGTCTAGATTATTGCTCAAATTTTATTGGACCTCAAATCATTCTATTTAGAGAACTTTGGTGAGTTTTGTACATTTACAAAGAAATTGAACATTACATTTCTTATGTTTATGGAGGAATCAGATGTTACAGTGTTCATGCTCAAATTTTATCCCTTGGATTGATTTTCAACTGGTGGCTATCATATGTGTGAAAGTTTAAGTGTTGGAAGTGACCTATTGTAATACCATATTATTTCTAACATCCCTTTCTTGTAAGTGAGATTATACAATTCATCAAGAAATCTCAAGAAAATGCATAGCGGATAAATTTTTCATTTCACATCTCAAAGGCCCCATGAACTCACAAACAATATTCTCTAACTATTTCTCAAAAATTGGCACAAACCATGTGTCACACCCGAAAATGCGACTGCGTGGCGCCAAATCGAAATCAAAATTAAAAATAGTAGTAGAGTCGCCACTAAATTTTTATTTTGAAAAAGTAAAATTTTGGAAAAAACCTTTTTATATAAAAAAAATAGAAATGGTCTGCGAACCAGAAAATGGGTTCGAGAGTTGATTGTGAGTGGGGAAGGTGTTAGGCACCCCACAACACTCGTTGCTAAGAACGGTTACCCTAAGTTAGTTGTGCAAGATTACCATGGCCTTTAATCTATTTTAATTTTCCTTAATGAATCACATGCAAAATAAGAAGTAAAGAAATTAAATGAAATAAAATTAAGAGTAAAAAGAGAAAAAAACAAAATTTGGAATAAGGGAAAAGAAATTAAAAAAAATAAAACTAAAGAAAATAATTATTTACAAGGGCAGACTTGACTTATGATAAAAGCTTAGGGCCTACGTACCCTCTGAAAGGGATCAAAGTCTACGTAGTTCGACTAGAAATGGTGTTTATTTGTTTGTTATTTTTTTTCTTGTTTTTGTTCTTTTTTTTTTTTTGGTTTTTTGCTTTCTTTTGTTTTGTCATATTTTTTTCTAGTGAAAAGAGAAAGATAATAAAAATAATTTTTATCTTTGGCAAATAAAGCGAGGTTAGTATTGGTTGAAATGTTTTAATATGCTAAAGATAGAATTAATCTCATTTCTTTATCCTTTCCCCATTTTTCTACTTTTCTTCTCCCTTTTCTTAATTTTTATTTTTATTTTTTTTTCTCTTGATTTTTCACTCATTCGAATGATTTTTTTATTAATTATTATTATTTTTTGTTTTATTTTTTGTTCCTTGTTTTTCTTTTCTTTTTTTTTAATTTTTTTGTGTGTTATTTTCACTTCCTTTTTAGTGAAGAAAACAAAGAAAACAAAAACCTTTTCTTTCTTTAACAAATAAAACAAGTTTTGAGATTAATTAATATGTTAATGTGTTTTGATTTGTTTAAGGTCAATTTAGTTTTACTTTCCTTGCATTTTCAGTTTTTTTTTTCTTTCATCATTTTTTTTTATTCGAATTAATTTTTGCGTTTTTTGTCTTGTTTTGTTTTGATTTTTTTTTTGTTTTGATATATTATTTTTTATTTTTAGAGAGGAACCTTCAAAAAGGATAAATCTTTAAAATTCAAGTTGATTTTTAATAAGTTTTTTTTTTTAGGCAGAGGAAGTTTTCTTCTTTTTTTCATCATTTGGTTTCTCTTTTTTTCTTGTTCTTTTCTTTGTCTTTTAAAATTTACTCCCTTTTGTTCCGCTTTTCTTTTCCCTTCTTTTTTATTTGATTTGTAAAAATTATTTGATTTTTCAAAAATTATATATTCTTATTAATTCTTGAACTCTCTTTTTATTAAAAAAAGAGGACAACTTACTTTAAAAATGATTCATTTTATTTTGTTTTGAAATTCTCTTTTTCTTTTGAAAACTTACTCTCTCTTTTTTAATTATTGAAACTCAAAATTAATATAAAAACATTTGATAACCCAACCAAGTGACTGAGGAGACTTATTGTCACACACAATCCCAGATGACTCCCTAAATGCCCGAGGAGATACAAGATCCCACATGGCAACTCTAAAAAAAATTAAAATAAAATAAAATAATATACAAAAGAATAATATATCTTATAGACCCACAACAATTGATGATTGCATGTGTGCCATTGTACATCCCATGATTTTCTTAAAGTACCCTACACATATCATCTATAATCAATGGATAAAAATAAAATAAAAATCTTCCCTGCTCATCCATTGAAGTCCCTCGTGGCATCTTCCCTGATGTATCACCAAATTATGAGCTCCCAAACCATGGGCCTTGCATAGAGAAAGCAAAATGCGCATTAGTTTCCATGAAATCTTATTCACTCATGAAGCAGCATAACATCTTTAAACTAACACGCAAGGTCAGCATGTTTATAATCCCATGTCCTTTGGGATCTCAGGGGACGAACGAGTTCTTCCTCGCACTTCCTTCTCAGTCCCGATTTTTGCCTTCCCTCGATCTTTCACTCCTCTCTGCCTCTCTCAATTTTTTGTTCTCTCGCTTTCAACTTCTCTTGATTTGAAAGCTCTCCGGTTCCCCTCAAGCTCTCTGTTTCGATCCCTTTCCTTCAATTCACCCTAGCCTAAAGCCAATCCTCGATTTTTGCTCCTTTCTTCATTCCCAGTACTCTCAGACTCCCCCTCTATCGATCTCTCGCTCAATTTCGGTCTCTCCTTTAGTCTCTGAATCCCCTTCTTTTTTTTTTTTGAATTCGAAAATCTCCTTTTTCTTCTCTCGCCTTTTCCTCCTCTTATCCGAAAAATCTCCTTCTCCCAATCTCAAAAACTCCTCCCTGTTCTCTCAAATCTCCCTCGTTTTTTTTTCTTATCTCTCGGTCTCTTCCCTAAATTTTTTTTCTCTCCAGTCACCTCTCTCCCTCTCTTTTCCAATCCGAAAATCTCTCCTCCCTTCAAAACTCTCTGCCTCAATTTTTTTTTGGTCCCTTTGTCTCCCTTCACTCCCAAATCGTCCCCCCTTTTCTCCTCAGAATCCCCTGATCTCTTGCCTTAATCCCTTTTTATCTCTTCCCCCTTCCACGTCAGAGCTCTCTGCCTCTGATGGTGAAAGGACGCGAACGAAGGCCCACGCCTCAAGCTTGTCGCTACCTCCCTCGTCTCAGTTCTGTTCTACTGAATCCTAGTGACGCATCTATGTATGCTGCCCTGCGTTTTCCTGCCATCCTCCAACCCTTCTGCACGCTTCCTTTTTCTGAGTTGTCTCCGTCATCTCTGTGCATTTGCTATTGTTGCGTGTCATCCTTGCTTGTGACCACTGAATATGGTCTCCAGGAATCGTGCAAGGGGCCGAGTAGGGTTTTGTTTTTTTTAGATCTAGATTAAGCCCTGATGGTTTGGTTTTTCTTTTTCTCTGTTTTTTTTGGATGCCAAATGTTGTTGGGCTTGATTGTTTTAAGTATTGGGCCAGAGGGATGAGTTTTAGGCTAGGGCTTTAACTTGAATTTTATTTTTATCTTTTTTTTATTTTTTTTTTGTTTTTGTTTTCTTTAATGATTGGGATTTAATTTTTTTTTTATGGACTTGTGGCAACTAAATTCAAAATTTGGGCCAAATATTTTAGTTGATGGGCTTGGGGCAACTAAATAGATCTTTTTTGTTTCGTTTATCTTAGGTTAACATTTTTTTCATTGCATTAGGCCATTCATTGTCATTGGGTTGAGGTTGAAATTTTTCTTAACTTTTTTTTTTATCTTTTAAAAGTTTTCCTTCTTTTTTCTTTTTGATTTTTTTTATTTTTATTGTAATTTTTTATTATGTCCGGATAAAATACGGTATTCACAGTTGCCCCTTTTTACTTGTTTCTTAAGCAATGAGATTGTAATTTTTAATATTCTTGCATAAGGAACAAGTAAAGATTAGAATACGTATTTTGTCTAAGATGATTTAATTGAAAGCGACCCAAATAAAATATAGTGTTTACAGGTTGCCCCTCTTTACTTGTTCTTTAAGTAAGGAGATCGAAAATGCAATTTTGGATATCCCTAACTTAAGAATAAGTAAAGATGAAAATATGTATTTTGTTTGGGGAGCAACTAGATTAAGATGAGTTAACTTACCTGGAAGTGTCATGACCTGATCAAAGAAAAAAAAAAGTAATGTAATTCTGAGAAGGATGCCTGTTCTGATGCAGGACATTCTTTTTTTTTTTTTTTAGGGTGGTGCCTGTTCTAAAGCAGGACTTTGGGTTTCCTGTTTCCTGCAGGACTTAGAGGTGTCTGTTCTGTGCAAAGCTTAAAGGTGTGCCTATTCTGTGTAGGGCTTAAAGGTGCCTATTCTGTGCAGGACTTGAGGTGCCTGTTCTATGCAGGGCTTAGGTACCTATTCTACGCAGGGCTTAAAGGTGCCTGGCCTATGCAGAGCTTCAAGAGTGTTTGGCTGTACAGGGCTTTGAAAGGGCACTTGGCCTATGCAAGGCTTTAAAAAGATACCTGGCCTATGCAGGGCTTCAAGAGTGCCTGGCTGTGCAGGGCTTTGAAAGGGTGCCTAGTTTGCAAGGCTTTGAAAGAGTGCCTAGTTTGCAAGGCTTTAAAAAGATGCCTGGCCTATGCAAGGCTTCAAGAGTGCCTGGCTGTGCAGGGCTTTGAAAGGGTGCCTAGCTTGCAAAGCTTTGAAAGAGTGCCTAGCTTGCAAGGCTTTAAAAAGGTGCCTGGCTTGCAGGGCCTTGAAAGAGTGCCTGGCTTGTAGGGTTTTAAAAAGGTACCTGGCTTACAGGACTTTAAAAAGGTGCCTGGCTTGCAGGGTTTTAAAAGAGTGCCTGGCTTGCAGGGCTTTAAGAGTGTCTGGCTGTGCAGGGCTTTGAAAGGGTACTTGGCCTATGCAGGGCTTTAAGATTGGGAAGGAAAGAAAAAAGAAAAAAAAATCCTCAACATTAGAGGGATGCAGGGGCTGATGAAGAAGGTGATCATGTAAAATGGTCAGGGAGTGGAGAAGTGGAATGAACAATGGCTAGACACAATGTGTAGAACAAGAATATGCCCCGGTCCTATACTTGAAGCATTTTTCTTTGAACATTAGAGGAGTGAAATGCTAAGAAGATGGATATGGAAGGTTAGAGAGAAGTTTCACTTTTGGATTTGAACTCCTTTTGAAAAAAGTAATTGATGTAATTCATAGTATTTGCTCTGAATCAAACTTTTTGTCTCAATTTCAATTATTTTGATTTTTTCAATCATTCTTTTTAAGAAAATTTGCCCCATTATTTTGCAAACAAGCTAAACCTCAATAAGGACTTTCGATTTTTGTAGTGTGGCCTTAGTAAAAAGGTTTGTGAAATAAGAGATATTAGGCTCAAAAATTAACATACCCTCGTCAGGTCTCCCATTAGTCTCCCTTCTCCTGTTACTTTAACAAAATTCTATACTTAGAATTCACTTAGCAAGAGAGGATGTCTTAGGACTGTAATGGGGTCTAATGGGTAAGAAAGTAGCTTAAGAAAAAAAAAAGGTGAAAAGGCCCAAATATTCGTGTGAACTTGCAATGAGAAATTTACCTTGGTGATTAGGCAATCTTGGCAATATCTATCAGGCTTGAGCTTTCCTTTAAAGGATTCCTTTTTCAATTCCCTTTCAGCCTAATTCCCTTTAAAGGATTTTTCTCTTTTGACTTTTTATGCAATGTAAAACCTCCCCTTAAGAACTTTGTCTCTAGATTGCACATTAAGGTGAAGTTCCCTTTTCGAAGCTATTACTTTTTCAAACTTTATTCTGCATGAGGTTGCTCTTTGAGCTTTTTTTTCTCTATGATTTTTCTTTGCCTTCTCCAATTTGTTTCCTTTTTTCATTTAATTTTTTTTCTAGAAGGAATTTATTATGGTGTCGAAATTGCTTTTCTTTATGCAGAATTCTCATTGCTTCCTGGATTCGATTCATGTTTGGTATTTGAAGAATTTTTTTTTATAAGGCCCAAAGTGGTTAGCAACGGTCAAGAAGTATTTGGATAATTGAAAGAACTTGACCCTCTCTTGATATTTGAATTATTAGCATAAAAATTTGTTAAAGACTTCCCATTCCAACTGTTTCATGATTAGGGTGAAGGAAATGAACATCACTCCTGGCTCAATTGAGGTGACTAGAGGTTACCCCTTTGTATTTGGGAAGACAAGAATGCCTTGTATCCTAGACATAGTTTACTTGTAGGACATGCATCGGTATCTTTGATTTAGTTTTTTTTTGTAATTGAATTTGGGGGATATAATTAGTATTAGATTTAACCCTTCTCCACATCGATTAAATCATTTTATAAGGAGTTCTGGACATTATTATTTTTGGATTTTTTTTCTTTTATCAGTTAGGAAAGACATGCGAGGAAACAGGTTACATCAACATGACTAATGAAATGGGAGGATGCATAGAAGAGGAGAATAGGAACATATAATCATCATATTGACAAAGTTAAATAAAATAAGGTCCAATGAGAAGAATCAACTTCTATTAGCTTTAGATTTTAGCTATACAACAGGATATTGACCAAACAAGCATTAATTGATTATGATATGACAAGCAATTTCTTTAAGAGCTCAATCACCAATAAATTCCCACGAAATCCTATTTCCCACGTCTCTCTACACCTTGTTCATGAAGAGGCTATAACTTTTCTCTTTTTCTCTTAGAGTGCCCCATTACCTTAGGATTAAGTTTACAATTTTTTTGGACAATGCCATTTTGAGTGTGGAGGTTAAAGGCTAGTGAATGAGGCATCCTACTTTTGTTAAAGCTACTCATGTGAAAGCTAGACAAATGGCTTGTGTCATAATTGAAATGGTTTGGGGTGCTTTGCATGATCAAGTTTGGCAAGTACTAATGAGTTTGGAGATAGATGGTTCAAATTTTTTTGAAGTGAACAGGATGGTGGTGGGCAATAGTCAAAAACTGAAGGATATAGTGGTATGGAACGTTTAGTAGTAATAAGCAACTCTATCAAGACTTTTGACAACTTTCCTTTTACCTAATCAATTAGCACCTCATCAATTCTTGCCCCTATACCTCAATTTCACATTTTAGCCATTCATGAGTACATCTTTTTTTTCTTTCTTTTTTCAAATTTTGTTTGAATGGATCTTTTCTTTGCAAAAGGCCAAAAATCTCACATTTTACAAATTTTAAGAATGCCTTATGACTATACATGAATACGATTTTATTATGTTGTTTGACCTATGGATTGATGGGTGTATTTAGTATGAGAGTCCTTCAAGACAAGGAATCCTAATTTCCTTTTGGGCACCTACTGCCCCTATAAGGTAGATTAAGACTACCGATTGATTTAAAAGGAAGACTAGACCCTTTCTGTTTACATTTATGGTAACAACTTTTATCATTGAACCTTTATTTTCCTCAAATGCTTATTACACACAGGGATAAATAAAGTTGACAAATCATCCTAAGGAAATAAGCTAAATTTCACATGGATACTGTCTAGGAAAAAGTCTAGCCAATCTGGATTTCTTTTGACACCTTGTGGGGTCATTTTCAAATCCTTCACCTTCCTTCAGGACTATATGGTTTCATGATAAGGAATGAGATTAACAGGATTAACTCTCAAAGAGTTTCAATTCCTTTGTGAGCAATTAGTTAGGCTTTCAACCAGCTTGACTCTTGCAATCAATTTGATTCTTATTTATTTTTAACACCAAACCAGTGATGTTGTGTTGAAACTTATTGTCTTTGTGGGTATTATTTGAAATTGTTTTTTTTATATATATAATTAGTTAGTAGGTTATTGATATATATATATATTACGTCTCGATAGGAGCCTACTGCTCTGTAAAGAGTTGTGGCTTATTGCTCCATTTGAGAACAGGCGGTTTCTAGGTGTTTAGAATTTTGGCTTTGAAAAAAAAAGTCAATTTAACGATTCACCGGTATATGATGGATTCAATATTGCATACCTCATTGAGAATAATGTCTTGGTATAAGTAGAAGATAAAACTTTGTGCTTTTTCTCGAGAAATTTATGGCTTCATTAAAGAAAAAGTAGTTGACAGTCAATTTGAGAGAAATATGCCTTTCTACACAATTGATGTCCTAAAAATGGTTCCAATCTTTACCTAAGACATGATACTCAATCGTTAATGCTTCAAAACTTATGGATATTGTGATTCCCTAAAACTTTGAAAATACTCCTTTCCCATGAGAAATTTGTTATTTTATAGGGATGAAAAGTTTGAAGAAATAATTTTTTTATATATATAAAATTGGATCGTACATCCCTTTTTATTTTATCTTATCTCTTTTATGCATGTGATGGACATGTGTTTAAGGTCTCCCTTTTAAGGGATTATGATAAATGTGGTTTTGGTCTATTCGGGGTTGAAAACCCACTAGGTAAGAGTTAGGTTAATTAGCTTCTACCTTTATCATAGTGAAGGGTGTATCTAATTGTGTAGTGACATCCCGTTAGTTACTCCCGTAAGCAGTGACGGTGTGTCACCTTCCCTATAGGTTTTATTAGATGCATGGAATTAGTGACGAAATGATTAAAAAAAAAGAGAGAGAAAAAAAAATTGCCCTCCTTTGTCCTAATAAGGGAAAACCTTAGGTTAGGATCACAAGTTTGCCAAAGTTTGGCACTAACCATTTAGGAGGTATCTAGAGTTTGATTACTAGTGCATTTCTTGGGGTAGGTCTATGACTCCTAAGCATTGGACCCTAAATTGCCCCCACCACGAGATGAGGATCTCACTAGCTAAATTTGACCTTGAGAGGAAAGAGATCTTACGCAGGTCAAACCCATATAACAAGGTACAATTTAGGTGAGGTCTTCATGATAGCTTCAGGAAGCACAAGGTTTCACAGGAAAATCAATATAAACCTCTACTAACCTAGGGAGCACTCAGACCTAAGTATAGGGCCCATAATGTGTGTGAGGTGATTGTGCCTTTGGTGAGGTGTGTGAGGAGAGCATTTACCTTTTCATCTTATAGACTACCTAACCCTCATCTGTTAAGCATATTAATAGAACAAAAGGCCTTTATACAAATATAGACAAATATATACAGATGCAGTCATCTACCCTAAGGTTTTGTTCCACATGTTATCTATCCTAACACATGATATATATATATATATACAATCAATGAAATAAAGTAGATGAAGCAAACATGTGACTGGTAGGTCATCTATCCTAAATAGGTGAGGTAAACAATAAATAGAAAGGAGAACCAAAACAAAAGGAAAGCCATAATGTATTGCATGACTAACTTAGATTGGGCTTGACTCTCAAAATCACCCCAGTGGAGTCGCCATACTGTCACACCTGAAATGCGACCGTGTGGCGCCAAATCGAAATTAAAATTAAAAATAGTAGTAGAGTCACCACCAAATTTTTATTTTGAAAAGGCAAAATTGTAATTTTTTATTATGCCTGGACAAAATACGGTGTTCACACCATGGATCAAGAGTCAAAAACCCCAAAATTCCCTTCATTCTTCGCGATTGTACAGTGACAGATTTTAAGGGAAATTTTGAAAAATTATAACTAAATGGAGAAAATTCGAAATCATGCAAACCATAGCTTTTTGGAAATTTCTGGATGTCAACTTTACACTAAAAAGCTGTTAACAAGCTCTAGATGCATACCAAATCTTAGACCAAGAAGAGCTCATTTGGACAGAAAGTAACATAGCTCACCCAAATGGTCACTTTTGCTTCACATAAAGCATCATTTTAGTCCAAATGGCTTCCTTTTGGATTTGGCACCCCTTGGACAAGTTTAAAAGCATAAATATGACTTGTATGAACTGCCCAAGTGGTCCCAAACACCATGCATCTTAATTTGGCTATCCCATATCCATTAATGTATAGTTACATACAAGCTATCCAAGAGCTAAATTTCATAATTCCATTGATTTAGTGCTACATAAAGTCTATACAATATTCATACATCATTTTACATTTGTTCATAATCTCACATCTTAAAAATAATATTTACAAGATCACTTTGACATATAGATACAAAGAAAGCTACAAAATGTTAAAAATATGGCATCTTAATTTCCTTGGCTTGCATCCTTTGGTACTTGAACACCACCTAGACATTTAAGAAGGAAGAAGGAAGGGGAATGAGATTCATGGAATCTCAATAACTCACACACCCATTTACACACACATTGATGGCATATACACATCAAAGTATGTGTATGAAAAGTTTGACAACCATAAAGTATGCAAAGTCACAATTTTCATGCCACCTATTCACATTCAAGCCAAGAACATGCTCTAGGAACTTTTGGTTTTATCTCACCCTATTTCTAGGACTTTTGGATTTGCCTCACTCTTGGCCTAGAGACGTTTGACTTGGCTTCACCCATTCAAGAGACTTTTGGCCTTGTCTCACCCATACCATGAGACTTTTGGCATCTCCTCACCTTTATTAAGGGACTTTTGGCATCACCTTACCCTTATGAGCCATTTCCACCATTAAAGGCATTCAAGACAACACATTGGTACTAATGCAATCTCAAGACATCAAGTGGCATATTCTTAATTCACAAGAGAGCACACAAGTATACAATGACATACATATGCACACAAGAATGCAAGGAGAATGAGGTAGAGAGCTACCTTGAATTTATGCAAGCTTTTCTTAGTCTTTCTCCTTCCCTTTTTTGACCTCACAAGTACACCTAGGTGGGTTGGTGTTCTCTTGGCCTAAACACTATAAATAGCACACAATTATACACTAAATAGCCTATTGAAGCAACCTTCACAATTCAAGCTCTAGGCTCCCATTTCTTTCTATTTCTATACCTCTTGGCCTCATTCAAAGTCCTTGAAGCCCTCACACAATCATTTACACAAGCTTAAAATCAAGTTGCTTCACAAGGCACCATAATGGACACCATTGTCCCATCTTTTAATTTATGGCTCCTAAATTTTTTCCAATGGTTCCTCCCATCTTCTAACATTATATAAAGTCCCAAACCAAGGGTATAACAAATTAAAACACTCTCTAACCTAATGAACCTAGCTTGGATGAGACTAGCACCATGGAAGGATTTTTAGGAGTTTCAAAATTTCCTTGATGGGAGAGCCACTTGGGAGGGTTTCTAGAGGTCTTAGGAGCTCAAGGAAATGCTCAAATAGCCAAGGGAATTCATACACAAAATCAGATTTCATAAAACCCTAAGAAGCTTACACTTTCCTATCTTTGTTTTCTTTGGTTTTTCTTACAATTTCTTGCCATATTCCTATTTCTCATGGTCTAAAACCCTAATTTCTCTCTTGTTTTTGGACAAAAAACTACCCCCTCATATGGTTCTGTATGAGGCCAAAATAGACACTAAGAAGAAGCAAGAGAAGAAGGCAACCAAAGTGTGAATTTACCTTAGATTCAAGTATATTTTCAAAGCTCTTCCCTCTTGGTTGGTTCCAAAACAAGGAATTTAAACTCTTCCCTTAGGTTCTAAACCAAAAATAGAACCAAAAAGCTCAACTAAACTATGGAAAGAAAGCATGGAAGGAGAGGAGCAAGGTTGGAGGAAGAAAGAGCATGAAATTCTACAAATTTCCTTACCTTCTCCTTGATTTTTCTCCTCCTTTTCTTCCTCTCTTAGTGAGCCTTAAGAAGCTGATCATTTTTTGTATTTTGGGTAAAGGAAAGTCTTGCTATATGAGAGAGAGAAGAGACAAGAAGCTTATAGAACATTGAAGAAACTCACTTTTTCAAAAATTTCAATTTCATCCTTTCGTAATGGTATTTTGTTTTAGCTTTGTTTTAGCTCCTTTTTTAGAACTATCTTTTCCATTATAACATTTAGGTTCCCAATTTAATAAAATGCCTTTGGAATCACTCAAATTGAAGCTACAACCTTCCCGAATGAATTCGTCAAAGTTCGAGCTCATTGTTATTGGAAAATGCACACCAGAGGGGCTTTACCAGTCCTGGGACTTTCCATGATTTTTGGGGCCTCTAAGAATCCTATAAAGCTCAAAGTTTCCATTTAAAAAGCCTTCCTATATGCTTTTGCAAAAGTTGCACTTACTTACGAAAATGTCATTATGTTTCGTCAGTTTTTGTCACAATTTGTTTCATTGTCCTAGCTCTATTTTTCTTTCCGTATGAGCCTAGAATTATCATTTTTAGGAGCTTAAGATGCTACCTAAATTTTTTTTGGGGACATTATCTAGCTCATTTTAGAGGACTTGCTTTTATGCGGCTCATTTTGTCGTTTTACGAAAATTTCGTTCGTTACACCTATTATGAATTCAAATTGTTTTGGCCTGAAATTGGTATCTATATGGAAGATTGGGTAAGTGTCTTCTACCATTTTGTGATGTGTATGTGCTAAAATTTCATCATTTGGTTTGATTTTTGGTATATTGCTATCACATGCGAAATTCAAGATGAAATGATAACTCATTTACTAGCTTAATCGAGTGAGCTCAAATTGATGCTTTGAAACTCTTAAGAGCTTGGGCATTCATTAGGAAAGTGTTCCTTTCATTTTGTAGTTTTTAAGTGTGAAATTTCACTATATGAACTGATTTTTGGTATAGGTTGTGCATATGTACAAAAATTCTAGTATGTGAAGTAAGCCATTGATTATTCTTGGTAGTTGGAGCTTAAAATGGTATCTTTAATTCCTTGGAAGTTTGGGTGAGTGTTTTCTACTTGATCTTTGATGAAATTAATTAATGATTATGTAGCTATAATACCATATTATTTCTAATATTTATCCCTTTCTTGCAAGTAGGATTATACAATTCAACAAAAAAATCCCAAGAAAATGTATTAAAATAATAAATTAAATTGCATTACGTAGCGGATATATTTTTCATTTCATGTCTCCAAGACCCCATGAACTCACTAACAACATTCTTTAACTATTTTCTATTCATACAAGTCATAACATTCTCAAAATTTAGCATAAACCACGGATTAAGAGTCAAAAACCCCCAAAATTCTCTTCATTCTTCGCGGTTGTACAATGACAGATTTCAGGGACAACTTTGAAAATCATAACTAAATGTAGAAAAATTGAAATCATACAAACCATAGCTTTTTGGAAAGCTATAGATGTCAAATTTATACTAAAAATAAGTCTCAACCATGAAAATATCATCTAGACCATGTTTGACAACAGAAAAGGCAAAGAGGTCGAGCTATCTAGAAATCTGATACAACTTATTGATATAAATTTTAGAAATTTATAATTAATTCCAAAAAAATCCAAGCCATGTAATCTGTACCAATTTGGAAAGCTACAAATGTTAAATAGAGGAGAAAAAGAGTTTCAGACCAATCCAAGAGAATTAGGCCTCAAAAATCAATCAAATAATACCACGGGTTTGGAGGTGGGCTTGGAATAGAACAACAACTTCAAAAATTCATATTTCTCTCTCTAGGCATCCCAATAAGGTGCTTTTAATTGGTACAAGTCACTGGGAAGGTTTAGTTTCTTTCTATAAAATTTTATGTTAATTAGACATCATTTGCCCTATGATTGACACAGAACAAATTTTGGACCAGATTAACACTGCACTAACCAAAAACCAAAAAATTTGCCAATTTAAAAAATTTGCAAAAATTCTGTAGACCTCCAAATAATACCTACTTTATCTTCTCAAAAAACTCTCAATAAGCTCTAGATGCATGTCAAATCTTAGACCAAGAAGAGCTCATTTGGATAAAAAATGGTATAGCTTACCAATATGGCTATTTTTGCTCCATATGAGGTACCAACTTTGTCCAATTGGCCTTCTTTAATGTTTAGCACCTCTTGAGCAAGTTTAAAAACATGAATATGACTTATGTGAACTATCCAAGTGATCCTAAACACCATGCATCTCAATTTGGCTACCTCACATCCATTAATGCATATTACATACAAGCCATCCAAGAGTCAATTTGCATAATTCCATTGATTTGGTGTCATATAAGGTCTACATCATATTCATACATCATTTTACATTTGTTTAATAGTTTACAACTCAAAAATATGATGTACATATCCTCTTTGACATTTAGATGCAAAAGGAGTTACAAATTGTTCAAAGTATAGCATCCTAATCTCTTTGGCTTGCACTTCTCCCTTCTTGGATGCCACCTAGACAATTTAAAATGATGGAGGGAAGGGGAGTGAGATTTTTAGAATCTCAATAGCTCACACACCCATTTACTCACACATTCAAGGCATACATATATCAAGTGCACAAGTAAACAAGCTATCAAGATCATAAATGCTCATTTTTAAGATTTTCATGCCACACTTTCACAATCATGTCATTAAGAAGCTCTAGGGACTTTTGGTTTTGCCTTACCCCATTTCTAAGACTTTTGAATATGCTTTACCCTTGGCCTAAGGACTTTTGACTTGACATTACCCATTTAAGAGACTTTTGGCACTTTCTTACCTACATTAAGGGACTTTTGGCATCACCTCACCCTTATGAGCCATTCTCACAATCAATAGCATTCAAAACAATACATTGGTACCAATGCAATCTCAAGACATCAAGTAGCATGTTCTCAATTCACAAGAGAGTACACAAGCATACAATGACATACATATGCACACAAGAATACAAGGAAAATGAGGTAGAGAGCTACCTGGAATTTATGCAAGCTTTTCTTAGTCTTTCTCTATCCCTTTTTGGGCCTCACAGGCACACCTAGTTGGGTTGGCGTTCTCTTGACCTAAACACCATAAACAACACACAATTACACACTTGAAGCAAGCTAAGACATTAAACTCACTATTAAATATACACTTGGTTCTATAAGTGGTATAATGGTTCCATAAATGGCCTGTTGAAACAACTCTCATCATTCAAGCTTTAGGCTCCTATCTCTTTCCATTTCTAAGCTTTTTGGCCTCATTCAAAGTCCTTGGAGCCTTCACACAATCATTTACATAAGCTTAGAATTAGGTTGCTTTACAAAGCACTATTATGTACACTATTGTCCCATCTCTTAATCCATGGCTCTAAAATTTTTTCCAATGGTTTTTCCCATCTTCTAACATCATATGAAGTCCTAAACCAAGGCTAGAACAAATTAAAACACTCCCTAACTACTTGTTGTAGCCTAGGCTGAGATATACTCCAAGGAAGGGGTTTACAAGCTTCTTGATTTTCTTTGATGGAAGAGCCACTTAGGGAGGTTTCTAAAAGTCTTAAGAGCTATAAAGGAAACACTCAAATAGCCAATGGAGCACTCACACAAAATCAGATTTTCCAAAACCCTAAAGAAGCCTACACTTTTCTATCTTGTTTTCCATGGATTTTTCTTGAAATTTCTTACCATATTCCTCTTCCTCATGGTCTAAAACCCTAGTTCCTCTCTTGTTTTTAGGTAGAAAGTCCTCCCCTCCCTTGGTTTTGTTCTTGGCTGAAATACATACAAAGAGAGAGTAAGAAGAAGAAACAATAAAGAGCAAAGATTACCTAGGATTCAAGCTAGTTTTCAAGTGCCTTTTTCCTTGGTTGGCTTCTCTTCAAGAAATTCAAACCACTCCCCTTAGTTCTGTACTCAAAATAGAACCAAAAAGCTCAACTAAACCATAGAAAGAAAGTATGGAAGGAGAAGAGCAAGGTTGGAAGGAGAAAGAACATGAAATTCTAGAATTTTCCTTACCTTTTTCTTGATTTTCTCCTCCTTTTCTCCCTCTCTTGGTGCGCCTCAAGAAGCTGGTCATTTTTTGTATTTTGGGCAGAGGAAATTCATGCTATATGAAGGGGAGAAGAGATAAGAAGCTTATGGAACATTCAAGAGTCTCACTTTTTCAGAAATTCTAATTTTGCCTTTCCGTAATGGCAAATTTGTTTTAGCTTCATTTTAGCTCCTTTTCTAGAACCATCTTTTTCATTATAAAATTCAAGTTCCCAATTTAATAAAATGCCTTTGGAATTACTCAAATTGGAGTTAAAACCTTCTTGAATGAATCCATCAAAGTTCAGGCTCACTGACGTTAGAAAACATACACCGAAAAGGCTTTATCAGTCTCGGGTCTTCCTATGATTTTTTAGGCCTCTGAAAACCCTG
Source organism: Erythrophleum ivorense (assembly GCA_026724425.1). Taxonomy (NCBI): domain Eukaryota; kingdom Viridiplantae; phylum Streptophyta; class Magnoliopsida; order Fabales; family Fabaceae; genus Erythrophleum; species Erythrophleum ivorense. The sequence goes on along the minus strand of JAIUCV010000030.1, from coordinate 78,705 downwards.
GGCAACTTAAAATTTCCATTTAAAAAGTCATCCTATGTGTTTTCCCAAAAGTTGCACTTATTTACAAAAATACCATTACATTTAATTAGTTTTCATCATAATTTATTTCACCATCCTAGCTCCGTTTTTCTTTTCGTCTGAGCCTGGAATTATCATTCTTAGGAGCCGAGGGCTCTACCCAAATTTTTTAAGACATTATCTAACTCATTTTAGAGGACTTGCTTCTATACAGCTCATTTCATCTTTTTATGAAAATTACATTTGTTACAGTGGCTCTTTTGTTAATAACGGTTAAATAATAATAACTATGCTTATCTTGGGCTTAATGGCCTTTTGGGTCATGTTGGTAGTTAGAGGAAAAGTAATTGGGCTTTATTGAGGTAACCAATGGTTAATTCCATGAATATGTGTAATTTTGAAAAGCGGTTGTGCATGTCATTCTAGCCACGCTACTACAAGATAACACAAGAGAAAAAAAGGTTTCTCATCCCTAATGGCTAAAAGGTTAGTAAAGCTATAAATAAAGCTAAAGACTCAAGAGCTAAATCTAAGATAGTCATAAAACAAAGCATTTAAGCACTCATTTACTATTTTTACTCTCTTCTTCATTAAAGCTTAATTTCTAGTATTTTTGCTAGTTAAGGGCATTTAGTTAGCGTTTATTGTTCTCCCTTTTCAAAAAGGATCTAACTTTTTCTAATATTACTCTTATGAAATCTCCCCTATGAGTGAAAGTAAGTTGTGGGTGAGCTTTAGAGGAAAACCTTATGTGTAAATGTAACACCTTAAAATTTAATTAAGGTGTTAATCATGGATTAGGTTAATTAGGGATAATTAATTTAGGATAATTGGGCAAGTTAGGTGAAAGGAGATTTTAGAAAGATAAAATTTATTAATATGGGTTTGAGATTTAATTGAAATAGAAATTTCATTTAGGCCTAAATTAATATAGAAGATCATGATAAGAGGCTAATAGAGGCCCAATAAGTAGGTGCAGACCTAATTTGATTTAATGGGTTAGAGACCCAAGGCCCAACTTGCACAAGCTCTTAGGAATGGCCCAATAAACCTTGTGCAGACCCAAACAATGGAGTCCTTAAAACTTGTTCTGGTCCAATAGAATTTCAGCAACCCAATGCATAAGAGCTGGCCTAACAAAGCTAAAATCTGAAGCCCAAATGGAGTTGGACCTTGGAGCAACCCATGACCCATATTTAACCCAATTAAAACCCAACTAAAACCCTAATGTTTCAACCTCTTCTCCATTTGTTGAAACACAAACACACATCTCAAAATTCGAAGGCCCAAAGGAGGCTCTAGGGTTCTTGGTATATTTCCACATTTTTTCACTTCTAAAGCAAGATTCAGCCAAGGTAATAGTTATATAATTTAATCCTCTCATCTTTCTCTTCATTTTGGTCTAATTAGTTTTTCATTTGGAGTATTTTCACCATACCCAAAATATGAATTGTAGTTGTTTGGGATTTTCTTCGTGAAATTCGTAGGTTGAGGTTAGGGCTGACATTAAGTGAGTATAAATCCTTCATTTTGATGCTTTCTTTGCTAGTTTGAGACCCTTATAGCTGATTTATAATATGGGTATCAATTTTGTACGAATTTGCTTAGGATTTTAGGTGAAATATTGAGGTTTCTAGCAGATGACACTTTAATCCGAATTTGGGATTTATGGTAGCTGGGTAAGTGTTCCCTAGGTAGTAATTAGCATTTTAAATTCTTTGGACACTTGTTGCAACTGTTAATGATGAATTAAAGTAGTAATTTTCTAATGCTATGGTTTTAGGGAGATTTTTGTACCATTGGTGGCTGTTGCAATTGTTTACAAGTGAGGTAACTGGGTTTATATTAATTCCATGCATATATCTATTTTAATTTCATATTTTGTTGTACATGAATGATTTGAAATGTTGAATGAATTGGTTGGCTATCATTATATTGTGATTGGACCTTGTAAGTCCATAGTGGAACTGTGGTGCGGCTGCCAGCTGTGCATGTGCTTTGATCGGGTACCGGGTTATGATCAAACCCCAGATGCACTGAGCCCTGGTTGTGCTCAAAGGGGAGTAGGTGCCGTGGACGGGCCTCTCCCGATGTTAATGGCCTTTAACATGTGAAAATATGATTGCTAGTATGGGATAGTGATCATGATAACCTAATTATTTCATTACTGATATGACTGGCATTTTTTATGCTTATGTGAAATTATGCATGTATGCTAATTAAACAGGATTATATGATGAAATTGCCTTGGTTACTGAGATTCACATCTCACCCCGTTTTATGGGATTAATATTTCAAGTGAAGGTTCTTCAAATAAGGATAAGGAGAAGTAAGTGGACGAAAATCCATGAGCTTTATCATGTGGGGAGAAGGCTGCACATAGGCTGACTTATTTAGTATAAATGCTACATTTTGTATTCCTTATTGCATAGCATCATCATGTATTCATGTTGCCAAGTGTAGGCTCTTATATTTTGATTACCTTTGATGTATTCATTGAGGAGTAGACTTCATTTTAGATTGATATTAGATGTATGAACCCATAACACTTAACGTATGTATTTTGCTAAATTTATGGTATGGTATACAGTTGGAAATATAATTATGTGATGTATTAGATGTAATATGAACCATTGATGTATGAAGCCTCTGACGGAATGTATATCGAATTTTAATTTCTAATAGTGCATAAGTTCTTGTTGCTATTCCTCTATGGACTTGCCGATATAGGATAGTTGGAGGAGTGGAAACTTACATTTAAATTTTGAATTGGTAATGGTAGAATAGTTAGATGCATAAGGCAGATAAATACCATCAGAGTTATATAAAATGAGTGGGAGTGGTCTTAGGATAGTCCTAAGATGAGAATTGGAGTGTAAGGGATGAAATTTGGGAGATGTAGTTACAGGAGGGAGTCATGCCACGGCTAAGAAGACTTCACTGAGGCCAAATGAGTGACAGAAGCGGGGCGCTACGGCATGAGTAATCCCGCTGCAGCTCAAGCAAATAAAAATTCTCCTTGAGAGTAATAGTGGCGAGGAACGCTGTGGCTTGAGGAATCTCGCGAGGTGCAGAGTGAAAAAAATCGCCCAGGAGGGTAACAAAATGAAACCTTGCTGTTGCGCAATATGTACCGTTGCAGCGCTAGTCAAGGGAACAAAGTTAGGAGTGTACAGCAGCAAATCTCGTCGCGGCGCAAGGGTGTCCCGCCGAGGCAAGGATCGTGGGATCTGGAACAGTAGCTCTAAGAGACAGTTCCACCACGGTGCCATGTAGGCCGACTGCGGCGATGGTCTAACTCACCGCAGCGAAATTCATGAAAATTGCCTAATGATTCCAATACCTAACTTAGTCGTGGCGGGAATGGTTTGGGCCATGGCGCAAAACCCCAAACTCTTTCCTTTAGCCTAGAAACCCTAGTTTCTTTAATGGTAATGCTAGGAAATGATATAAGAATACTTGTGGGAGGTTTTTGTGTGTTGAAACTGATGAATGGATGAATCGTAAACCCCTTATGGTAGTATAATTTCTCTTATGCATGTTGGTTTTGTTTGTGGTTGTTTAGTGATGACCCTAACATCAAGGTTCAAATTTTCCTATATTTTCATAATGTAATAAACTATAACGACTCTAAACCTTGATTATTAATTATTAATTGCATATTTAACTATAATTACCATGTTAACAAGGTAGGGTTGTCACAGTAAAGTTTAAGGTGAGCTAAAACCTATGGTAGTAACAAATACATAAATTCACACTTGTAATTTGAGTTTATTTAAAGAAAATTGTAGAGAAATTGAGGGAACTAGTGTAACAACCCTATCTTCTAATCATTGTAATTATGGTTAAATATATAATTAATAATTAATGATCAAGGTTTGGAGTCGTTACAATTTATCATGTTATAAAAATATGAAAAAATTTGAACCTTAATGTTAGGGTCATCACTATACAACCACAAACAAAACAAAAATGTATAAAAGACATCATACTACCATGAGGGGTTTATGATTCATCCATCCATCAGTTTCAACACTCAATAACCTCCCACAAGTATTTCCATATCATTTCTTAACATTACCATTAAAGAAAAAGGGGTTTCTAGGCTAAATGTATGAATTTGGGGACTTGTGCCACGGCCTATACCTTTCTCGCTGCGGCTAAGTTGCTCATTGGAATTACTAGGCAAATTTCACAACCCTCGTCGCGGCCAACCTACGTGGCGTCACGGCGGAAATGCCTCCTAGAGCTACTATTCTCAACCCCACGATTCTCACCTCGGCGTAATATGTTTGCGTCGCGGCGAGTTTTGCTACTGTACAACCCTTTATTAATTTCCACGACTCGCGCCACGGCAGGACATACTGCGCTGTTGCGAGTTTCGGTTCTGTTATCTTTTTAGGTGATTTTTTTCGCTTTGCGCCATGGCGAGATTTCTCAAGCTACGGCGCTCCTCACCACTGTCACTCCCCAGACCAATTTTCTTCTCTTACGCCGCGGCGATATGCGTTATGTCGCAGTGCCCCTCGACTCTGTCACTCATTTAGCTGTGACGAAGACTCCTTAGCCGCGGCGTAACTCCTTCCTATGACTACATTATCCAAATTTCATCTCACACATTCTAGCTCTCATCTTAGAAACACTCTATGACCACTTTCTCTCATTTTATATGACTCTAATGGTAGTTTCCTATCCTATTTACTCATCTAACTCTCCATTTCCAATTCAAAACGTAGGTACTATATCCTAATTGCCCAACTATCTCATTTCAACAAATTCATATATTAATGACAGCAAGAACATATGCATTAGTAACAATTAATATCCCATGTACATTCCATAGAGATTTCATTCATCAATAGTTTATGTCCACATCCAATGCATCACATGACTACAATTCCCATAGGGTAAACCATATCACAATTTCAACAAAGCTATATATATGATGCTACAAGTTCATACATCAATATCCAACTGTAAAGAGACTTAACTCCTTAACGGTTACATTTCCACTAAGTAAAATATAAACGCCTACACTTGGCAACATGAATACATGATGATGCTATGTAAACTAATAACAAAATTGTATCTATTCTACTTAGATTAGCTCAAGTGTAGCTTCCTCCACACATGGCTAGAGCTCATGGATTTTCATCCACTGGCCTCCCCTTATCCTTACCCGAAGAACCTTTACCTGAAATATTAATCCCATAAAATGGGGTGAGATATAAGTCTCAGTAACTAAGGCAATTCCATCATATATTCCAGTTTAATTACCATATAAGCATAATTTCACATAAGCATCAGAAGAATATTAGTTATATCAATAAATGAAACAATTAGGCTATCATGATCACTATCCCATACTAGCAATCATATTTTCATATGTTAAAGGCTATTAACATCGAGAGAGGCCTGTCCATGGCACCTACTCCTCATTGAGCACAACCAGGGTTCAGTGCATCTAGGGTTTGATCATAACCTGGTGCTCGATCGAAGCACATGCACGATAGCAGCCGCACCGCAGCTCCACCATGGACTCACAATGTCCAATCACAATACAATGATAGCCAACCAATTCATTCAACATTTCAAATCATTTGTGTACAACAAAATATGTAATTAAAACAGACACATGCATGGAATTAATATAAACCTGATTACCTCACTTGTAGACAATTGCAACTGTTACCAATGGTGCAAAAATCTCCCTATAACCATAGCATCATAGAATTACTACTCTAATTTATCATTAACAGTTGCAATCAGTACCCAAAGAATTTAAAATGCTAATGACTACCTAAGAATCACTTACCCAACCACTACAAGTCCCAAATTCGAATTGGAGTGTCATTTACCAGAAAAGGTCAATATTTCATCCAAAATCCTAATCAAATTCGTACAAAATTAATACCCATATTATAATCAAGTCATTAGGGTCTCAAATCAGCAGAATTACCTCAAAAAGAAGAGTTCATACCTATCTAATGACAGTCCTAGCCTCAACCTACGAATTTTATCAAGAAAATTCCCAAACACTCACATTTTAGATTTTGAGTATGGTGAAAATACTCCAAATGAAAAATTAATCAGACCAAAATGAAGAAAAAGATGAAAGGATTAAGTTATATAACTATTACCTTGGCTGATTTTGAACTTAGAGGTGAGAAATAGTGGATTTATGCCAAGAACTCTAGAGCCTCCTTTGGACCTCCGAATTTTGAGATGGGTGTTTGTGTTTCAGCAAATGGAGAGGTGGCTGAAGCATTAGGGTTTAAGTTGGGTTTTAGTTGGATCAAATATGGGTCATGGGTTGCTCCAAAGTCCAACTCTATTTGAGCTTCAGATTTTAGCTTTGGTTGGGCCAATTTTGAGGTGTTGGGTTGCTGAAATCCAATTAGGCCAGACTAAGTTCTAAGAGCCCTAAGATTTTGGGTCTGTACAAGGGTTATTGGGCCAATTATAAGAGCCTATATAAGGTGGATCTTGGGCCTCTAATAGATTGAATTATATTGGGCCTGCATCTAGCTTATTGGGCCTCCATTAGCCTCTTATCATGATTTCCTACATTAATTTGGGCCTAGATGAATTTCTCTCCCAATTAAATCTCAAACCCATATTAATAATTTATCTCTCTAAAATCTCCATTTACTTAACTTACCCGATTATTCCATATTAATTATTCCTAATTAACCTAATCCATGATTAACACCTTAATTAATTTTTAGGGTGTTACATTTGATATGATTACTGGTATGGGATAGTAGTCACTTGTAGCTCAACTAGTTCATTTGCTAATTAAATTGATGATTCTGATATTTGATGATATAAAAATGGATTATGTTGATTAATTTGCTCATATATTTTTTAAAACAAAATTGATTCAATCTAGGTTATTGAAACTCAAAATTTAATAAAATATGATCATGCGACCTTATAGGTACCTGTGGAGATTTATTGTCACACAGGATCCTTTGGTCAACTCTTATATATTGAGGAGACAAAATGTCCCATACGGCAACTCTAAAAAATAAAATAAAATATATATAAAAGAAAAGAAAAATATTTACAAGAACATAATGTTTGTGTTTGTGTGTGCTTTGTGTTCAATGAAATAATCATACTACATTAAGCACATATTACATCATTTTGCATGAATTGAAAGGAAAGGGGGAAAAAAGAAGAAAGAAAGAAAAAAACCAATGAAGTATCTTGTCTTGCCATCACTTTAATCTCTTTGTATAGCTCTCCTTACATTTTACTTCACCAAGTCATGAGCCATGATTGAAGCTTCAATGCCCAAATGTCGCGGCATTGATATAAGTCTTAGGCTCCACTATTCTTTGTTTCTGTCTTTATTTCCTTTCGGTCTCGATCCTCCTTTTCCCTCTCAATTTCTGTTCATTCAGCATCTCTTCTCCCTTTTAGAAATTCTCCTTCTCTTTGAAAAATTTCAAATACTCCTCTCTTTCACAACTTCTTCTCCTTGCTTTCAAAAGAACCCCTCTCACTCACCAATAGAAATCCTCCCAATCTAAAAAGAAAATCCTTGCATCTTTTGTCCAAAAATCTTCAACCAAAATCTTCCCAAAAGTCACTCTCTCATTGTCGCAACTTCCTAATTTTGACAGAGAAGTTTCAACCAAAAAACACAATCCTATAATAGAACTTTCTTCCTATAAAGAAACCAAACCTCTCTATCAAATCCTTCTAAAAATTGCTTCAAAAAGCCTCCCCTCATTTGCTTCTAATTCAAACTCCTTTTATAGGAAGTTTGAGTGTGAATTTTCTTTCCTTCTCGAGCATGTTCATATAGCTATTGCAAACTATACCAATATGTTAGAACAATCTCATTATTTTCTCTCTCTTTTTGAACGGCTTCATCCTTAGTTGTTGGAGGTCATTGTACACAATGGAGAGAAGTCATGTGTGAAGGAAAGAGCTTTAAGGTTTTTTCTTTTTCTAATTTCTTTTTGTTTTTGATTAGTTTCTAGTTTTGTTTTTTGTTTTAATTGTTATTCTGCTTGTTATTTGTGTTTTGGGTATTGGGTCATTTGGTTTTTTTTTTTCCATAATTAGATTTGGGTCTTTAATTTTTTGGGCTGAAAGAATTGGATGCTTTGTTTTCCTTTGTTTTGTTTTGCTTTTTTCCTTCTTTTTTATTATTTTCTATTTGTAATTTTTTTAACAAAAACAAAATTTCCTTTTCTTTCTTTTATTTTCTTTTTAAAATTTCTTATAATCTTTTTTTCTACCTTCTTTTTTTATTTTTATTATTTTTTATTTAGGGTTAAAAAATTAATATGACTCAAATTGAATTAAAATTAACTAATAATTCTCTATTTTATATTTTTTTGGTTATTTTATCAATTTAGTTATTATTATTTTTTAAAAATACCCGAATAAAATACAATGTTCACAAAATCCTATTTAATATTACAATTCTAATCTTAGAAGATCATAAATGATACAACATTTTTATAATTACATAAATGTAAACCATTTACATTTATATAAGCATACACTATAATGTTTATAACCAATAACCTTTTCTAATATAATCAAATTATATCATAAAATTAAAAGACATTTAGATCACATGAAATTGCATATAAGAAAAATAAATAATCTCAGAACATATTCTATATAAACACAAGTCATTTAATATCATAATATATAAATTTGTGATACCTAAGAATCAACATAATAGAATAATTATATAAATAAATCCAATTTATTGGTACTCTTGGAGCTTGATGCTTAGGCATCACACCACCACTCATGGCTTCCCCAAAATGTGCTAATTATGAAGAAAACCCACATAAAAGTTGCAAGCTACAGATCCAATCAAATTGCTCAAAATCACCACCTTTTCTTGAATTTTAAGAAAACAATCTTACAAAGACATCAACGCATTGCATCATATGACATTCAAAGAACTAAAACTTCCCCCTGCCCAGAAAAAAAAAAAAAAAAACTAGATCTAAAAATGCAAACCAAATTTGCATAAAAAACATAGAAAGAAACTAGACAATCTAGTATTGTACAAGTATCTATTTTGTAAGGTATATGGTTGGAGATTAAAAATAATTTTCAAGATCATATTATAGAAATTATTAACACATCTTATGACACTCATAAGAACATAAATAGACCTCAAAAGCTTAGAAAAACATAGCAACAAGATCTAATCAAAATTAAAGAAACAAGGCATGCAGAATTGGGTTTCAAGCTGGAAAACAACTTTCTACTTGAAATTTCTTCAAGATCTAATTAATAAATTCTCAAATATGTAATTTCATATAACTAAATGTAGATTCTAATATATTTACAAAGGTTGGCTCTAATAGCACTAAAAGGAAAGAAAGCATAATGAGAACAATTCTAGAAATAAAAGAGTAAAAGCTAATGTTTTAAAATTTTCTTTGCTTTTTTTAAGCTAGAATCTCCTTGTAAACCAGATTAGAATCAAGAGAGAAGGTTAAAATGACTTACATTGGTAGCTAACCATGTTCACAAGGCCAAATCTTCAAGTACCAAGGTCACGAAACTAAGCAACATAAATTTTAAGCCCGATTTGTGAAAGCAACAAAAGTGCCTTACCTCCAAGTGTATCCATACCAAGGTAAAACCAAGAGAGATGCAAAAGATCCTATCTTTAGTTTAAGAAAAATCCTCTTAGATTTCTAAACGAGAGAGTGGTGGCTAAAGGGTGTTAGCTGATTATTCATCCTTTTTCTATTAAAAAGAGTGCAAATCTATTTGCATTCATTTTCTATTTACTTATCTTTCTTGAATTGCCTTGTATTGTGTGTATGACCCTTTAAGTTCATATTCTATTAGTAGTGAGAATGCAACCTCTTACATTTATAATTGAACCATTTAATTAATTTAATTAATTAGATACAATTCCAATTCATGAATCACTTTTATATGGCTCTTGAATAATTGAACTATTCAATTAATCTAATTAATTTAATTAGAACGTTTTTCTAATTCATGAATTACAATTCTCACATATCATGAGGGTAATTTGGTAATATATCATGACTCTTAATATAATATGAATTTATTTGCAAATCAATGAACCTATAATGTTAATATTTAATGTACAATCATATACTTATATTGCATAATGCTTCTTCTCAAACTTATTTAGGTATAGATAATATGTCAAACTTTAAGTTCATGGCATGCATTACCATTGACAATTTTAGCTTAGCTAACTTTATTGATATGATTGTACAAGTTCCTTTTGGAGAATCCCATCGTAGAATAACCTCCAACTTGGCCAACTATGAAGCCTACAATGAGATAGGTTTTAACTATATAGGCGTACATGTTTTCCATTTGGACTTTTTGTTCTTTTGACAACTTGTGATTACCTTACATGAGGTGAACCAGATTTGTGGGTGTCAACATGTGGTTATATTGTTCTATGAAATCTGTAACCACCCACTTATTTTTGCCCATATCTAAACATACTTGCAACTTCACTTGGCACCTACTCCTTATCATGGCTTTGGCCTTCCTCTTCCTATTCTCTCATTTGATGTGCTTTAAGTTTGAAGCCTTCGTTGCTACAAACATAAAGGCAACACTTGACTTGTCCTTTCCCATATTACCTGACATTATGTTTCCATATAGTGGACCCCATGCTTAGAGTGTGATTGCAAGAGAATTGATAAGCTGTCTTTGGTGGCAAACTATAACACCATTATGTCACTAGTATCTAATTTAGCTATCTCCTTTAGCTCTTTAGCCAACCTTTCCTTGTGCCCTACTTCAGCATCCTTTTTGTGTCTGCCTTCATGCTCCACCTTATCATTGTCCTCCTTTCCTTTTTAAATTTTGACTCGTTGGTGCTATCGTTACATTTTCACCAGTACTCCAAACTTCCTTGTCATCTCTCAAATTAACGCATCTGTGCTTATCCATTGTTTATATGGAAAGAGTGGATATCTGACTATTTGGCTAAATTACAAATCAATCTATAAGAAACCAAGAAAGGCAATCAACATTAGTACACTATATTTCACATATGACACCATGTAGTATAGGTCTAGATGACAATTCAATTACTTTAATCATTAACTTAGTGGTTTAGTTTACTTGTATAAACTAATGTTCATTTAAATGTCATATGTGGATTAATAGAATGCTTTAGTTTCACTTAAAATGAAGTGTTTGCAAAAGACATGGAATATGGTGATCTAAGAAGTTTGTAACATTGAACATATAAGCAACAAGATTAGATTTCATTTGATTGTTAGAGTATATCAATCAACTACACTCTTTAGTTGAAAACAATGGACTGTTAGATTATATCAATCAACTAAATCTTTTTTGTTTGAAAACAATTGATTAATATCTTCTCAACAATTGACTGATATCTTATGCATTACTTTCTCAAGTAAACGAATAATTAGTTAACTGCTTTGATACAACAATTGACTATTAAAACCTAGATTTGCAATTTTTAGATTTGCAATTTTCGCACTAGAACCACCTATTCATTCTAGATTCCTTAACCAAATAGTTATTCAAAATAAAATGACAATAGTTAGACAAGTGATAAGAACAATGACACAAGATTAGGACAAATTGAGAGAAGATGTAGCCATGTGTAGTTTTGAGGGTGATAATTGCACCTCTTAAAAAATTAACTTCAAAATAAAAATAAAAGTTTTAAGTTGAATATTTTACATAATAATAATAATATAGGTTACAAAAATTTTTTATTTATAAAAATATATAAAGTCTTGAAAATAAAAACTTAAATAACAAGTTTTTATTTTTCAAATTATGCATTATTTAGGTCAATTATAGGATGATAGCATTCAAAATTGAAATTTCAAATGTGTTTGAGTCTCTATAAATAGATTAACAATCTACAAAGAAAAAATATTTTTATAATAAGAAAAGAAATATTTGACCAATATATACACATGAAAAATATTTTAACAAGATCATTAAATATTTAAGAATTGAATTTAGATGCAATTTTTTCATATTTTTATTATTTATTTATTTTATTAAAACATGATAAATATATAACTTTTTTTAATAATAATATGATAAATATGATTTAATTAAAGATTTTTTTATAAAAATATTAGTATTAAAAAATTTTTATATTGTCAATTAAGGAACTAGATATTATCTTTTATGTTTGTATATACAATTTTTTTAATCTTTAATTTTCAAATAGAAATGAACACATCTCGAAATTGGTTGGCCTTAAGAGAAAAAACAAAATGGACCCAAAAAGGTAAAAAAAAAAAATACACACACAAGGCATGACGTGAAGAAGTAAGGGGTAAGTAGAGGAATTGATCAAAGGACTCTACCACTACAGAGAACACTAGAGGTTTTTATAAGTTTAGTTTAGTTTGGTTTAGTTCGATTTTGAATTAAAATTAAATTGAATCCAAGTTATGGATTTAATATATTTTTTAAATTTTATTGATTTTAATTTTTAATTAATTTGATTCAATTTTTATTTGATTTAATTAAATTAAATTTATATTTATTTTTTGATATAAAAGTGATTTAATTTTTTTTTAAATTATTACTTGTAACGTGTAAATTTTGATTTTTAATATAATATATCTTTTAACATTCTAAACAATAATAATGTTAAAATAATTAATTATTATATATTATTTTTTTAAAAATCTTTTATAATAATATTTTATTATTTTATAATTATGATAATTTTATTTAAATATAAATAAAATAGAAATATTATTATTTTTTATTGATAAAAAATTTATACTTAATCAATACAAAGAATTATATTAGTTGAATTTGATTGAATTTTAATCAAATTAAATTTAATAAAATTAAGAATCGAACCATACCGAAACCGACCGATTCTATTTTTTTTATTGATTTAATTCAATTTATAATCACCAAAACCGGACACTGGACGGTGGCGAGGGAGAAAGAGGGGGAGAGTTTTCCGAAAGCTCCTACCTGAGTTGGGCCGAGAATCGTTTGGTAGGTTGCGAATGTTTGATTGTTATTTTTGCCTATAATTTTTGTTTTAATTTTGAAACCCTGATGATTCATTCCACAGGAATGTAAGTGATAATCAGAGGGTAATTGATTTTCACACTTCGATGGAGCCACGGGTTGCTTCGGATCCTAATGTCAGAAAGGTCGGAGATGTGGTGGCAGACGTGGAAGATTGTAGGCATTCCCTTGACGAAATTCTCACCACTGTTGATAAGGTGAGCTTGAGTTTTCCAATTTGTGTGATGGATGATTCTAAAGTTGGGGCGATTTTTATTGGACATAAATTGAATGTTTCTTCTTCTTGGGCTTTATATATGTACATGATATTGCAATTTTTTTTTTCTGATGTTGTGAATATGAATTTAAATGTCTGAAACTGAAACTGGACTTTATGATTTGCCTACTTGTCTTTTGTTTTTATTTATTTTTTCTTGTTACATTTATCGCGCTGATAGTAGACCTAATTTCTAATATTGCTGCATTCATTATTGCACTTATGAACCAAAAATGAAACTTTTCCGCTTTAATATTGTTTGCATATTCACCATGATTTAGGGCTTATGGGTGAGGGTGAGGGCTTTAGGGTTGAAAGGAAAAAGTACTGGGCATTTTTTTGTTCTATTATATACCATCGGCGTCATTTGTTTAACACGGTAGCTTTATATTCACGTCACTCTAGAGTCATGGACGATGATTCACCTCGTGTGTTTGTCTCCATACTGATTTTAAGACAAGTAATGGCACTAATACATTTTTGTCACTCCCAACGTCCATTTGGTTTTGACTCAAATGAACTGAAATGTATTAAATTGCATGACTTAGTTATCTTGGTGATCATTTCTTGGTACTTATATACCATCCTCTAATCCCTTCTGCATGTCCTTATAAGGGACATGATATTATTCTATAATGCCCCATTTGGTAGAAGGAGGTCGAAGGAATCCATTGAATAATTTCGTTTGGTACACATTTCGTAGGATTGGAGAAGGAATCCATTTCTATTCTATAGGCATGCAAATTGAGGGTAATTATTTTGTCTAATTTATGCAAAGTTCATTATGCCTTTGTTATCATTACTTTTTTTTATTCCAACACTATTTTTAAATAGTAATACAAAAGTTATTTCCCCATCATTTTTTTCTATCTTGTACTATTTTTATCTAATCAAAAGTGCAAATAGAATGACATTCTCATTCCTTTCTATATCATACCAAATGTAATTGTTCCATTCTATTTGCATCTTTATTTGTTTTCTATTTCTATACTTAACAAGTCTGTGTATCAAACAGGGCATAAGGATTGCTTCATCCCAAAAGCTTCAAAATTTGGAATGAAGTGGTCCTTGATGTGGTATCAAACAATGTTATCAAAATTGTATGATTTGTGATTTGACTGTACAATTTGCAATGAAAGTCTTTAGAAAAGCACTTTCCTGTGTGTAGCAAGGCACTATGACAAAACAAGAGGAAGATGAAAAGCTTGTTATGTAACTTGAAATGATATCAAACTCAAAACGATCAAAATTCATTGTGGAACTTCGATTAATGCGATTTCAAATCAAAATGTAAGGTGAGGTTTTGGACTATAAGATGAACACTAGAGTCACTCAAATCCAATGAGAGAATACGAAAAACCCACTTGAAGTAATCTGATGATAGAAGAACAAGAAGTTCACCAGGTCCAAGAATACAAGACAAGCTGCCACCACCACTGCCTTAGAGATATAGAACTATGGACAAAGATCATCCTCTGGAATCTATCAAAGAGATACAAACTGATAGAAATAAGCACAAAAGGATTTTCAAATTCTTTGATTCACAATACATGAGAAAAACTATTAAAAGATAACATTGGAACATCCTTCCAAGCATAGAAAACGACAACACCAACAGTTTAATTTCATGCTTGGCAAGCTGCTAGAAGTTCCAAGAGCTATTCTACAAAGAATTAAATGATAACTTGAATTTATACTATCCTAACAGTCTACCGACAAAAATAGTATAACTAATTCTAGAAAATTCAAAATAAAATAAAATATGATTCATATAAAAGTAGGCATGTTGACCTTTCCAGTGATTACTCATCCATCAATTTTGGGTTTGGGCTTGTTGTCCAAACATTGAGTTCAAAACAGGCTTGGTTCTAGTATTAATACAGCAAAATAAATGTGTAATGGACTGGGGCAAATTCTTGTGCTAAGTGCTGGTCTAAGTCATTAAATGCTGCACCACACTAAAATATTGAAAAAGAAGGGTTTAACATATGCATATAACAACTCAAGCAATAATAATATATAATATTGAACTATTCCAGATATAGTGACAACTTCAAAAGCAATAAAATATCAAGTTCACAATTCAAAGAGATGTGGCTGGCTGGCAGCCATGGATTCCCCAACAAAAATTAGATAAACTATGTATTTTCATAAATGAAACAAAAAACAGCCCTAGAGTTCATCAACTAAATTATTGAAATCATTAGATTCGGTTCCATAGTTGTCATCACTCTCATCTCCTTCTTCATTGGATTTATATCCTTTAATTTTTTTCCGTCTCATATGAAATATCCTTGTTCTATATAAATTTAGTGTGTGAATTTGAACCTTTTGCTGATTTTTCTCTTAATGAATATTTACTTGCTAGAGTGTAAACATTCTGCTGTGCATTTATGGGCTATTGGGTGTTGATATAATTTTGGAATCTGAATCAGAATATAATTTATTAGTGCCATGTGTTACTTACAGCTTGAGAAGCAAGTAAATGAGGTTGAACAGTTCTATCAATCCACTGCTAATACTCAAGTTAGCAGCAATTCCAAAGGTAGCTCACTTGTAAAAGACAAGGGACGGGAGAAGCATCTTATTAGTGCCGAGAAGCAGCTGCAAGAAGCATCACGTAGGGAAGCAGCTGCTGCAAAGAGAATGCAAGAGCTCATGCGCCAGTTTTCCACAATATTTCGTCAGGCAAGGACAATTATGTCACAACTTGCATTTAGTTGTGTCCTGTTATGTCTGTTATTGTACATTTAGATTATTTTATGTTTTTAATATCGTTGAGAAACCTATTTAAGTGGAAGTCCTAATGGATTTAGAGTTTATCTTTATCTAGAGTTTAAGTTTATCATTATCTAGATCGTTATAGTTTATTATTATTTGGGAGTTTGAATTATCCTTTATCATTATCTTTAGGAGTTTATATTGTATTTAACCCCTATCTTCATTTTATTATAAATAAAGGGGAGAGGGGCTGCCACTGTGTGTTATTGTTCTGCCATGTGCAATTCTCCTCATTCACCTTATTTATATTCTTATCTTAATTTTACATGTTATCAGAGCTTTTGAGAAAAGAGTATCCTTCAATATCTTCTAGTTTTTAGGGCCGCAACTTTGTCTACTTCTCCAAGAGAGCTTCGGCCCTCCCTCTTTCTAGTATAGCTTTGGGCTCTGCCCCTTTTTTGGTGACTACAACATATATCAGTGATTGGTAAAAATTTTTGTTTTGGTGAGTCCCTTAGATTCTAGTCAGGGAAAGAAATTCTTGATTGGTCTAACCCCAAAGTTTAGTGTGAAATGCCAGAGATCATGCTGGTGAACCCAAAGTGCACTGATGAGAGATCCTAGACTCATTCCCAGCCTCGTTTGGGCATGCGTCATGATAGTTTGTGGAGTTTAAATCTTTCTCTAGCATTTTGAAGAAAAAAAGGGTTGGGGGGCTTATTGAAGTTAGAGACTTAATGTTTTTCAGGCCAAAAAAGAAAAGTCTTGATGTGTTCATTTTGTTCTGTTTATTTTTTATGGGACTTCAATTTCTTCAAGAACTTGTTACTTAGGGGGAGTAAGTGCCAATTTCACAAAGTTTATTAAAGCTGTTGTTTGACTTCAAGTTAAACCAATCAAAGATTCTAGCACTAGTGTTATGGTGCCATGGTGAGCCACCCGAGTAGTGAAGACCTGTAGAGTGAAGGTTGAAGGGACTATTCAAGAGAAGTAGATTGATAACTTCTGTAAGCTGTGTCATTGTGATTGGATGACATAGCTAAGGAGAGCAGTTGGAAGAATGTCGAGGAGGCTATTATGGGAATCAGGTCAAAGAATTTTGGGGGCTGTTATTTGTCTATTGAGGACGTCTTCAGAGGCAGTACTAGTTATTCTGAAGTTCTTTAGTTGGGGTGCAGTATCTAGATGTCCCAGTTTAGATATGTTTTCAACTTTAAATTGGGTGAAGTTTTTAGGTGCCTTAGTCTAGATATGTTTTCTAGTTATTAATCGGGTTTTATTCATTACAATTTAAGCTTGTATAATTTTCAACTTGAGGGAGAGTGCTGATAAACCTATTTAAGTGGAACTCCTAATGGATTTGGAGTTTATCTAGAGTATTAGGGTTGATTATTATTTTGATATCTTTAAGAGTTTATATTGTAGTTAGTCTCCACATTATATAATTGCAAATAAAAGGGAGAGGGGCTGACAAAGCATGTGTGAGAGTTCCACACCATATTTCTGTTCTTGTCTTAAATTTTACTAGTTCATTCTCATGACTTAATCTGTGTTGAAGTCTTTTTTAGTGATGATTTGTTGTTATATGGCAATAATAATAATAAATACTATTATTATTATTTAATTTTTGATAGAAATTGAAGCTTTATTAGATAGGAAGAGAATTACAAGAGAGAAGGATAAGGCAACCTCCTAAAGGGGGGGGAAAAAAAAGAAAAATTTAAGAAAAGGGGGAGAGGAAGAAGGAAAGAACAAACATGAAGTTAAGAAAATAAAATGCTACCCAAACTGTATTCGTATGTATTGGTCAAAGATACTCCTTTAAGATAGACATGAAGAGAACACTAAAGGGAACAAGAGAGATGACGCTTTACCGTGAGTCATTTAGAGTTGCTAAGGCACCATTAAAAATTGGAGAAAACTTGGTACAGTTTTTATATCTTTGCTATCAAGTTCACCAATTAAAATATGAAGAGTGTATTTTTTTTACAGATCTACACAACATGATTAGGTCTTAAAAATTTCTCCACTTGTCATGGCAAACACATAAGCAACTGTACCTAGGTCTATTTGGTTGGAAAAGAATGCTAGAATTTTTAAGACAATACGCCAATTCATGATAAACAGTGCACATTGACTCAAGTCTTGTTCTTTCTTATTTTTTCCCAAATGATTATTACCAAATCAATAAAAATTGATCCAAATTTATGAGCTAAGCCAATTCTGGCCAAAACCGTGAAGATTGCAGCAAAAATAGTGTATTTCTCTGAATAACTTTCATGGAGTGGGTATACAATAAATAAGAGGACCGAAATAATTAGGAGTAAATGCTCCTTAATTTCTTGGTGCAAAGAAGGAAAGAATTTGAATAAAAACTATTTACACTTTGTACAGAATTAAAGACAATAAAGAGCCTAATGATAACAAAGTTGACCTATAAAAGGTAATAAAAATATTCAAATGCCCATGATTCTTGGAGAAAAATCTGGAATTCCACAAACCCAAATTTGGCCAAAGATTGCAAACCACTTATTCTAAAGTGAAGTAGCCATACTACAATGTAATTTACTTATTAATCTTTATTATAAATATATATATATATATTTTAAAAGGTTGCCTCACTTCAAGGTGCAGCAACCCTGCTTTGCTTCACCAGATTTATACAGTTTTGAGACTTGTTGTGTCAACCTGCATTTTCCCTTGTGACAGCACCAGAGAAGGACTGCTCTGCAATCCACATAGACAAACAGAAGAAAGAAAGTTGCAAAATTGCACATGAAATTTTTAGAGAAAGGAAGTCTTGCATTTTGCAATTGTTGTATTTGGATTCTCTTTGAGACTTATTGCGTTTGTCTGATTTCCAGCTCATGACAACACTAGATAGTTAAGGACTAGTCTGCAACCCACAAAGACAAACGGAAGAAAGTTGCAAACTTGTAAATGCAATTTTTTAGAAAGGAAGTCTTGCATTTTTAGATAACTATATATGCATTCTCCTTCATCTTTACCCTCCTGGTCCCTTGTCACTTCTCTTTTGGGGGTAATGCTCAACCTCACCACCTCTTTCCATTAATCAATTTGTCATTTTCTATTTACATATACTCTGTTATCTTCTTGGCATGATATTACTTGGAAAGAGGGGGGGGGGGGGAGAAGAAAGAAAGAAAGTAACCCTGCTTCATAATAGTTCAGTATCTTTCGTTCTTTATCTGGGGTTTTGTGCAAGTATTTTTTTTCATTGTAATGTAATCATTTATGGTTTTAATTAAAAGTTTTTCTGCTATTATTTTATTTTATTTTATTTTTTGGCTTCAATTTTGAGGTCACTTTATGTTCTTGTGGAATAAGTGTGACTGGTTAATTCATTTGGAAAAATCCATTTTTCAAGTTTTACTACAATTAATTGAAAGATTAATATAATACACACATAATATAGTGTAACTTTGTATTGAAAGAAATGTTGCTAAAAACTTTAGTTTGCTTTGATCTCCCATTGGCCATTGATAATTTCAAGTAGGATGAAGGTAAAATTTTAATCATCTGCTTAGGTTTGTGTTCTTACATTTATTTGCACGGATGTTGTTGTAAAGTTTAAATGTATAAAAAAATGTTGTTTTTTCCCCCCTTGTCTTTTCTTTTCCTATGTGGATAGTCTTTTTGTATGAGTAAACATAACATTCACTGGATGTTAACAGTTTCATACTTCTTAGTTGGATCTTAAAAATTGACCTCATCAAATTTCCTTTGAAAAATCAGTAGTGATGTGTGATTTCTTGCTTCTTAGATCACTCAGCATAAGTGGGCTTGGCCCTTTATGGACCCGGTAGATGTTGAAGGTCTTGGTTTGCACGACTATTATGAGGTAATGCTGTTTTGCATTTCAAAGCTTTCTCATGATCAATACTAATGTTGGCCCAAGACCATGTTTACTTGGAATCTTATACACAAAACTATATACGTGTTACACTCTTGTTTTGCTTTTATTTGAAAAAGAAAAGAAAAATCTTGAAAGGTTTAGTATTGGCTTGGTCAGTGTTTCTGCTGCTGGTGGACCCCCCACCCCTTCTCATTAACCATCTACTTTTATCTTGTGCTTCTTTGTTTACTGTTTTATTTTATTTTATTTATTTATTGTTCAATTATGATAGAAGAAAAGAAGGTAATTAGGAAAAGAGAGAGAACTTGGGAGAATTCAGTCAACTACCATATTTGCTTCCTTCAGTCTATCATACAACTATATAAGGAATCATTAGTTAGAGCTTCTTAACTAACTAACCTCCCTTACAATTATTCTGTTATTAACAAATTCTTAACATCTTTAACTACTTCCTTCTACTCAATTATTCCACCAAATAGTACTCCTTCCCCCGAAAAACCCTTGACCTCAAGGGTGACTATCATTATTACAAAAATTTGGATACATTCGTTGAAAGTCATAAAGCTGAACCCAAGTAGCTTCTTCATCAGGCAACTCCTTCCACTGAACCAGTGCCATAGTGACTGGTCTTCCTCTTTTTTTTTTTAAAAAAAATAATTCTATTCTCCTATGTAAAATCTTATCAGGAACAAGATGCTCAGGTTTAGCTGGCCAATCCCATGGAGGATGCCTTTGAGATAGCTGGATTAGGATAGGGCTTCTATAGTGATGCATGAAATGTATGATGAATTCTAGAATCCTTTGGTAAATCCAACTTATAGGCAATTGACCCAATCTTTTGTAAAATTTTATAAGGACCAAAATATCTAGGGACAAGCTTTTGTGAACATCTAGAAGCTGCTGAAACTTGCTTATAAGGCTGGAGTTTCAAGAAAACCCACTCTCCTTCTTGAAACTACCTATCTGTCCTCTTTTTGTCTGCTTGTTGTTTCATCCTATTTGCAGCGCTGTGCAAATGATGCTTGATAGCTGCCATTTCTTCCCTTGCTGTAAAAGAATGGTCCACCGCTTCTGCCACTGCATCCTTGGACAAGGGATATGAATGGCAAGCTTCTGACCATAGACAATCTCATAAGGTGTGGTTTGAATTGTGTATGGAAAGTGATATTACACCTCCATTCAGCTAAAGATAACCACTTGTGCCACTCCTTAGGCTTCCAAAAATGTTTCTAAGCATTGATTCAATAGTTCAGCTTGACCATCAGATTGCGGATGGTAAGCTAGAGTTAAATTTTGTTGAATACCCTATTGCCTCAAAAAGTCCTTCCAGAAATTGCTAAAGAAAATAGGGTCCTCGTCACAAACCAGTTGAAGCTTGTAAATGTGGTCAAAAAACTGCTGAGCTACTGTAGCTTCTGTTTAGGGATGTGTAAGGGCAATAGAGTGAGCATATTTGCACATTCTATCAATAATCACCATGATTGTATCCTTCCCACTTGACCTTGGCAGCCCCTCAATGAAATCCATGGAAATACTTACCCAAATTCCTTGAGGAATGGGTAATGATTGAAGTAAGCTAGGATTAACAATAGTCTCACTCTTACATCTAGCTCAAGTGTCACAATGCTTGATGAAGAATGTAATATCAGCTTCCATATTATTCCGCCAAAACAAAACCTTCAATTTTTGATAAGTTGCCCTCACTGCTGACTGTCCTCCTTGTGGAGAAGAGTGTGTCCAGATTAGTAATTATTGCTTTAATTGACTGTTATCCTCAACCATCGCCTTACCCACCCTTCTTAACACATGACCATCCCGAGTATACTTAGTTTGATTGCTAGGATTCTGAGCTAAATGGTTAATTATAGCTCTGAAGTTGTTATCTTGCTGCCATGAATCTCTAATCTGCTGCCACAAGTCAGTTGAAACCAAAGATACAACCATCTGTAATAATTGAGGTCCCTGTACTTTGGAAAGAGCATCTGCTACTCTATTCTAATTATCGCTTTTATATTGAATCTCATAGTCATAGCCCACCAATTTAGCAAGCCAGAAAAGTTGAAATGATGTTTCAAAGTCTCTAAATTTTGATCTGGCAAGTATTTTAAGTTTTGTTGATCTGTCCAGATGATAAGGTGCCTTCCATCTAAATATTGATGCTATTGTTCCACTGCCTGTACCATGGCTAAGAGCTCCTTTTCATAGACTGAAATTGTTGCATGCTTTGGAGATAAAGCCCTGCTATACAAAGCTAGAGGGTGGTTCTGTTGCATGAAAACAGCCCCTATACCATGGCTTGATGCATCTGTTTCTACTATGAATGTTTTAGAGAAATCAGGTAAGGCAACATTGGAGCTGATGTTAATGCCTTCTTTAAAGCTTGAAAAGCTTTAGTAGCTTCCTCTGACCATAAGAAACTGTTTTGCTTGAGCAGCTTAGTCATTGCTATTTCCCCATACTCTTTAATAAATCTTAGATAGTAACTTGCCAAACCCAAGAATGACCTGAGTTGCTTTACTGTAGTTGATGTAGGCCACTGTTGCACCGCTTGTATTTTCTATGGGTTTGTAGTAACTCCTTCAAAACTGATTATGTGGCCTAAGTAGTCCACTTGTCTTGAGGCAAACGAACACTTGACAAAGTATTGGTGTTACTTAAAAAAATTGTAACACCAATTGTAAGTGTTTTACATGATTCTCTAGGCTTGGGCTGTAAACTAAAATGTCATTAAAAGAAAAAAGAACAAATTTCCTCAAATACTCCTTAAAAATATTGTTCACGGCTGTTTGAAGTGTTGCTGGTGCATGATGGAGACCAAGGTAGTATGGGATGTCAAAGTCCCACAGTGAGTAGTATGGGATGCTCAATGGGGTATTTAAGTAGGGTGGTTCTCCCACCTCAATAGCTAGCTTTTAGGGGAGGGTTCCTCACCTTGCTTAGATACTCATCAATTGGTGGCTACACTCTATGGCACTTCATTCGACCTTCTTCCGGTCAGAACCCTTCACAGGTAGCTCTTTCTGGAATCGCCAACCACCAGCTTTGATACCAATTGATGGGTATCTAAGCAAGGTGGGAAACCCTCCCCCAAAACTTAGCTATTGAGGTGGGAGAATCACCCTACTTAAATACTCCATTGAGCATCTCATACTACTCAATGTTGGACTTTGGAATCCCATACTACCTTGGTCTCCACCAATTGGTCGCCCTTGGAAAGCTGACGTCCCAGCGGCTACACTTTGTGTCACTTTACTCGGCCTTCTTCCAGTCAGAACCCTTCGCTGGTCAGAACCCTCCACAGGTAGCCCTTTTTGGAATTGCCAACTACCAGCTCTGATACCAATTGATGGGTATCTAAGCAAGGTGGGGAACCCTCTCTCAAAAGCTAGCTATTGAGGTGGAGGAATCATCCTACTTAAATATCCTATTGAGCATCCCATACTACTCAATGTGGGACTTTGGCATCCCATACTACCTTGGTCTCCATCAATTGGCTGCCCGTGGAAAGTTGACGTTCCGGCGACTATACTCTGTGGCACTTCACTTGGCCTTTCGCCGGTCAGAATCCTCCGCAGGTAGCCCTTTCCGAAATCGCCAACCACCAGCTCTGATACCAATTGATGGGTATCTAAGCAAGCAAGGTGGGGAACTCTCCCCCAAAAACTAGCTATTGAGGTGGGAGAATCACTCTACTTAAATACCCCATTGAGCATCTCATACTATTCAATGTAGGATTTTGGCATCCCATACTACCTTGGTCTCCATTAGTGCATTTGTAAGACCAAATGGCATTACAACAAACTCAAAAATGGCCTAAGTGAGTTTTGAAGGCTGTCTTGTGAACATCCCTTGGGTCCATTCTTATTTGGTGGTACCTAACTCGAAGGTCTAGTTTAGTGAACAATTGTGTTCCTTGTAATTCATCTAATAGTTCCTCTACTAAAGGAATTTAAAACTTATCCTTTATTGTTCTCTTATTCAACTCTCTATAATCAATACACATCCTCCATGACCCATCCTTTTTCTTAACAAGGATTATAGGTGCTGCAAAGCGTGAAGAGCTATCCTGAATTACCCGTTTATAGTAGTTCATCCACCATCTTCTCAATTACATTTTTTTGAGCTGCTGGATACTTATAAGGCCTAATATTAATGGGGTTTGTACCCTTCTAAAGATTAATGCTGTGGTTGTGGCCTTGTTTGAAAGGTGGTAAAGGGGTAGGGGCTTCAAAAACATCTTGGTATTTGGCTAAAAGCTCTTGGATAGCTTCTGGTATGTTGAAAGTGGGCTTACTCTTACTAGGCCCATTAACTGAAAAACCCTAATTTTCTTTTCTGTTATTGTTATCTTTATAATTACTGCAGTAGAATATTAGGATTTAGTTTTATTTTATTGTTATTTGTTTTCCGTGTATCTCAAGAGAGGATCTCGCATTGATTATGATTATTTTCTCAAATCATCCTCTGCCCTATATGTATCGGCACTTTTTAATGAAAAAGATACAAATTTTTCACTGTCAATCCATTTCATGGTATTAGAGCCTGGTTCATTAGGCTCTATGTCGTTTAAGGCAGTGTTAACTGGCTAGCCAAGAACTTTTGCCACCGGTGGCGATGGGGGATAAGACACCAACAGCGACTGGTGAGGGCTCACGAATGGCGGCTGAGATTTTACAAGATGGAGGGAGCGGTGCGAACCCCATAGCACAACTTGGAGTGGAAGGTTTAGCACTAGAATCCCTTCCTCAGATCATGATAACCCATTGATTAAATGGGAATAACTACTTGCAGCGGTCTAGGAATGTTCTCATGTTTGTTAGAGGGAGGAACAAGGAACGATTCCTCACATGGAATCCACAGCCACCTGAAATCAGCGATCCTCAGTATGAGACTTGGTGTGCCAAGAACAACACAGTGATGCCATGGCTTGTAAGCTCCATGAATGTTGACATCAATGAAAATTATCTTCTTGCTACTACTGCTCGAGAAATTCAGGCATCAATGAGGAAGACCTATTCAGTAAAGGAGAATACAACAGCCATATTTCAAGTGAAAAGGATGCTTAGAAGCCTCACATAGGGGGAGAAATCAGTGACACAGTATTATAGTGCACTGATGAGACTTTGGCGGCAAATCGATTTATACGAGATCCACCAGTGGTCCTGTCACATTGATGAGCTGTACTTCAAACAGGTAGTTGATCGTGAAAGATGTTATGATTTCCTACTTGGGTTGAATGATACCTTTGAAGAGGTCAGAGGGAGAATCATGGGAATGAAGCCTCTCCCTTCTATGGAGGATGCATGAAGAGAGCAGAAAGGAGCTCACACTGAATTCATCTTTTAATTCCTCTACACCTTCTACAGAAGCATCAGCCATGATTGCTTGAGGAAACCAAGGAGGAGATTCAAAAGGGAAGAAATCTAATAAATGGTGTGATCATTGCAGCAAGAATGGACATACCAAGGATACTTGTTGGAAGCTACATGGGAAACCTCCCCACATCAAGCAAAAATCAAAGAATGAGAGCAAAGGGCTGCTGGTTGATGGTTCAGAGGGTGAAGGTGGAATACTTAGCAATGATAAACTCTCGGTGTTAAGAAAAATTCTAGATAAGTATGCTTCTGAAAAACAGTGTGATAAATCTAATCCCTCTGTC
This sequence comes from Erythrophleum ivorense, assembly GCA_026724425.1. NCBI lineage: Eukaryota > Viridiplantae > Streptophyta > Magnoliopsida > Fabales > Fabaceae > Erythrophleum > Erythrophleum ivorense. The sequence goes on along the minus strand of JAIUCV010000030.1, from coordinate 53,136 downwards.
ACTTTAGCTCAAGCAGTTACTACACTCACTGCTGCTCTTAGTAGTATTGTTCAAACTAGAAATATTTGAGTGGTGGATGCTGGAGCTACAGACCACATAACTGAGTTTAAAGAGTTATTTTCTGAATTTCACACCTATTCTGAACATTCTAGTGTCCAGGTTGCAAATGGGACCTATGCAAGAGTCATGGGATCTGGCACAGTTGTTATATCTGAGATTGTTGTTCTAAAGAATGTATTATATGTGCTAGACATTAAATGCAGTTTATTATCTGCGAGATGTGTTGTGTTTCAATTAAATTGCCTTGTTATTTTTGACAAGGGTGGCTGTGATTTTCAGGATTTGGCATTGGGGAAGATGATTGGCAATGCTAAGGAATGGAATGGGCTATATTATCTTAAAGGAAGTTCAAAGAATAAAGGCACATCGACTGCTGGTTCTGCTTCTGTGTTTTTTGTCATGTCTAGAGATGAAATTAGGTTATGGCATTCTAGGTTAGGCCATCCAATTCTCGATTATATGAAAATTTTGTTTCCAGATATTATTAATAAAACAGAATTTGATTTCCATTGTGACACTTGTCAATTTGCTAAACAAGTTCGAAATTCATATCCTACTAGACCCTACGTACCCACCCATCCTTTTGCCCTTATTCACAGTGATGTTTGGGGTCCTTCTAAGATTGAAACTAACTCTAAGGCCAGATGATTTGTAACATTTATAGATGATCACACTTGGTTGACTTGGGTGTTCTTAATGAAAGATAAGTCTGAAGTTTTTTCAATTTTTAAAAATTTCGATGCTTTCATCCAAACACAATTTCACACATCTATCAAAGTGTTTAGGAGTGACAATGGGAAAGAGTATCTAAATTCAAACTTCAGAAAATTTCTTGATGAGAAGGGAATACACCACCAAACATCATGTGTAAATACTCCTCAATAGAATGGGGTGGTTGAGAGAAAAAATAGACACCTATTAGAAGTAGTAAGGGCAATAATGCTTAACAGTAATGTTACAAATAGTTTCTGGGAGGATGCCATTCTTTCTTCTGCTTTTTTAATTAATCACATGCCCTCTAAAGTTTTAAAGTTTCAAACACCTCTTCAAAAATTTAGTGAGTGCTACTCAAATTCTCATCTCATTAATTCTATTCCAAAATGTGTCTTTGGGTGCACAGCATTTGTATATAATGATAATGGTGGTAAATTAGAATCTCGGCCCATTAAATGTATTTTTCTGGGCTACTCTTCCACTCAAAAGGGTTACAAGTGTTATTCTCCTACTACTCGGAAGACTTATGTGACAATGAATGTCAAATTTGTTGAAACTCAGCCCTATTATCCCAAATCACCCATTCAGGGGGAGAAAAGGAGGAGTGAATGGATAATTTGTGATACTGAGCTTGATCATCTTAATGGTAATAAATCTGGCCAGCAAGTTAGTGAATCTAAAAATGAACCCCAGATGTCATTGGATGTCCTTGATCCTAATTTACCCTCTCAAGAAGTCATTATTCCTCCTAGAAATGTTAGTTCCAGCCCTGCACATCATGAACCAGATTTTGAAATTCCTCTAGACAGTCTTGAAACCTCTCAACTTAGCCCTGTTTCTCATCCTTCCAACTCTCAGGAACAAATTTGTGAGCAAAATATGACAGAGATAGGTCTGGATCAACATATTCCTACCTCCTCTAGACAAGATAGAGATGCAGAACAGGAAATTCGAGAAGAAGATCCCATTACTATTCCACAGCAAAGCCATGAATCTGAAGCAAATGTCAGTCTTGATGATCTACAGTGGCCAATTGCATTGAGAAAAAGAAAAAGGAGTTGTACTCAGCATCCAATTAACAGATATGTCTTCTATGAGAAACTTGCTCCTCAATTAAGGGCTTTTGTTGCTAGTATTGAGAATGAAGAAGTTCCTAGAACTTTTGATGAGGCTGCATCAGATCCAAGGTAGAAACAAGCAATAGAAGAAGAATTAAGAGCCTTAGATAAAAATCAGACCTGGAAAATAACTGAGTTGCCTACGGGTAAGTCAATTATAGGGAGTAAGTGGGTGTTTACAATTAAGTATAATCCTGATGGTAGCATTAGCAGGTATAAAGTAAGACTAGTTGCTAGAGGATTCACTCAAACACATGGAATAGATTATCAGGAGACATTTGCTCCTGTTGCAAAATTCAATACTATAAAAGTCTTGTTTTCTTATGCTTTGAATGGCCCTTACACCAGCTAGATATTAAAAATGCATTTTTAAATGGAGATTTAAAGGAGGAAGTATATATGAAAGTACCCTTGGGATTACGAAATTTTGATAATGCAAATAAAGTTTGTAGACTGTATAAATCCTTATATGGATTAAAACAATCCTCTAGAGCCTGGTTCAAGAGATTTACTTGAGTGGTTAAAGGGTTTGGTTACAATCAATGCCAAATAGATTATACTCTCTTTGTTAGACACTGTGGAGGGAAGATAACTGCATTACTTGTATATGTTGATGACATAGTGTTGATAGGAAATGATATTGAAGAAATTGCAAGGTTAAAGAAAAGCTTAACAACAAAATTTGAAGTTAAGAACCTTGGAAATCTCAGTATTTCCTTGGGATGGAGATTGCTCGATCTGGTAAGGGGATTAGTGTTTCATAGCGAAAATATACTCTTGATCTACTTGAGGAGACAGGGATGCTAGGAGCGAAGCCTACAAATACACCAATGGAACTTAACTGCAAGTTGAGTGTGAAGCCTGATGGGATATCTGTGGATAAGGAAATGTACTAGAAACTTGTGGGAAAGTTGATATACTTGTCCCACGCCAGACTTGATATATGTTTCCTGTAAGTGTTGTTAGTCAATTTGCAAGCAATCCTCAAGAGGAGCATATAAGAGCTGTATATAGGATACTTAGATATCTCAAGATGACACCTAAAAAAGGGTTATTCTTCTCCAAAGGGAGTTATAAGAATGTAGAAGTTTATACAGATGCTGACTGGGCAGGCTCAACTATAGATTGGAGATCTACTACAGGATATTGTACTTATGTTCTGGGTAACCTTGTGGCTTGGAGGAGCAAGAAACAGTCAGTAGTGGCTAGAAGCTCTGAAGAGACTGAATATAGAGTATTAGCTCTTGGAATTTGTGAGGGGATGTGGATTATTCGGCTACCAAAGGAATTGAAAGTGGAAGTTAACACTCCAATTAAAGTTTGGTGTGATAATATGGCTATAATTGGGATTGCTAATAATCCAATCCATCATGATCGTACAAAGCATGTCGAGATTGATCGTCATTTCATCAAAGAGAAGATTGATACAAGGGTGAGAGAACTATCCTATATCTCATCCGGGAAGCGATTTGCACACCTAATGACCAAGGCACTCACTAGAGTCAAGTTTGATGAATTTAGTAGCAAGTTGGAAATGATCAATATCTATTCACCAGCTTGAAGGGGAGTGTTGAAAGTGGGCTTATTCTTACTAGGCCCATTAACTGAAAAACCCTAATTTTCTTTTTTGTTATTGTTATCTTTATAATTACTGCAGTAGAATATTAGGATTTAGTTTTATTTTATTGTTATTGGTTTTCTGTGTATCTCGAGAGAGGATCTCGCATTGATTATGATTATTTTCTCAAATCATCCTCTGCCCTATATGTATCGACACTTTTCAATGAAAAAGATATAGATTTTTCACTATCAATCAATTTCATGGTGCCTCCTCCTTTTATTTGAACAGCCATGCATTTCATCCCTTCTTCTGAGTTCTGTACTGTTTGTATAAAGAAAAATTGAGCCCCTTCTTCGTTGATTTCTTGTATTTGCTTATGCGATACCAATTTTCACTTTTTGGGACTGTTAGCTATCAATTTTACCAACTTCCCTCCATACCAGAACAACATAGTAAGTTCAGTGAAGTCCTATTGCACACCCCCTATTGATTTTAGCCACTATATCCCAAGAACCATGTCACACCCATTTACGGGGATGACAAATGAATTTGTACTATAATTCCTCCCCTTTCATCTTCCATTTGAACTCCTTGCAAACTCCTTGAATGGTCAGTTTACTTCCACCAGCTACTGTCATTTTTGCCTCTTGTAATCTCTCTATTGGCCACCTCGATTTCTTGACCATTTGAGTCTAGAAAATCATGGGTGCTGCCACTGTCTGTTATGATCTATATGACCTTCCCTACATGCCCCTATACCCTTATTGTTATATGGTCATCTACACCTTCCATGGCATTGAGTGAGATTTTTGGAATTGGTTTTAGTGCTTCCTCCCCCTCACGTTCTTCTATGAATTCTAGTGGACAGTGATTTTCTTCAAATTCTATTAAATGTATCTGCATCTTCCTTTAGGGCATTCATGGCTTCATGGCAAAAGTAGCATAGATTGTTGGCTCTATGTTCTTCAATTTCTTCAAGTGTAAGCATTTTGTGTAATTTGAAACTTCCTTTATTACCCCTTTGCTTCTCTTGTTTACTGTTAGTCATGGAACCCATTGTGGTTGTTCTTGAAGTAGGTGACTTCTCTTGGTTGCCATAGAGTTGGGTCTGCCAAGATCTAGTTCTTGTTGCATTCTTGACTCCTTCATTCTTGCTTGAAGAGTGGCAATTCAGTTCTTGTAGCTTTGCAATCCTCATAGTATGAAGCAAGGTTATAGGTCTAGACAATCTAACTCCTCCTGCTATGTCTTTCTTTAACTGAACAATGTAACAACTAAATAAGGCTCTGCTAGCTTCAACTTGCATGTTAAGTCATCCAAAGCATCTTGATAATCATGGAGACTTCCATTCTATCTCAATTGCATTAATTCTTCTATTGGGTCCTCCTATACAGAACCAAATCTCTTCTTAATAGTTGTTGAATACATCTCCCAAGAAATCTAACGACCTTCTTGTATTCCTTAGTACAATTGATGCTATCAGAAATCTCTCTTATTGAGGTGTAAGCTTGCTATCATAACTTTCATGTGTTTCATCCAATAGAGAATACATCTCACATTTTGAAGGCTAGCCCAAGACATCATCACGATTGAATTTTGAAAATCCCATCTCGTAAAATGCATAGGCAGCTGATAATCCTTATTTGTTGACTTACTCTACCCTCCCACTTGATTTCATTGATCTCATCATCGCTGTCATCTGGATCGAAATTCCTTCCACTAATTCTTGAATGCCTGAAACTCTTTGTTCCGTTGTCAACATCTTTTGGTCTACAAAACTTGACACTCTGCTCCACTAATGAATGAACTTGGTCTTCCAGATCATGTATAGAGACTTGTGAATGGGTAGCTTTGGCCATGGGTTTGTGAATCTGTGGCTCTAATACAACTTGATGGAAGAAAATAAGATAGAAGATAGGAAGAATAGGATGAGAGAGAACTTGAGAGAATTCAGTCAACTACCATATCTGCCTCCTTTAGTTTGATTTACAACTGTATAAAGAATAGTTAGTTAGTGCTTCTTAACTAACTAACCTCCCTTACAATTATTTTGTTATTAACAACTTAACAACTATAACTACTTCCTTCTACTCAATTATTCTTCCTAGCACATTATATATCTGAAAGTAATATGATTATTTTTGCACCCCTAGGTTATTGAAAAGCCCATGGACTTCAGTACCATAAAAGGTAGAATGGAAGCTAAGGATGGTACTGGTTATAAGAATGTTCGGGAGATCTATGCTGATGTAAGGTTGGTTTTTAAGAATGCAATGAAATACAACGATGAAAAAAATGATGTTCATGTTATGGCCAAAACCTTGCTGGAAAAATTTGAGGAGAAATGGCTGCAACTTTTGCCTAAAGTTGCTGAAGAGGTAATTTGAATTGAAAATAGTTGCCTTTCTTGGGGTCAATATTTTTTGTTATGAAGGTTGCTCTTTTAGCAAAAGCAATGATTTTATTTGACCTATAACACAATTTTTCCTATAACACAATTTTTCCTATTTTATTACTTTTCTCTATCCGATTCTTGTAGGAAAAAAGGCGATTAGAAGAAGAAGCAGAGGCATATTTAGATGTGCAGCTTGCACGGGAAGCCACTTATGCTAATATGGCTAGGGATTTAAGTTTTGAGGTTGGTTGAATTTTTGCTTCAGTTGTTATTTTCAATACAATTAAAGTCTGTTGCTTGATGTTACTTAGGAGTATACATGGTTTATGCTTTCACACTGCCTGCAGCTTTTTGAGGTCGATAAGCATTTGAAGATTCTCAAAGAAATGGTGATTCAGAAGTGCAGGTTTGTGAAAGAGTCATCCATTATTCTTACCTTTGAACAAAGGTCAATTTGCTATAGAAATGGGCTATGCATCTGTTTGTTTAGTTAAGGTCTAATTTTTATTTAAATCTTTCTAGACATTATGATTCACATCAAATATAAAAGGTGCTTGCATTTACTTGTCCACAGCTTGCAATCACATTCCCTATGGTTTAATAATTAGGCAAACAAACCCTTTCTTTTTGATATACCTATTGAAGAATTTCAGAAAATAATGACTTTGAAATTCTTTATTTTCTTTTTAAATAGAAGCTGCAATATATAGAGGAGGTAGGTCACAAAATATAAGCTAATCAGTCCTCAACATAGAAGAAAATAAACATGCAACATTGATGGAGACTAAGGTAGTATAGGATGCTAAAGTCTAACATTGAGTATATGGAATGCTCAATAGGGTATTTAAGTAAGATGGTTCTCCCATCTTAATAATTAGCTTTTAGGGGAGAGTTCTCCATCTTGCTTGGGTGCCATAAATTGGTATTAGAGCTAGTGGTTGGTGGCTTTGGTAAGGGCTACCTATGGAGAGTTTGACGTGCGGAGGGTTTTGATTGGCGGAAGCCCGAGCAAAGTGTTGCTGAGTGTAGTTGTCGAGATATCGACTCTTCAAGGGGGGCTAATTGATGGAGACTGAGGTCGTATGACATGCCAAAGTCTCACATTGAGTATAATGGAATGCTCAATAAGGTACTCAAGTAGGGTAGTTTTCTCACTTGAATAGTTAGCTTTTGGAGGAGGTTTTTTGACCTTGTTTAGGTGCTTATCAAACATAAAGTCTCATAAAACAGGAATAAAAAAGGAAACAAATCATTTGACTTCAACTCACAATAAACTACCATGAATCACGTCCCATTAGAAGCAAATATCCCATATGATTCTTTCCAAAAATATGAGATTTCAATACTCCCCTTTAAGCTAGACATAGCTTGTAGCTAGCATTGGTGATGTTTTTCATTCTTGGCATTTTTATTTTGATTTCTGACCTTTTGTCTTCTTCTTCCCCTCACTTTGTTGCAAGGGTCTTGATTTTGGATATTCTCTCCTTACCTTAATCCTGGTTTTTACTAATGCATGGTCTTCTCACGCTAACTATTAACCTATATGATTTTTTTTTTAAAATCTGTAATTGGTTCCCTAATATTAGCAATGGTAACCATTTTTCATTCTTTTTAAACTTTAGTTTTGATTCAGTGTTGTAATGCATTGAATTTTCACTAATCATATTGGCAAACTTTTGGAGGAGGCCGAGTTGACTAGTATTGGGCGAACAGCAGTAGAGGATGGTGTGCCACATGCTCTCATGCGCCGACATGTGGGATGGGTTGCACTTGCGTATGGTGGTGCGTGACGACATGTGGAAGGGCAGCCAATTGTCAAATTCTTGGATTTGGTGGTTTGGGGCCTTTTAAGAACAATGATAGGGTGTGTGGTGTCTCCCATGATAGCGGAATGATGATCTCCTAAGATAGCAGAATGGTGATTCCCAATTTTGGTTGTCCCTGTTGAAAAGTAGATGGGGGAAGAGCTTCAAGATAGCATTTTTGTGTCTCTAGTTGGCCGAATTTGGCCATTCAAAATAGCTCAGGCTTCTTGGAGTCTTTGATACCATGAAGAATTGCAGAAAATAATGATTTTGAAATTTTTTATTTTATTTCAAAATAAAAGCTGCAATATATAAAGGAAGTAGACCACACAATACAGCGAATCAATCCTGAACATAAAAGGAAATAAACATGCAATATGAATCCTCATAAAATGGGAATAAAAAAGAAAACAAAACATTTGACTTCAATCCGCAATAAGCTACCATAAATCATGTCCCATTAAAAGTAAATATCCCATATGATTCTTTTCAGGAATCCTGAGATTCCAACACCTTTTGTCCAAATTAGTAATGAAAAATTGTCACGGGAGTAATTTGTTTATGTTCAAGGCTTCAAGCACTAGTTAATATAATTGACTCTTAGTGATAATGAATGAACTCCAAATTTGGTTTCTGTGCTTTATTTGAAATGAATGATTTTGTTGAAGATCGTATCTTAAGAAGCTGTTTAGGCCCTTTATCCAATGAAGCCCACCACTGATCCTTTGGAGCATCACTTGCAGCATTATCCAGCACTATCTTTTTTGTATTTTATTTTTCCTGATCTAGTTGTTTTAGTGTTAGCATCTTTATCATGTAATTCTATTATTTTTTATGTCCCTTATTTTTCTCTGAAGATAAGATTGGATTGTTATTTGTAAGCCTTTTTCCTGGAATCTGATAGCATAATTTTATTAGCTTTAGATCCCTTTAAATTGAGGCACTCTCTTCGACAGAAATAATATGAAATCAGAGTTTAAGCTCTGAATTTCACATTGTATTAGAACCTAAGTGCTTCGTCCTCTCTAATGATTAATTTTGGCACCATGCAAGCCATGAATGTCGAAAACCATGGCACCTCATCTGATATTTCCAACTCACACAGTAGCATCTCCTCTTCATAGGGGACAAACAAACTATCCACCCTCCTAATCACAGGGTGCAGTCTGGATGGGAACAATTACCTCTAGTGGTCCCAAAGCTTCCTTATGTTCATCCAGGGAAAAGGAAAGGAAGGCTACATCACAGGCCATATCTCTCTACGTAGCCCTAGTGATCCTCAATACAACATTTAGGTTGTAGAAAACAATTATGTGATGTCATGGCTGGTAAACTCGATGGCAATTGAGGTTGGTTGAAGCTTCATACTATACAAGACAGCCAAGGAGATTTGGGAGGCTACCTATGGGAGTAATTCATCCTTGGAGAACACTGTTGCACTCTTTGAAATAAAGGGGCAGCTACTTGAATTAAAGCAAGGTAATTTGTCCGTGACACAATATTTTGATGCTTTAATTACCTTGTGGCTGCAGGTTGACTTGTATGAAGTGACTTGTATGAAGTCCACCAGTGGGCATGTAGTAGCGATGCTGTCCATTTCCAGAAATTTGTTGAAAGTGAAAAGGGTCTACAAATTTCTTGAGCTCAATTCTAAGTTTGAAGAAGTGAGAGGCAGGATTATGGTTGTTCAAAGCTTGCTTTCCATCAGAGAAGCCTTTGCAATTGTAAAACAGGAAGAAACTAACGGTGGGAGGCCTACCACCATTCAGTGAGCCAGCTGCCTTGGTCACTTAAAGTGCCCCACACAGTGACTACAAGTAGAAGAAGGGTGGACGGCCTTGTTGTGATCATTGTAACAAGGTTGGTCACACAAAAGAAGTGTGTTGGAAGTTTCATGGCAGACCAAATAATCAAAAATTTAAGCCAAGAACAGAGAACAGAAGCTATGTGGCAAGCAGTGAGGGAAAAACAAACCTTAAACTTTATCAAGGAGCAATTAGAACAAATACAAAGAATAATTGGTGGACAAGAAAAACCCAGTTCTAAAAATATTAAGATTGGTTTGGTGGCGTAATAAGGTAAAATGTCCATGATTTTTAATACTAAAAAATAGCAATATATGGATTGTAGATTTAGGTGAACTGATCACATGACAGGAGATACCTTTATCATGGTTCAAATTATACCATGCGCAGGAAAGATGATAGTAAGAATAGCAATTGGCTCCTTAGCTGAAATTAGAGGCACTGGAATAGTAAGTTGTCCAATGATTTGATTTTGAAAAATGTGCTTTGTGTACCCACACTACTTGCAACTTGCTATTTCTACCCCAATGAATGTAAATTTTAGGATTTGAGGTCAAGAAAGATGATTGGTAGTGCTAGGGGGTGTACATGCCTTTTCTACCTTAAAGAACTAATGGAGGAGAAAGCCCTGTCCACCAGCTGTGCTCGTGATGAAATAAAATAATGGCATTACCATTCTGGACATCCTAACCTTAATTATCTCAAGTATATATATCCCCAATTGATCAATAAAACTATTTCTATTTTCAATGTGAAATTTGCCTTGAGATCTGACAATGCCAATGACTATGTTAATTCTGTCCTGGGAAGTTATCCTTCAAAAAACTTAATGTGTCAACACCCCATAACAAAATGGGGTGTTTGAGTGAAAGAATAGACACTTTTTAGAATTAACTAGATCCCTCATGGTTATTTCAAATGTACCTAAAATCTTTCGGGGAGAAGCCATATTGCAACATATTTCATCAATTGAATGCCCTTCAAAACATTGAATTTTAAAACACCCCAACAAGTCCTTCTTGAGACCTACCCTAATACACAAACCATGACCAACCTACCTCTAAAAGTATTTGGGGGTACATTCTTCATTTATGTTGAAAATGTGGGAAAACTTGATCCTAGAACCCTTAAATGTATCTTTCTTGGATATTTATCCACACAAAAAGGATATAGATGCTACTCTTCCATCACACAGAAATATTACACTACCATGGATGTTATCTTCTTCGTACACCAACCTTTTTTATCCCAAAACACTCATTTAGGGGGAGAATCAAAGCACACATAAATGGCTGTTTCAGTATGACTTTGAACCTACCCAAACTTCAGCCATTTTAGCACCCGCACCCAAGAACTTAACTCCCTAAATACTCACTGTTCCATCATATATTCAACCATTAAACACCAATGAACATGATCTGGAAAATTATCCAACCACCACCAACATAATTGATACATGTTCCAATGCCACACAAGGAAAAGAATTACTTGTGTACTCAAGGCTTCAAAAACAAGAAGAAGCAGAACAGCAATGCATGGAGACAAGCCAGTGTACCCTTCTAGAAGAAGACTGATCATCTCCCTCAATTTCAGATCTTGAACCTACAGAGGATGTGGCAGATATGGACAGACCTATTGTACAGAGAAGAGAGGTGAGATCATGTGTCAAATACTCCATAAGTGACTACGTCTCATACAACAGATTATCTCCTTCTATGAAAGCTTTTGTGGCAAGTGTTATAGTTGAAAAACTACTCAGAAATGTTTGAGGCTATAAAAATTCCAAAATGGAAGGCTGCAATAGATGAAGAGATGGGTGCATTAGAGAAGAATGGGACTTGGGAGATCATTGAATTGCCAAAAGGAAAAACAGTAGCTTGTAAGTGGATTTTCACTATTAAATACAACCTAGATGGAAGTATCAACTAGTATAAAGCAAGGTTAGTTGCCAAAGTGTTCACCCAAACCCACGGCATTGACTTTTAAGAAACCTTTGCTTTGGTAGTCAAGTTTAACACTATCAACGTATTTTTATCTCTTGCCTTTAACCTTGATTGGTCACTTTTTCAATTAGATGTAAAAAATGCTTTATAAAATGGAGATTTGGAAGAGGAAGTATACATGGACAATCTTTCAAGATTTGAATGGAGAAGAAATTATAATGAAGTGCGTAAATCGCATCAGTCATTATATGGCTTAAAGCAGTCACCTTAGGCTTGATTTGAAAGATTCACAAAGGTAGTCTAAGGGTATAGGTACAATCAATGCTAGACAGATTACATTCATTAAAATTGCCTTTGATGGGAAAGTCGCTATATTAAATGTTTATGTTGATGATATAGTCATTACAAGAGATTACTTGGATGAGATAAAAAGATTGAAGAAGGATCTTGCTATTGAATTTGAAGTAAAAGATCTTGGAAGCCTAAGGGACTTCCTAGGAATGGAAGTAGCAAGATCGAAGGAGGGCATAATGGTTTCTCAAAGGAAGTGCACATTGGACTTAATTGAGGAAATAGGGATGTTGAATTGCAAACCTAGTAAAACGCCTACGGAAGCCAATTACATGGTGGTCCTCAAATTAGATAGTGCACCAGTTCACACTAGGATGTATCAAAGATTGGTAGGTAAACTAATCTATCTTTTTCACACAAGGCTTGACATTTGTTTCCTTGTAAGCATGGTAATTCATAAATAAGCCTAATAAAGAGCACTTAGAGGTAATCTACAGAATATTGGGATATTTGAAGTTAACTCTAAGAAAAGGCCTTTACTTTAAACAGGGAACACATCAAGGAATAGAGGTCTATTCATATGCTAATTGGGCAGTATGTGTCACAGACAAGAGATTAGCAGCTAGCTATTGGTACATTCGTCTAGGGTAATTTGGTTACATGATGAAGTAAAAGACAACCAATTGTAGTTAGAAGTAGTGTTGAAGTAGAATTTCGAGCACTAGCACTAGAAATTTGGAAGGTTATGGTGGAGGAGGCTACTTACAAAGTTGAATGTTGACTTAGAGCCACCAATGAAAGTCCTATGTGACAACATGGCCACCACTGGGATAACAGAAGATCCCCCACACCATTATAGGACGAAATATGTGGAGATTGATCATTATTTATTAAAGAAAAGATTGAGTTAGGCATGATAGATTTATTCTACACACTCACAAATGCTCAAGTGGCTAAGTTGTTGACCAAGGCCATAGCAAGAGTGAAGTTTGAAGATTGATGGGAACCTCTGAACTTTGTATTATTGAATTTGTAAGATGGTAATCTTCCTTTTCAGGTGCTTGAAGAAGAGGAAGAATTCTTCCAAGTACAAACTTAACCTAAAAAAGACAAAGAAAGAAAAGAAAAGAAAATGGTAGCTCCTACCATTCAAGAGGCTAGGCTCTCTCCCAAAATGTCCCAAACCAGATTCTCCCCCCTCTCACATTTGCTCTTCCCCCCATAACCACCTATCTTGTACACCAATCATGCAGTAGGCATAAGAAGACAAAATTAGTTTGCTCATTGAAATTCCTACCCTACCCTTCACTCGCCTACTCATCACTGATCTTTCTATTCCTTCTCTTGTAAACTTGTTCCCATCTATTGCCCTTAACGAACTCATCTCTTTTGCAATTATACACTTGGCCCACTTTTTGGTTGAGCCCATCATTGCTCTCCCTAGCAAGTTTCACCTTGCCCTCAAGGTGGAAATTAGGGAACTGGTTGTGAATGATTTCAACATCCTCCCATGTGCTTTCACATCTTGGTAAACCCATACATTTAATGAGAACTTGTTGCTGTCCATGCTATGGTTCTGACTTGTTTCACCGATTTTGGCTTGTAGCTCACATTCTTCCATTAAAGAAAGAGAAATGAACTAGGTGGGAGTAGCTAGTTGTAAAGATTTTTTGAGTTGGGATATGTGAAAAACAAGGTGTATTCTAGCTGTCTTGGATAGCTTTAGCTTATATGTCACTTTGCCATATTTCTCTACCACCTTATAAGAACCATAAAACCTGGGAGATAGTTTCTCATTTCGCTTTTTGGCCAACGTCCTTCTTTTCTATGGTCTAAGTTTGAGATGTACCATATCCCCAACTTCAAATTCCACTTCTCTTCTTTACTTGTAAGCTTGGTCCTTCATTTAACATCTGTGCCTTTTGCAAATGCTCCTTCAAATCTGTTAAGATTAGATCTCTCTCCCTTATTTGCTTATTTACTTCTTCCACCATAGATGAGTCACCTTGCCATTTGAATGTGGTTGGCGGATCCCTCCCATATAAGGAATGGAGTCATACCAATGGATCGGTTGTAGGTGGTGTTATACCAATATTTTGCCCAGGGTAATGCCTTAACCCATTGCCTTGGTTTCTTTCTAGCAAAACACCTCAAGTAGGTTTCAGGGCACCTATTAACCACCCCTGTTTGTCCATTTATTTCAGGGTGTCATCCAGAGCTGTATGTGAGAGTAATACAAGCCATGACAAACATCTCTTTTCAAAATTGACTAATGAATATCCAGTCCCTATCAGACATTATAGTTTTTGGGAAGCCATGCAACTTAACTACTTCTCTAGTGAAGGTCTCGACCAGTTCCTTTGCAGCAAAGGGCTAGGCTAAGGGAATGAAATGGCTATACTTTGTAAATCTGTCTACTATCACCATAATAGTATCAAATCTATTAACTTTGGGAAGTTCCACTATAAAATTCATGCTAATGTCCTCTCACACCTGTTGAGGAGTAGGTAGAGGTTGTAAAAACCCAACTGGACTCAAGGCTTCATATTTATTTTGCTGACACACTTCACATCTTGTCACATACTCTCAAATATCCCTCTTCATTCTTTTCCAATACACCACCTCAACTAGCCTTTTGTAGGTTCTTATATACCTTGAATGCCCTCCCATAGGAGAATCATGGAACTCTTTGATAAGCTCTTGGGCCTTTGGGAATTTCGAGGCAAGACCAACCTATTTTTGTACATAAGACAACCACTTTTGAGGGTATATTCAGCTGGTGCTTCCAAGCCTATAATCGGCCACTGATAGATGTTATTTAATCTGTCATCCCTTTTTATTTCAGCTTTAAACTCATCTGATCCCTCATATTGCCATAGTGACAAAGCTTTCATCTCCATAATGGTCCCTTTCCTCCTAGATAATGCATCAGCAGCTTTATTTTGTCAGCCTGGCTTGTAATGGATTTCAAACTTGTACCCCATCAATTTCAAGACCCATTTCTTTTGATTTGGCCTTTTGGTCAGTTTGAATTATGAATGACTGGTTAGTCAAATAGTGTTGCCATTTTTTTATAACTAGCACTAGTGTCATCAATTCCTTCTCATAAACCGACCCTTGTCTTGCCTTTTCTGATAGTTGCTTGCTAAAATAGGCAGTGAGCTTTCCTTGTTGCATTAAAATAGCCCCCACCCCACCCCTGGATCCATTAGCCTCTATCTCAAAAGGAAAACTAAAATTAGGCATGGCAAGGACTGGTACAATAGTCATGGCTATCTTTAGTTTTTCAAAGGCTGCTTGAGCTTTTTCATTCCATTTAAATGAGTCTTTCTTAGGAAAACTAATTAATGAGGCGGCTACCCTCCCATAATCTTTAACAAACTTCCTATAATAACCAATCAAGCCCAAAAACCCTCTCAAGGCTCGTCAACTTTTAGGAGCAAGCCACTTCACCATAGCCTCAATCTTAGAAGGGTCAACTTGCACTCCTTTCAAAGAAATGATGTAACCCAAGTATTCAAGCTTCCTTTGTCCAAATACACATTTTTTTAGATTGACAACCAAGTGATGTTTGTGCAACACTTCTAAAGCAACCCTTAAATGCTCCACGTGTGCACCCATGTCCTTGCCGTAGACAAGGATGTCATCGAAAAACACTAGTACAAACTTCCTCAGATGCTCTTTAGAAATATCATTCATGAGAGATTGGAAGGTAGAGGGTGAATTTGTGAGTCCAAAGGGTGTGACTAGAAAGTCATAATGCCCATCATGGGTTCTAGATGCTATTTTTGGCTCATCTCTGGGTTTAATCTTTATTTGATGATATTCGGATTTCAAGTTATGCTTAGAAAATAAGGTGGCTCCTCCTAACTCATCAAGGAGCTCATCTATTACTGATATAGGCTATCTATTAGGGATAATAATTTTGTTTAAAGCCCTATAGTCCACATAAAACTTCTAACCTCCATCTTTCTTCTTAACTAGTAGAATTGGGTTTGAATATGGACTAATGCTCGGCTGAATTATCCCTGTTTCCAGCATTTAACTGATTTCTCTATTTTAGCTTTTTATGCATGAGCATACCTATGAGGCTTGATATTAGGTGGTTGTTCACTGGGTTTTATCTCAATAGAATGAACTTTGGCATGATTTGGCATGATGGGAGGGTAGCCCTTTAGACGGTGTACACACTTTCACAAACTCTTCAAGTAACTTCGGATTTCTTTGGTAACAGTAAGCCATTTTCTCCCTTCTTCCACAGAGACAGCTCCATATTCCAATAAAAAAAAACCTCCTTTTCCCTTCACAACTTTCATTATGGATTTGAAGGAAGCTCTAGCTCGAGTAAGGGTTGGATCTCTTTTAAAGCAAACCCACTTTTTATTTATCTTCACCTTCATATACGATTGGCCCTAATTCACTCTTAATTCACTTAAAGACTCTAGCCACTCAATCCCCCACACCAAATCCACATCACCCAAATTAAAAGGGTAAAAGGTTTGAGTAATGGTGACACATTGTAAGTCCTATTCAATATCCTTGCATGCTTCCTTAGAAATTATTTTCCTCCCATCCCTTCCTGTTATAGAGTAGCAAGGAGTGTGATGCATGGCTAAACCCAGCCTCTCAACCAACTTTGTTGAAATAAAGTTGTGAGAAGCCTCACTTATCAATTGGGACTAGCACTTCCTTGAGTTCTCCCCATCAATTTTAGTGTTTTGTTCCTTGTGATGCCTGTTGTGGTAGTTAGTGATAATCCCATGGAGGCTATCTCTTTCTCCATTGCTTCATTTACTGGACCATTGCCTTCTCTCGCTTCCTTCTCCTAACCTTCTTCCTCCTCACTAAGAATAATCATTTGTAACTAGGGGTGTTCAAAGGTTCGGTTTTGAACAAAAACCAAACTGAACTAACTTAATCGGTGTAGCATTTTGTTGGACCTTTTCGGTTTGAAATTCTAATCGGTTTGGTTCAGTTTGGTATGGTTTGGTTCATGTTTTTTTTTTGGTCCAAAAGTGATTTTTTTTAAAAGATTTTGTTCCTTGTAATATGTAGAATTTAACTTTTAATATCTTACATCTTTTAAAATCTTGACCAATAATAATTTTGGAATAATTTATTATTTTTTTCTTTTTTTTTGGTCTAAGAATATTCCATACATTCACAAAAAAATTTTAAAAAGTGAGAAAAAAAATAAGAGCAAAATAAAATAGTATAGACAATTTGTATATGTTAGTTTTCTTGAACCACACAAAGAATATAGCTTTGATGCAAGTTTAATTGGCAAAAGATCTTATTAATCTGAAAAGAAAAAAAAAGAATTATTAAATTTTAATTAATTGCAAGTTTAATGGTAACCGAACCAAACACCAAAAAAACCGACAACCAAACCAATTTAATCGGTTCTAGAATCACAAAAACCAAACCAAACCTACTTTTAATTGGTTTTATTCGGTTTTTAGCAGTTTGGTTTGGTTAATTGATTTGGTTCCGTTTTGTTCACTCTTATTTGCAACTGTTTATTTTTGCATTTATGGTTAGGACTGAACTTCTCATCACACTTAAAGCAAAGTCCTAACTCTCTTCTGATTTATCTCGATTTTGCTAAGCTTCTTTCTACCAGTATTATTGCTATTGCTACTAGTGGAAGTGGTTGTAATGGGTTTGTTGATTTTACTACTTGCATTCTTTTAATCTTCACCCCCTTTGCTCTTAGAAGTATATTTGTTGAAAACATTGTTGTTACTTCCTGGAACTTCCATCTTCAGAGGAAGCTTTGGGATGTTAGGTTTGAACCTTGTCCAGTTTGGCACCAAAATGTTCTTCCCCGCCTTTGGCTTTTCTCTCCTCATGAACTTTCTGTAGTGCCATCTTCTTTCCCTCCACTTGTGCTACATAGTCCATGAGCTGCACGAAAGATTTGGGTTGCATCATCCACTCTAACTTCTCTCAGTCCATTCTTAGATCCTCCCATGAGCACCTTGTTAGGAACACCTCCCATTGGGCTGATAGCAATTCAAACCTCTCTCTAGACTCCTCTACTGTTCCATCCTGCTTCAGAGCCATCAATCTCTTGTAAGTGTCCCTTGATTGCTTGTAGTGAAACCTTTCAATCACCTCCTTTTTGAACTCCCTCCAATTTCTCACTAGTGCTCTCGTTTCCAACCACTAAAACCAAATCAGTGCCTTTCCTTCAAGGCGAACCACTGCGGCCTCCAACTTTTTACTGTCCAAAATGTTGTTAACGGAGAAATATCGTTCCACCTTAAACAACTAGACAATCAAGTCCTCTTTAAAGAAGAGTGGAAGCTCTAGACGGCGGACCTTGCTTCCATCTCTATCCTCCACTGGATCGATTTTATCTGCCACCTGGGGTTGTTGAGCCTCATTTTCCCCTCATTCCAATAGTTTTGGCTTCCTCTACTCCAATCTGAACTTTGCCTAACTCCATCAGTGCTCTCTATCTATCACTAGCTTTGGGCCTCTCGCATTGCTTACTCCATGTAGAGTACGAAGCTTTATCTGTTCGTTAATTTTTGCTAGCACAAGCTACATAGCCAACAATTTCTCTTGCACAGCTCCTTGATTCTTTTGTAATTCACCCATGCTTCTTTCCATTGTGTCCATGTGAGATTCCATCTTGGTACCAACCATGCCCAGCAACCATAGTGGTTGTGATACGAAAATGATGGGAACCTTTGAACTTTGTATTATTGAATTTATAAGATAGTAATCTTCCTCCTCAGGTGCTTGAAGGAGAGGAAGAATTCTTCCAAGTACAAACTTAACCCAGCAAAGACAGAAAGAAAATAAAAGAAAATGGTAGCTCTTGGCATTTGAGAGACCAGGCTCTCTCCCAAAATGTCCTGAACCAGATTCTCCTCCCCCCTCTTATTTACTCTTCCCCCCCCCCCCCCCCCCCTTTATAACCACCTGTCTCACACAACAATTATGCACTGGGCACAAGAAGACAAAATTATTTATGCTCATAGAAATTCTTATTGTGCCCCCCACTTGCCAACTCACCACTAATCTTGTTGTTCCTTCTCTCATTAAATTGTCCCCATCTATTTCCCTTAACGAACTCATCTCTATTGCAGTTATACACTTGGCCAACTTTTCGACTAAGCCCATCAAAGACTCAAGCTACAAGATGGGGATGATCAACATTTACTCCCCAACTTAAGGGGGAGTGTTGAAGATCATATCCTAAAAAGTTGTTTGGGCCCACTATCTGATGAAAGCCCACTAGACCTTTGGAGTGTTACTTGCTGTGTTATCCAGCATTATCTTTTTTTTTTTTAATTTAATTTTTCCTTGTCTGGTTGTTTTGGTGTTAGCATCTTTATTGTGTAATTTTGTTGTTTTTTCTGTACCTTATTTTTCTTTGAAGATAAGATAAGATTCAATTGTTATTTGTTAGCCTATTTCTTGGGATCTAATAGGATAATTCTATTAGCTTTAGATCCCCTTAAATTGAGGCACACTCGTTGACACAAATAATAAGAAATCAGAGAGTTTAAGCTTGGAATTTCACAAATTTCTAAACCTTTCTTGTAGTACTTAGTTGGCATAACCCTTGTAGTTAGTTTGACTAACAACTACATGGAAATGAGTGAGGGCTTTACAAATGGGTCAAAGTTGAAGGAATTGTTCTGCACTTTATTGGAAGGGAAACTATGAGATCTAAAGAAAATGAATCACAAGCCAAAACCCTAATAAGAAAGCTACCTTAACTTTCTCAGTTGAGAGATGTTAAGAAAATTAAGGAAGAAGACCAAGAGTCTGGTTCTGCTGAAAGTAATTTTGCAGATGCGAATATTGTTGTGATTTGAATTTACAGATTAGTTTGGGCCCTAGTTTATTTCACACTTTTTCTTGGTGTAATTTTTGTCCACTTTCCAACTTTCTTGTTGACTATTTTTTCTTATATAGAAGAAATTACATAAACAAAGAAAGAGAGAAAAATATATGAGGATAAGATATCCTTCTAGGAGAAGGTAAAAAACCTGAATAAGAAAAGAGAGAAAATTAAACATGAAGCAAAGCTGCCCAGTCCATCTAGGCCCCTCCATATCTACTAGAGATGTTCCCTTCTACAAGCCTTGAGCCAAACACCATAAAGAAGCCCCAAACAAAATCCTGCTCCATGGGGCATCTAAAGACAAGGAAATGCTCTTGAAAATACAAGCATTCCATTCCAGCCAAATATTCCAAATCCTTGGAAAAAACGCACATTGTCATAAAGTTCAACCCTACTTTATTCCACCAAAACCCTTGAACCATATAAGCAGAAGTTGCTCAGATCCTGTGGACAAATCCAATTTTCATCAAAGACTCCAAACAACTTATTCCACTAGAAATTGCCCACTTGACATTGTAGAAATAGGTGAGCTTTAGTTTCTATAATACAAATATTAGGAGATGAAGCTGTGTTTGGTTTCTCATTTTATAATTGTCATTTGTATTCAGTCTATTGAATATTGTTGTCCAAATAAAATATTTGACTTTTGAAGGAGCTTTATATTTCCACAAGGGTTTTTCAAGAGGGAAAATTTCCTTGGTTGGAGAGGAAACAAGGAAATGAAAGAATGATTTGCAAGAATACACACCAGAAACATTTATGTTGTGAAGAACGATGATAAAGATTTGAGCAAGCTTGAAAGAAAGACGTGTTACCTTCCCACATGTGACCCATCACCAGTCATTAAAGAGACTAAAGATTGAAAGAATCGTATCTCTAGGAAGTAAATTTCCATGGGCTAACATTAGTAGCAGTCATTGTCGGGTTGGCATCCCACCCTTTTTGATCCAAATCATACTTGCTTTGAATAACTGAATGCCATAAAGAAGTAGATTAGAAAGGAAAATGCTGTAGGCATTTGCTTATTAGAGTGATGTTCCTAGATACCACTATGATAGCTTACCAAGACAGAATTCCCCTTTGCTTCTTGGTCTACAATAGATATTCCAATTGGAAAGGTGATGGGCCTAATGCTGTGAAGGGATATAGCCAAAGAAATAAGGGTGAGGGTGGTGAGGTCATTAGCCATAAACCAACTCACTTGAGGGTTTACTCTAGAAGGAAAGTTGGACACTGGAGAAAAGATTATGTGTTGGCAGAGGTGGAAGAGAGAGAAAATGGTTGGTTAGGGATGGTATAAAAGAAGGTCTGATGGCATTTTGCTGGTAGGAGGAATCTGATGGACCCACGAGTGATAGGCCCAAATATGGAAAGGTCTACATGAGAAGGAATAAGGGAAGGTTGGGCACAATAATTGAGGTGGCATCTTATAACTAACTTCTCACGTGTGCAGCTGGCTGTGAGGGAGAGAGAGATGCATTGTGGGTTGTTAAGCTTGGGGGGAGCGAGCGTAACGGGGAGGAAAATGGGTGGTGAGTGAGGAGAGTGCTCTGGTCTCTTGAATACTAGGGGAGTGTATTCTTTCTTTTATGCATTTTCTGTTTTCCAACTTTAATTTCAGTTTTGGTACTGTAATTGCCGCTGATTCATTCTTTTGTTAAGAGGAAGAGGCTGTAATTCCATCTATAAATAAGATCAGATTTGGAGAGTTCCATCAATTTGGTATCAGAGTGGCAACTTTCTAGGGTATGGTTGGCACGAGCATGAAGAATCGGGTGGAATCTTTAGAACGGGTAGTGCGGGGGTTTGCAAAGGAACCAGAACGAGATGAAAGAAGAGATATCAGCGATGAAGCTTGCTATGTTAGAGCTTCGTGACCAAATGAGTGAGTTCAGAGCTACCTTCAACTTTAAGACTAGAGGGAGAGTGATGGTTGTTGAGCAGGGAAATTCACTGACAGAGACGAGGAAAGCAATGAATCTAGTAGAGGTGACCGAAATGATAGGGAAAAAGGAAACAAGTAAGCACCAATGTCTGAAACTTCCAATTTTCTCTGGTGAAGACCCAATTGGGTGGCTCTTCAAGATGGAGAGATGCTTTTCGATCAACGGAATTTCAAAGAAAAAGTTAGACATGGTAGCAATGAGTTTGGAGGGGCTCTCAATTGGTTTCAAGGGTTGGAAACCAGAGCTCCTGTGCGTTCATGGAGAGAGTTCAAGAGTGAGGTGTTAGATCGTTTTCATGGCCATCAAAGGAGGAATAGCTATGAGAGGTTATTGGGTTTTAGACAAGAGAAGAACGAGGAAGAAAAAATTGGTTACATCTTGAACCACAAAACATAACTGATGGATTACCTAGCATCTTTGCAACAAAGGAGCTTGAAACTACTTTCTCTAGGAAAGTTTCAGATGTTGTGATAAAGAAGTCATTCGCATACAGTGCTAAGGAAGAGGAGGGAGGGGAGGTGCAATTTAACCGACCCACAACCCAGATCCACTTGATGACTTTGGCCCATAAAAGAGAAAACTATTGAACGTTGAAAGTGGCCCAGGAGAACGACCTTAATAAGGGCCCAAAATGGAGTGAAGCCATGGTCCAACTACTGTGGGATGTTGATGACCATGACCTAACCCAATATGCTACATTGGGTTTGGACAAAAACCTAAACCCAGAGGAAGGAGACGAGAAATTCCCATGCAGCGTTCTTTCTTCATTGAAGAAAGGAGATGACAGTTTTCGAAGAAGTATAGATGCAAAGTTCGTGAGAACCAAGGAGCAAAGACTTGTTTTCTGTCATGTTGAGATTTTTAGGGCAACCCATAAGAATAAGAAACAGCAGCTTCGACTATTATTAATGGAGGAAGGGGAAGATGAAGATGAAGGGGGAAAATGCTGGGAAAGGAGAACAATGAGGGGAGAAGAAAGAGGGCTTTCATTCTTAGTGGGTATGCGAGAACTGCATCACCTCTAGTAGCTGAAGTAGCTCCATGTAGCTACTGGAACTTCTAGAGTGTTATGAAAGTTGCTATTGCAGGTGCCCAAACTACGAAAATGTCAATTGAGAAAAAAGGGAAGCGACAAAGAACCAGTCAAAAGAAAAGGGGTTTAACAGGGGAAATAGGACTCAAAGGGCATAAAGAAAGAAGTCTTCCTGATGCTATTTTTGCTTGTATGTTGGTAAACATCGGCAAGGAGAGAGCAAAAGTTTGCCTTTTATTTACTTGGGCAAATTCCATTGGTGGAGTCTTGCACTTGTCAAGAGACCATGTGAGTGAACCATGCATAGCTGAAGATGGAGTTTTGAATGCACTTTTACATCACAAGACCACAAAGGGAAACCCTCCTATCATTTTCTCCTTACTTGCTTGTGAAACACACGAGTATAAGCGTTTTTGTTTTGCCACATTTTGAGCTGTTTGAAGTAAGTAGCCCAATAGCAAAAGCTATGTGGACCAAAATGATGCAGGAAGGACAAATTGACTGGGAGAATTTCAATTCTGGACCAAGCATGCCTTCATCACCTGGAAAGGGGCTGTGTTGTTGAAATAGCTTTTACATGGGTGAAACCTCATGGAAAGCGCACAGTAGCATTTGCTCTTGCATGGCCATTTCCAAAAATAAAGTTTTTGAAAGGCAACACCTTACCCAAGAGATACAAAATTCTATAGAGCCTCTCAGAAAGCTGCAGTGAACTTGGAGCATGTTGCATTAACAAATTACAAACAGCAAGAAGAAGAGAATGAGAAATGGCATAGCCCTATTCTTAAGGATGAAAGGTTACCAGAATGGAGTGACCCATATCAGGTAGCAGAGTTGGAAAATGCATATGTGGAAGTAACTGAAGCTAGGGTGAACTGCAGACAAGATGCAGTTGTTGAGTTTACAACAGATAGCATCCATGATACTACTACTACTACTACTACCACTGCAAGACAAAATCACGAGGATGAAAAACATTGTAGAGATTGTTCGGGTGAAGATGAATCTGTGACCCCTCTCAGAAAAGAAAAGTCCACTGGCACTTTGCAGTCCTTAATGATGATGGACCAGCAATATGATGATGATGATGATGATGAGGTAGGCAGGCTTTCGTACCTGGAGGTTGTGGAAAATATCGCGGGGGGAACATATGATGTACACCTCTATACTTTATTTACCCTTCTCGAGCTCTTTACTAGTGCTGAGCTGAATATTCTAGGTGGGTTTGCTAAAGTTGTACTATGTGTAGATGGAAGAAAAGTAAAGTATCTGGTAGGGGGAAATTGGGGAATTTGTGAGGTTAGAAGAGTTGTGCCTCATGATCTGGGGATACGACTATGGAATGAAATAAATGGTTATAACATCCATGATACTAGTAAGTGGAAGGATCTGAACCCAAAATTTGTACTTGAAGAGTATCGAGATTTTGCTAAAACCAATAATATGTCATTTGGAGTTGATGTATGGCCTTATATTTGAACTACAATGGAGTACATGGATCAATTTGATAAGGATGGTGATGATCTTATTGAAAAGGATGGGCTCTATGATCAAACATATGATACTTGGACGATTCATAGGATGAGTGTTTATTGTGGTTGTCTTTGGCTTGCTGCTCTTCAGGCTGCAGCTGCAATGGCTATTCAGCTAGGTGATAGAGGTTTTGCTGAGACATGCCAAAGGAAATTTTTGAAGGCTAAACCTGCATTTGAAGAAAAACTTTGGAATGGATCTTATCTTAGCTATGACAGTAGGTCAAGTGGTAACAATAAACCCATTCAAGCATATTATCTGGCTAGGCAATGCTATAAAGCATCCTCAAGGCCTTCTTTCCTTTTTGATGATTTCAAGATTAAAAGTGCTTTCCAGAAAATTTTGTATTTCAATGCAATGAAGATTAAAGGAGGCAAGATAGGTGCAATAAGTGGAAAGCATCCCAATGGAATGGTGGATGAGAGCTGCATGCAATGTTGAGAAATGTGGATCAGTATGACATATGGTGTGACTGCTTCTAATTTCCACCTTGAGGACAAGGTGAGTCTTGTTGGGCTGGGAAATGATGGACCCACGAGTGATAGGCCCAAATATGGAAAGGTCTACATGAGAAGGAATAAGGGAAGGTTGGGCACAATAATTGAGGTGGCATCTTATAACTAACTTCTCACGTGTGCAGCTGGCTGTGAGGGAGAGAGAGATGCGTTGTGGGTTGTTAAGCTTGGGGGGGAGCGAGCGTAAGGGGGAGGAAAATGGGTGGTGAGTGAGGAGAGTGCTCTGGTCTCTCGAATACCAGGGGAGTGTGTTCTTTCCTTTATGCATTTTCTGTTTTCCAACTTTAATTTCAGTTTTGGTACTGTAATTGCCGCTGATTCATTCTTCTGTTAAGAGGAAGAGGCTGTAATTCCATCTATAAATAAGATCAGATTTGGAGAGTTCCATCAGAATCTTAGTGAGGGTTTTGACAGCTGGAATAGTGAGTGTGATGGCTTGGTTAAATTAAGTGTGTTAAGGATTAGTGGGCTTGGGCTTGTACCATATGTACCATGTTTTGTACTTAAACCTAATTTACAACTGTACATAGACACATAGGGTGTTTGGCTACGTAAATCAATAAACCTTCTTTAGTTTTTTTTTTTTTTTAAATATAAATTTTTCTACATGGCATTAGAGTGATAGAACCTTGAGGAGGGCTTCAATTATTTCTACACTTAGAGGAGCTTAGTTCTCTAAAGAGCCCCTTGTTTCTAGCATAGCTTTGGTATAGCTTTTTCCTCCTTGTTTCTAGTGAATAACAAGTTTTTTGCTGACTTAAAAAATTGTCGAGGAGTCTTGTTTGGACCGAAAACACTCAAATCAGCTTCAACAGTCTCCAGCTAACCTATCATGTAGATGGCAACATCAAAATCTTCCCAAGTGTCATTGCACCATTCTAGCCATCACCCCACATGCTAGCACATGCACTGCTGAAAGACCCATCGACATGACCATTAAGGACAACCAGCCTTTTTGACATCTATCTTGACCTTGGTTTGTTGTGGATCTTTATATTTAGTGGTGATTTTGGTTTTGAGCTAGTTTTAGATGTGATTCTTGATTTGGCGTATTTTTAGTTTTTCTATTAATAGTTCAATATTCTGAATATTAATATGTGAGTTTGTGTATGGGAACTTTATCTTAAAAAAAGGTGAATTGAAAATTTTAGTACTTGATTGTGTTTGGTTGGGTGTCATGGTTGCAACCCAAGTAGTGGAGACCAACTAGAATGTTAAGCCTTTCATGAGACGTAGGTCAAAAAATTCTAGTAGTTATGTCAATGTGTCAGACAGCATGGCCGAGACTAGTTAAGAGAAAGTTGAAGGCATTGATCATGGGAAGCTGGTTGAAGAGTTTTGGTAGTTGTTTGTTTATTGAGGACGTCATTAAAGAGAGTATTAGTTGCTGAATCTTAGATTGCAATTGTGATTACAATTTTGGTGACCATGTGAGTCATGATGCTTTTGTTTGGGCAACCATGTGAATGGCGATGGTTTGTCTAGTTTTTTTTTTTGTTTCCAAAATTGAATACGCTTTTATTCTATTTTAGTTGGGTTTTGATTGTAACAAGGTGAAATTTGAATCATTTTCAGCCTGAGGGGGAGTGTTAGAAGAGTGAGAATGATGGCTTGGTTAAATTGTGTTAAGACAACAATAAATAGACACATAGGGTGCTTGGCTAAGAAAGCTAGTAAAGCCCCTGTAGTACTATTCTATTTCTCTACGGGGGAGGATTCTAGCTTATTAAATTCCTAGAGCCTATTTACACATCTGCAGGTGTGCCACTGTTCTATCTAATATATCCTGGCTGTTTTTCTTTTTTGTCTTTCTCTCTGTTGCTTGTTGTTCTATTTAGTTTTGGCTATTTGCTTTATCTAACTTTCCTATATGTTGATGGAACTAAATAACTTAGTTTTCCTAGTATAATTACTAGTGTTGGAGTGGTTTTCTTCAGTCACCTGCCACAGGATCCAAAAAGAGATTGCTCGAGTTTCCTTCAACTCTAGGAGAAACTCCTAAATAAGAGGTTAATGGAGGACGTGAGACCCTGCCAAAGCAGCTGAGAAGAAAGAATGTCCATATCAACATTAACACCTGTTGATTCACTCTTTGCCAGATTCACCTTAAAACTAGACATATCCTCAAAGATATACAGCACACTAAGAGTTCAAATAACTCACTATCATAGTCTAGAAAGAGAATAGCATTGTCTGCAAACTGAAGATGGGACACTACAATGTCTGTTCCTACTTGAATGCCCCAAATAAGATCTCTATCAATTGCTGTTGTCTTCATCCTACGAAGCACATCAACCACTGAGGCAAACAGAAAAGGGGACAAAGGGTCCCCTTGCCTCACTCATCTTTTCCCCTGAAACCATGAATTTGGTTCCCCATTCACAATCACTGAGAATAATGTTAATTGAATATTTGAAAAATCCTTTGTTTGTTATCAAAAAAGATTTAAGGTGTTAAGTTAATGATCTAAAAATGGTTGAAGAGGATACCATGTGTTAATAATTATGCTGAAGCATAGAAGTCTTGTTCCCTTGCATTGAGGAGAAAACAAAGAAATTTGGTCCTTATTGGAATTTTTGTGGCAATTTTCCTTTTTATGGAAGGTTGGAAATTGTAAAAATGTTATTGAGGCACTTTTCTGCATTCTGATTTGCTTTCAAATATTTGATGTGACTTCAGCAGTTTTTTGTTCGTGAAGTGGCATGTATATTTATGCTTTATATGGCATTTAGAGATAAGATGAAATGGTTCTTTGGATGCATGGACCATGTAGTCATTATGTCATTCTAAATTGGCATGGAGAGAACCAGGTGAATCCACATTCTCTTGCAATCAATATTGTAAAGGACTAATATGTTTTAATAGCTTAAGATGTTAGAAGGCTGAAGAATGGTTTTTGATATCTCTCTCTAATATGCCTCTCATGCAGAAGTCCTTCTTGATCTTGAAATCTGGAAGAAGTATATGCCTACTAAACCTTGTATTGAAACTAGCAATTAATAGCATTGCAAGCAAATGCACTAGAAATGGGTGGCACTATTTACAGTTTAGAAGTCTTATAACTCATGGTTGTCTTTTTTCCGAAAGTTGCATCATTGGTTTTTAAGGGTTTTGCCGCCCAGCCCCCTCCCCTCTAGGTTTCTTCTGGGCGGGGGCTTTGGAAGAGTTGGACTGTTGGGGTGCTGCTGTTTAGAGCTGTAGACATAAGGAAAAGATCAGATGGCAATGTCTACACCAGAAATACGCTCTTTTACATTTTGGTGCTTTTAAGTGCATGACTTGGAGTTTTTTTCTGACGTTGGCTGTTGCTGCTGACAATGCTGTAGGAAATTGTCTTCTGAAGAGAAAAGAATACTCGGGACAGCCCTTGCCAAATTATCTGCTGAAAACATTGGCAGGGCATTGGAGATAGTTGCTGAGAATAACCCTAACTTCCAAGCAACTGCCCGAGAGGTGGACCTTGACATTGATGCTCAGGTTTTTGTCATCTTATCTAGTTACTACTGTTTGCTTTCATGTATTGTCTGATACTTACCATCCTGTATATGCTGTTACTTTGTTTAGCATGTTTTTAGTGGGTTACCAATATTTTCTTCATTTTCTACTGTTATACTTAAGAGTGACTACACCCTATGGAGGTTAAAGGTTTTTGTCAAAGATGCACTGGAAGTTCAGGAAAAGACCGCTGGGGACATAGCTTTTAACAATAATGATAACACTGAAGACAAGAAGAACAACTCCAAGAGGAAGAGAGAATTTTGTGATGCCCATGCCAAGACAGCTGTAAAAAGGACTAAAAAGCTATCCATTTTGTGATTTACCTTTTACAACATATGAGAAACTATTGTGATTGAGCCATATGTTGCTCAAGAATTTTCTTAGACAATGCAGCTTTATAGATCATAGGACCATTTGGTAAATTCCTTCATAATAAACTCTCACCGTTGTCAATGTATACATATGAGAAACTACGGTGTAATTTAGCTACACGTTGCTCCAAAATTTTATTAGATAATGCAGCTTCATAGATCATTGGCCCATTCTGTAAATCTTTTCATAGTAAGATCTACACCGCTGTCCTTGCATATGAATTTTCTTATTGTCCACAATATAGCTATGGGGCTATAAGCATCCTTTCTTCTGTTCAGAATTTGTTTTTTGGCCAACTGGTTGTTCAGGATTTTGGTGCATGATACGTCTGTCCCTGTGTACGAGTAGGAGTTTTGGAAGAATGGAAGGCAACCTTTGCGTTTGTTGAGAAATGACTTTTGAACAGAAGTGGAGGGTATACTTCATATATATATATATATATATATATATGTATGTATATAGGTTGTTGGAATTATTGTGTAGTGTATATTGACTAGGATATAACCGTAATGCTAGCTACATGGTAACTGTAATTTAAGGGTTGTGATTAGTAGAATTTAATGGCTAGTCTTGTACTATTGACCTAATACAAAGTTACAAGTAGATATAATTCATTGAATAGATTTTGCATGGGTTCTCTTCATCACTGTTTATTCATATAGTATTAGAGTCTAAACGGCAAAAGCCCTAGCCTTCAATTAGTCATGTAACAATTAGATTTTTTTTTCCAAATAAGTCTAATAATTAAGAACTTTAAGAAAATTAAGAAATAACACTTATTAATATAAGAGAAATTATTTTTGAGTAAAATAATAATTAATTTTAAAAATATTATTGAGCTTAAAAATATTTTTAAAAAAAACCATTTTATTGTTTGAGTTTTGCCCAATGGGAGTATTCTGCTTCTCGATGTTTTAAAAACCATTTAAAAAGTTTTGCCTAACTTTTAAGGGGACTTTTCTTCCATCTCACATGAAAAAAAATTGCTCTCAAGACCTCATTTTGAACCTAGTATGAATGTATGAGAACCAACCTTTTCTTTCCTTTTTGTACCCCTTCCTCTTTCTTCTTCAATTTTCGAATTGTCATTATTCAGGATTTAAAGGCAAAGAAGACGATTGGCAGAGAAAATGAGTATAGTGGCCTTGATTATTTTGATTTAGTGCCCACAACTGTAGCTTGTTTAGTGACAACTACACCTTTACAAGTTTACTGCCGTCTTGGTCACCCATCTTTTTTAAAGTTAAAACAGCTAGTCCCAAGTCTAAGTCAACTCTCCAATTTAGATTGTCTTGATGAAAAAAGCATGCTTGTAATAACTCTGGGAAACTTGAAATAATAAAAAAATTAATTAAAACTGATAAATTAAATTGTAAGTCCCATTACAAATAAGAATTTAAATAATTGAGATAAATAACAATAACGAAAATTGTGTGCCTCTAACCTCATTTTTATACTCTTGAACTAGCGAGCCTTTCTTTCATTTTTGGCATCTAATTTGCTCAATTCCAAAATTTTGATATCTTACAAGAAATTTCTAAAATCCTTAAAGATGGAAAGTTAAATTTATTAAGTGAACTAAATATATACTAGGGAATTAAGAGTAGGTAAAGGATTAACAAAAATGAATTAAATATTAGACTAGGAATTTTAATAGATAGAAAGGTAATAACAGCTTTGTTAAAACAGTAACTTAAAATAACCAAATCAACTAGAGAAATTGCTAGGGTGTAACTAAACTATGTAGGATTTAAACTAAGATAACCTAGCTAATGAAGTAAGATTAATGAACCACTTGGAGGAAGGGTAGGATTAAGAACCCAATGTTTGCTAGGTTATATTGACTATGATTAATAAGAAAAAGAAAGGAACCTAAATTGAAAACTTGGAATTAAAATCTTTATGATGATTGCTTCTAGGAAACATTTCAAGTATTTCCATGGAAAGGACATAATAGTGGATTGGTAAAGGAAGGACTAATAATTGTATGATAAACATTATGAATAGATTATAAAGTATAATATGTTTTTAACTTCTCTTTTTGTTTTTACTTTTTTTATTTCATGTTTGCATTTTGCGTATTTGTTAGGGTGGCCATCCTAGATAGTGCTTTTTGTCATACCTAGCTTTTACTAACTTATTCATGCAATATATGGAGATAATATCAAAATTCACATCCATACATAAGTTTTTTAACACCAAAATTGGGCTGTTTACGGGATAGGGGTCCAAACTTGATTCTTTCCTTTCTTTGACTCATTTTCATCATACAAGTTTATTCATACTCAATTTATAATGCATAACTCATGGGACACCCTTAAACACCATAGAACCCGAAATGACAACATAAGTTCCAAACCCTACATTAACTTTGAAAATTCATAACTTGGGCTATACAACTCCAAATTATGAAAATTAGGTGTCTATGGAAAGCTTAGAATGTGAACTACATGTTGTAAAAATTTCAAGCAAAGTTGAGTTCATTTACCTAGTGAAATGCAATGGAATAGTAACACAAGTAAAAAATATGAGGCATGTAGCTGACCTAAATTTTGAAATTGCATATCAAGAGTTACATAACTCTAAATTAGGTGCTCTCAAAGGGCACAGAAAGATTGAAATGAGACCTATGTGTTGTAAAAATTTCAAGAGCATTTGAGCTTATTTGACCTATATAAAATTTTACGTATTAGTGGGTGCTACAGTACTTAGATATTATCAAACCATTAATTTCAAAAATTCATAACTTCCTCTATATAACTCCTTTTTATGCAAACTCAATGGTTCTAAAAATTTTATAATGTCAACTATATGTTTGTAAAATTTCATGAGCATTGGATTTTATTTGACCCTTGAAAAACATGAAACATCAAAACCTGTTCTGTGTGAATAGTACCAAGATCTAAATGAAATTTTTGTCAAATTTTGGAAATTTGTAAAATATTATGTACAACTCCAAAAATTATGGTTCTTGGCTTGATAAAAGGCTATAGGAGGAGTCTAAATACATGCCAAATTTTAAGCTCAAATTGGGTCATTTAGGCAACTTTGGACATATAAGTTGTTTATGAAAAATTTAAGACAATTTTAGGTACCAATTTGGACCATTTGGTGTCCAATTGGTTTTCTCCTACTTTGAGCACATTTCTTTCAACCTAAATGGCTTTTCTAACCATTCCTTATCATTCCAAAATAGGTGGATCAAAATTTGACCCCTTGACATCCACTTATACATGTATATACCATAATGCCTTATAAGTTATTTCCTTTCATAATACCTATAACATGACATAAACTACCTGACATGCATATTATCATACTCATACATGGATTTCCATTCCAAAACACAAGGATATGCATTAATTTACATCAAAATGGTTATACATATGCATTAAGAGTCTTATCCATGTTTCTATTGATATATAAATCAATACATAATAACATCCTAATACATGAGGTTTATTATCTAAGCTCCTTCAACCTCTTTGTCCTTGCTTGGTTACTTTGAAATGGTTAGTGGAAGCATAGGGGGTGAGATTTGGGAGAATTTCAATAGCTAATCTCAATCAATTCAATACATACAAGAATGCCATGAGTGTATGCTATGCATGTGGTGCAAGAATGCAATGCTCATGCCTTATATGAATCAAATGCATCATAAAATATAGAAGTTCATTTCTTTCATAGGCATGGCTTCATCATAAACTTGCTAGGCTTAATTGTTCTCAACCTGAGGGACAAGGAAAAGCTATTATGCTTAATTCTAAGTTTTAAGGGAGCTAGGAGTCGAAACATATATCATTCTCACTTATATAACTCATTATGGAAATTATGCTAAAACATATATCATGAATGCATCAAGCAACAACATACACAAGTATTCAAACTCATTCAAGCATTCAAATGCATGTAAAAGAGGGAGATAAAGCTACCTTGAAACTTGCAAGGACTTAATTAGCCACTAACTCACTTGGTTCTAGCTTTTCCTTGACTTTCCTTCTCTTGGAACTTACACTTAGGAGTGTTTGAGCTAGATGGACCTACACATAACCATTTCAAGACAACTTAATCCCATAAGACTCATTCTAGGCTTCATTATCTTCTTTAACTCTTATTAGGACTTAGTATGCTACATAAAGCTAGTTTTAGGTCCATAATGAGCTACTCTTGGTTCTTTCTTTTCTAAACCCAAACTCTTGCTTTCCACAGGTCTTATAACTCTTAAGAGATTCATTTGAATTGTTACATTCTTGGTTAGAAAGCTTTAGAACCAATTTGCTTCGCTAACTTCATTTAGGCCTTAAAATTGCAACTTTCATTCTAAGGCTCCTAAATTCAATCCAATGCTTACATAATTCTTTATTTATCATATTTAAGTCTCTAATTCATTATAACTCAAAGAAACACTCCCTAGGTGCTTCATTCTCACTTGGCCGAACCTATACACTTTAGGGAGTTATATGGAATTTGCTTGCTTTTCTTTGGGAGTTTGATACATACCCATATTCCTTGGCTTCTCTAGAGTCTAGACATGATTAAATATAGCTTGGGTTATCCTCTTAAAATTTCCAAATTCTCAAGGTGTAATTAAAACTCTAACTTTTCTACCTTGCTTTCTAATGCTCCTGTCTTGATTCTAATTGCATATTCTAATTCTCCATGCTTCCAAAACCCTTGGGTCAGCCTTGTTTTCATGCAAAACATCCTCCTTCTACATGGGACCTCAATTGGGCAAATAGGGAGATGAAGAGAAAACCAAGGAAGAGCCAATTTTGCATCATGTTTCATACATCATCTTAAAGCTTTTCAAGAGAAGAATTTGGTGCAAAGTTTGGTTTCCTCAAACCCTCTCATTTTCCTACAAGTTCAGCCATGAAAATCCTCCTCTTAAACAATTAAAACCATGAGGAGAAATGGCTTGAAGAGGATTATCAATTTAGTGAAGGAATAAGCATGAAAAAGTGCCAAAATTCATACTTTTTCTTGGTTTGCTTTCCTCTTAGTTTCTTCTTCCTTTAGTATGACTTGGAGCTCTGGTTTAGGGCAAGGGAATTTTGTTTTGAATGGTGGGAGTCGTGCTAGCCTGGTTTAAGAAGAGAGGAGGTGAGTTATAACATTTTTCATAATTCCCATTTTCGCTTATTTTAGCTCTTTTTTTGAAAATAATCATTTCTATTATAACACCCCAAAAATTAATTAAGGTGTGGATTAGGTTAATTAAAAATAATTAATATGAAATAATCAGGTAAGTTAAGTAAATGAAAATTTTGGAAAAATAAATTATTAATATGGGTTTGAGATTTAATTGGGAGAGAAATTTCATCTAGGCCCAAGTTAATGTAGGAGATCATGATAAGAGGCTAATGGGGGCCTAATAAGCTAGGTGCAGGCCCAATATAATTCAATGTGATAGAAGCCCAAGATCCACCTTGTATAGGCTCTTATAATTGGCCCAATAACCCTTGTGCAGACCCAAAACCTTTGAGCTCTTAAAACTTGTTCTGGCCTAATGGAATTTCAGTAGCCCAATGCATAAGAGTTGGCCCAACAAAGCTAAAATCTGAAGCCCAAATGGAGTTGGACCTTGGAGCAGCCCATGACCCATCTTAGACCCAACTAAAACCCTAAATACTCAGCCTCTTCCCCATTTGCTGAGACACAAAAACACATCTCAAAATTCGGAGGTCCAAAGGAGGCTCTAGGGTTCTTAACATAAATCTACCATTTCTCACCTCTAAGCTCAAAATCAGTCAAGGTACTTGTTATATATCTTAATCCTCTTCTCTTCCTCTTTAATTTGGCCTAATTAGTTTTTCATTTGGAGTATTTTTACCATACCTAAAAATCTGAAATATAGTTGTTTGGGATTTTCTTGGTGAAATTCGTAGGTTGAGGCTAGGGCTGACATTAGGTAAGTATAAACCTTCCATTTTGATGCTTTCTTTGCTAGTTTGAGACCCCTATAGCTGATTTATAATATGGGTATTAATTTTGTACGAATTTGCTTAGGATTTTGGGTGAAACATTAAAGTTTCTGGTAGAGGACACATCAATCCGAATTTGGGACTTGTAGTGGTTAGGTAAGTGATTCCTAGGTGGTCATTAACATTTTAAATTCTTTGGGTACTTATTGCAACTGTTAATGATGAATTAGAGTAGTAATTCTATAATGCTATGATTATAGGGAGATTTTGGTACTATTGGTGGCTGTTATAATTGTCTATAAGTGAGGTAACCGAGTTTATATTAATTCCATGCATATATCTGTTTTAATTTCATATTTTGCTGTACATGAATAATTTGAAATGTTGAATGAATTGGTTGGCTATCATTATATTGTGATTAGACCTTGTGAGTCCATGGTGGAGCTGTGGTGCGGCTGCCACCTGTGCATGTGCTTCGATCGTGCACTGGGTTATGATCAAACCCCAGATGCACTGAGCCTTGGTTGTGCTCAATGGGGAGTAGGTGCCGTAGATGGGCCTCTCCCGGTGTTAATGGCCTTTAACATGTGGAAGTAATCATGATAGCTTAATTGTTTCATTTACTGATATGACTGGTATTTTGCTGATGCTTATGTGAAATTATGCATGTATGCTAATTAAACTGGAATATATGATGGAATTACCTTAGTTACTGAGATTCGTATCTCACCCCATTTTATGGGATTAAACATTTCAGGTGAAGGTTCTTCAAGTAAGGATAAGGGTAAGCAAGTAGATGAATATCCATGAGTTGAGGCCTGGTATGGGGAACTACACTTGGTCTGAGTAGAATAGAGTAGATGCTAATTTTTGTTAACCCTTATATAGCATCATCATGTATCTGTATTGCCAAGTGTAGGAATTTGTATTTTGTTAACATAGAATGTAACCATTAAGAAATAGGCTTCATATTAGCTGTTGATGGATGTATGAATTTTGACACTTGTCTTGGCTGGTGAATCTATGATATAATTGACTATTTGAGCAATGTAATCTTATGATATATTGATTGTAGACTTGAACTATTGATGCATGAAATACCCAATGAAAGTATGATTGAATGACCATTGTGAGAAATTTGTAAATCTGTTAATATAAGACCAATGAATGAGTGGGAAAATCCATCTTTAATTATGAGATGGGTAATGATCTAATGGTTAGAGAATTTAGTAGATAAATGCTAATAGAACCTTAAAACAAATGGGAGAGTGGCCCTATAGAGTCTCTAGATAGAGAGTGGATAGTATGAGGCAAGGTCTTAAGAGTAGTAGGATCAGAGGGCATTTGGCCGCGGCCAATAGTGGCAAAGTTGCCCAGGGAGAGTACCAGAGAGTAATTCGCTGCGGCGAATGTGGAATTGGCAGCGGGGAAATATGAGAGGGTAAACTAGGAGTCGTCCAAAGGGAAATTTATCGCTGCAAAGTGGGGAATTGGCTGCGGTGAACTTTTGTGAAAATGAGCCAGGCATTCCAGAGAGGAATTGGTAGCAGCGAAAGGAGGTATTGGCCTCGGCCAATAGCAGGAGGCGAGCGAGGGAAGTTTTAGGAGGCTTCTTCGCTATGGCGCCATGTAGGTTGGCCACTGCGAAGGTCCAACTCACCGCGGTAACGATGCGAAGGGTGAAGCTTAAGGGAATTGGCTGTGACGAATGTCCTAAAACCCTTATATTGACTAGGAAATCTTAGTTTTTCATATGGTAATCTCAAGGGATGATTTAGAAACATTAATAGAAGATAAATGTGAATTGGAAATAATAGGTAATAGAATCAAGGCTCATAAATGAATGTTTGTTTTCCCCTGAGGTACATAAGTGTTTGTAATTATGTGGTTGATGACTCTAATAATATTAAGGTTCAAATTTTTCCATATTTTCATAATGTAATTAGTCTTAATGCCACGTAACTCTGCTTTATGGTTATTAATCACGTGTTTAACCTTAATTACGAGGATTAGAAGTTAGAATCGTCACATCTATCATAAAATTTAGGTCTTCTAATTCATAAAATACCTTTAGTTTTACCCAAATTTAAGTCGAAGTTTGAGTCAACTGACAGTTTAAATCGTACACTGGAGGGGTTTTAACTATTCTAAGGGTTTTTATGATTTTTGGGGCATCTAAAAACTTTAGGAAATTCAATTTTACCATTTAGAGTTCCCTCTGTTAAGTTTTTTAAAAAGTTACCCGAAATTATAAAAATGCCACTGTCTTTTTGGGTAATTTTATTTAGCCATTTTGACTTTGGTTTTAGGGCAGAGCTTTGTATTCTTATTTCTAAATGTCTAGATTATTATTCTAATCTTGTTTAGCTTCTAATCATTTCATTATGGGATCCTCTTTTGTAATCTCATTGGTTTCGATCCAGTTTAAGAGAGACTAGATATTACACTTTTTGTGTGTATATTATTAATAATTGAAAAAAATCAAAGATTAATTTGCTTGATTCATCTCAATTTTATTTGAATGAAGCAAGGTGCATTTATATGATTTGAGAGAAGGAAAAACATAGGTAATTAATACAATACATTCAAATGATTGCCTAAATAAAATCAATAAAATCAAGGAACTATAAAAAGGTAAATGGCCGTTGGGTCAAATTTGAATCAGGTTTGACCTTTGGACCAAATCAAAGAGGGAAATTAGCCTTGAATGACGTGATATTTTCCAAAACTTACCCCTAAAGTTAGGTTATATATGTTTAATATACCTAACTTGCAACTTAAGTCTTCATGTTTAGTTTGGGTAACGACATTGGTTAGGATGTTCGCCACTTGAAGATGTGACGATGTATATTTTAATTCGATAAAACGAATCTCCACTTTATCTTTAATTAAATGATGATCAATTTTCACATGCTTTGTCTTATCATGATGAATAGGATCCTTGGCAATGTTGATAACAGCCATATTATCACACATTTGTCCTTTTATGGGCACCTTAAGTTCTTTAAGTAGTCCAGTCAGCCAAATGCCTTCATGTATCCCATGAGATAGTGCCCTAATCTTGGCTTTACCACTGCTTCCAGTGACAATTGTTTTTCTACTTCTCCAGGCTACTAATGTAACATCCTAAAATTTATTAATATCGATTATTCAGGGAAAATAATTTAATTAAGGATTTTGGGAGAAAAATAATTAAATTGGGAATTTTAGGCCAAAATAAACAAATAAGAAAATTTTTAAGGAAAGAATAATTAATTTAGGATTCAATTTAAAAAAATAAATTTATTTGCAAGTGGAAAATTTAATTAAGTGGAAACTACATATGTGACCTTAAAAAAATTAATTAGAGCCCATTAATTCTTTAGATTTAGTTAAACCCAATTAGAGAGGCATAAAAATGGAGTTTAGAGCACGCCCAATAAAAAATTAGCACAAGCCTATGACCCAGATGCCCCAAAACCTAGATCCAAAACCTAATACACTGAAAACCTAATTCTAAATCCTAAGTCTCCTCATTTTAGTAGCAACATTATCCTATTCAGTCCAAGGAAAGAGAAATTAAGAAATTCATAAAGAGAGAGAGAGAGAGAGAGAACGAGAGAGGAATAGCTAGGGTTTTGGCACTTTTGAGTTTTGATTCAATGAGAAGACATGAGTTTTGGCTTAGGTGAGTGAAGAAAAAAGATGCTACTCTCCTTTTCCTCTTTCATTTGAATTGAATATCTCTTCATTTGGTGAAGTTTGATAAAACCCTAAGTTGGTAGATTTAAGGATTTTGGTGTGTTCTTGTTGATTTGTGTAAGAAAAGGCTTAATCATCTATTGGGTAATTAAACCCTCTCCATTTGTGATGTTATTTTTCTCTATATTCATCTCCATTGTTGATTTTTCTATAGGTGAATTTTCATGTGCAAAATTTTAAGAGAAAAGGTTGACTCATTGTGTTGGGCTAGACTGTTGCAGTCAAATAGGTGTTTGGCGACACTTGAAAACTTAAGTAAGTTGAAACTGAGTGATTATTAGGTTGTTGATTTAATTTAAAGATCCCTTTGGATTTATGTATATATGTTGGTTGTTCATGGTTGCTATAGGCTTATGTTTCTACTTAGTTGTTGTTTGTGGCTATTTCGGAAGTGGAATTCATTACTTAAGGTGGCCATGGTTTAATTCCAGTCATATTTGTTATGGACTTACATTTGTAGTTTGTATATGCTTGTTGATGTTTTATGTATTACCATGTTAAGTTTGACTACTTGTATATATTTCATCATGGACCTTGCAAGTGTGTCCTGATGATTATTATGGATCTCACGAGTGTGTTATGATAGAATTGATAGCATGCGGACCTTGCAAGTGTGTCCTAACTATGAGTGAGATGTAGTAGACCTCGTGGGTATGTCTTACCCATTGAGAGTTATTATCCAATAATTGTGAGAATTATGATCAAACTTACTACTTTTGATTTGTTAAATATGGCATGATGAATTGATGATTTTACTATGTACAACTCTATAATTATTTGCCTATATAAATGTGAATGGAAGTTGCTTTTGGTTATTAAGATTTTATATTTCACCCTGGTTGTGGGTTAACATTTTACAGGTGAAGGTTTGGATTTTGGCAAGGACAAGTGATTGGAGGTTTAATGGGTTTACACTAGGCTAACCTTTTAGATAGCCTATATTTTTGTTTATGTATTTGATAACTTGTAACTAACTTTTGATATGATATGTCAACTGAAGGTGATATTTTAAATCATGCTAAACTTTTGTAAGGGGATCTCACATAATTATGGTTTACTTTCAACTAGCTTATGTTATATGATGGATTATATGCATATTTGACTTTTTAACTTTAATGGTATTTTGAGGTGTTAGTCCTTATCTGACTGGTTTTGTAGGATTGCCTTAGGTTTAGTTTTGTTGATGATTTTGGGAGTTATGGTATGATAGTTACTGGTTGAGATGTGTGGTTAAGGAAGTCATATAGTTAAAATTTGAGTTTACAAGTGTTTTATG
Organism: Erythrophleum ivorense; assembly: GCA_026724425.1. Lineage (NCBI taxonomy): Eukaryota > Viridiplantae > Streptophyta > Magnoliopsida > Fabales > Fabaceae > Erythrophleum > Erythrophleum ivorense. Next base: position 13,742 of record JAIUCV010000030.1, on the reverse strand, counting down.
GGTCTAAGGATAAAGAACACTTTCTTCTACCAATCAAAACTTGTTAGGCTTGGTTTGAGGTCAAATGGTTGTATATTGGTGATTTTGGGTATGTGAGTTGTTAGTCTAAAATTTGCTTTTGTTATCATGGTTTAGTTTTCTGATCTTCCTTGCGAATTTGTCACCTAGAGGAGTGTGTAGATGCTTGACCACTTGTCCCTTAGTGTTTACATCATTAGGAAATATATTTAAAACTATTAAAGGTGTCCCATGACTATTCAATTAAGTTAGAAGTTTATGATGGGTGTATGACTATATTATCATTGATTTTCTTTTGATATGTGCTTTCTAGTTTAAGGACACGGTGAGACAACTCCTTCACACCAAGTTGCCACACCAGAGATTTTATGTTGTGACATTGTATTGTGGCATTGAGGCATTACAATACTGCATTAACAGACATGATGACATTGTAGTGTGGCCTTGAGGCTCCATGACATGGTTTAGGTAGAGGTGCATGTAGTGGCATGGCATGGCCTTGCAAGGCTATGGTGTTGTATGTGAATTTGTGTTTTAAGAGTCCTTTGAAGGGTTTTTAATGGAATTTTAATTAGGATCTTAATTTATGGTCTTAAGTAAGTGTCTTAAGGACTTAACGGGTTGCTTTAGGAGTTGATTTTATCTTTGTTAGTTTAAGTAATCAATCATAATCTTATGATGGACTTTAAACTCAATAGATTGTTACAATAAAAGTTTTATTTGGTTTGCATTTTAGGAGTTATTAAGGTTACCATTTTAATCAATTAGCCTAATCTCTTTATTTAATTCATAAGTGCGACGTTAATTAGGATTAGGTGTTACAACAAGGTTGCTCCAAACAAATTGGCAATACCTAGAGCTATCAGTGATTGAACAAGCCTAATTTGCATTCATATAACCTCCACATTCCTGCTTGTACCCTCTCCAAAATAATTGCCTTTTCTAGGAGTCATTTTCAAATATCTTAATATTTAATAAATTGCTTCCAAACATTCTTGAATAAGCTTGTTCATAAATTGACTTATTACACTAACCAGGAAACTAATATTCAATCTAGTGTGAGAGATAAATCAACCTACCTACCAGCCTTTGGTACATTACTATGTCAACTAGGGCACTATAAAGTTTCAACCCAACCTTATAATTTGCTTCCATTAGAGTTTTAGTTGGTTTACAATCTTGCATGCTTGTTTCTTTAAGCAAATCCAGCATATACTTCCTTTGTGGCATTACCATGTCACTTTTTGATCTTGCCACTTCCATGCCCAACAAATATTTTAGTTCTCCTAGGTCTTTTGTTCAAACTCTTGGCTAAGATTAGCCTTTAATCCTCTTATTTCTTTAGTGTAGTCCCTTGTAATCATAATGTCATCAACATAAATGATTGAAAGGGATATTTTTCCATCAAGAGAGAACTTAGTTAATAGTGTATGATTTGCTTGCCCTTGTGTGTAAATGTAACACTTCAACACTTTAGTGAATTTGCCAAATCATGTTTAGAGAGCTTGCTTTTACTTGTAAAGAGATTTTTTGAGTTTGTAGACCTTTAAACCATTGTTGTCCAAGCCAGGAGGAAAACCCATATATGCTTCTTCCTCTAAGTCACTATTTAGGAAGGTGTTTTTTACATCTAACTAATGTAAAGCTAGTCCATATTTGCTGCCAAAGAGAGAAGCACCTTAATGGTGTTAAATTTTGCTATAGAAGCAAAAGTTTCTTGGAAGTCCACTCCTTGAATCTGTGTAAACCCTTTGCCATCAACCTTGCCTTGTGATGGCTAATACTCCCATTCATGTTATAATTTATTATAAAGACCAGTAGCACCCAACAATTTTCTTTTCCTTGGGTGGATCAACAAGCTCCCACATCTTAGTTTTCTTAAGGGCTAACATCTCTTTTCCTCTACTCAGATTTCCTTATAGCCTTAGTGACATTGCTAGGAATATGTTCTTTGGAAATTTTGGCCGCAAAACATTGGTAACAAGGTGAGAGTCCATTATAGGAAATAAAATTGCATATCAAATGCCAAGGATATTTTGTGCAAGTCCTTACCCCTTTTCTCAATGCAATTAGAAATTTTGAATCTTCTTCTTATGGACTTGGATGGAAAGCATGCTCTAGAGGTGCACTAGACTACTGTATGCTTTATATATTGTGTTATCAAAATAGATATGAATTGATATGATGACTAAAAGTGTTACATTTAGAAATTTGAAAGGTGATAAATTTGCCCTAACATGCCTTTATGGAATCACTTTAGTGTTTCATGCCTATGAAATGCCATATTATCAATTGTAGAATTTTATTAAGGAATAATTTATTTGGGAGATTTTGGTATATGAATTCTATTTGTTATAGGTGTAACCCTTACTTTAGGTGTTACATATTCTACTTTGTTGAAGCAATGAAATTATGGTAGAATTTTAACAATTGATTCGGTTATAATTTCCTAATAATGCTTGGTTATTGAAAGATACAGACTCCAAAGATAGACAATTGAAAATACTTTGGTGTCATATCACTATTATTATAAATATCCAGTGGAAAAGCTAAGTTTCGTCTACCTTTGCTTTCAATGTTCATAATTTACTTGAATCTAGCCTAAGTTAAACACATAAATATATTATCAACATAGTGTCAGTAGAACTAATATCCTTGTCTGAACACATTACAAAGTGTAGTGAGAATTTACATTCTCAGTAAGAACATGATCAATTTTAAAAACTAGTGATGGTCCAATTGCATAAACTATGGAAAACATTTTCTCATTTTGTAACCCTTGTCAGTAACATAAAAATAACAAGCATATCACATCATGTAACATATAGGGATACATACATACTGACACATTATAATGTCTAGTTTGCTTTAAAATGTTAGAAACATACTAGTTATAAAAGAAAGTCCCCTAAATATATAGATTTAAGGCCAAATAAAATTAGGATAAAATTCTAAATAATGGGAAATGAGGATCCAAGGCTTAAGATGCCTAAAAATCAGAGTCAGAATAGCTAAATAAAATCAGCTGAAAGGTAGTGGCATTTTTGTAATTTTAGGCACTTTTTAGAGAACTCAAAGGAGGAATCTTTAAATGAAAAAATTAAATTTTTTCGAGATTCTTAGAAGCCTTAAAAACCATAGGAACCCTTAAAATGACCCTTCGGTTTACGTTTTTAAGTGTCAGTTGACTTGAACTTTGATTGGTTCATTTGGGAAGGTTTTAAATTCAATTTGAGTAAAACTAAAGGCATTTTACATATTAGAGGATCTAAATTTTATGATGGAAAAGATAATTTTAAAAAAGGAGTTAAAATGAGCTTAAAAGGAAATAGCCAAATAAAGGGGACAAGAATGGAATTTTTAAAAAGGCATTTTAGTAGCTTGGCTTCTTATATACCACGTCCTCTTTCTCCTCTCCATCTAACTGACATATTTTTTGTCCCAAACCAGAGGAGAGACCAACCAAGAAGGGCGCACAAGAGGAAGGGAAAAAGAGGAAGAAAAGCCTAAGACAAGGTAAGAAAAGTATGAAATTTCATGCTCATTCCTTCATTAAATTTGTTCTCCTCCTTCTCTTCTCTTTTCTTATGGTTTTAATGTTTGGTTTGGGACTAGTTTGTGTTTGGTTCATGTAACGTCCAGTTTTCGTTAAACGATGGAAATGGGCGCATTTTCAAAGTAAGTCCCTCGAAATGAATTAATTAAGGTCTCAAAAAATTTGAGTAACATTCTAGACTACTAAAAATGAGAATTCTAGGCTCAAACAGAAAGAAAAACAAATCTAGAATGAAGAAACAAATTTTGAAGAAAATCTTACAAAATGTAATAGTATTTTTATAATTTTCAGCAAATTTTGGAATTCACACAGAAGGGCTTTTTAAATGAAAGTTTTGAGTTTTATGGGGTTCTCAGAGGCCCTAAAAATCATGGGAAGCACCAAGACAGTTAAATCCCTTCCGGTGGACGTTTTTCAATGTTAGTGTACTCAAACTTTGACGGATTTGTTCAGGAAGGTTTTAGCTCCGATTTGAGTGATTCCAAAGGCATTTTACTAATGTAAAAGAAGGTTGTAAAAAAGGAGCTAAAACGAAGTAGAAACAAAAATGCCAAAAATGAAGGCCAAAATGAGAATTTTTGAAAAATCCATTCTCCTCCACCTATATATATGAGGCGCCCCACTCTCCCATTCATTGAGTCTCATATTTTTTTGCCCCAAATCAGAGAAGAAACCCTAGGAGAGTGGTGCACCAAGAGAAGAAGAAGGAGAAGAGAAATCAAGGCTTGAAGGTAAGGAATTTTGGTAGTTTTTCATGCTTTCTTCCATCCAAACTTCTTCTCCTCCATTCTCCTTTGTTTCCTTTGATTAAAATGAAGTTTACAAATTTTTTTTAAGGGAGAAATTGAGGGAAAATTCGGATTTTAAGGGAGGAGCTTGAAGAAGACAAGATTTAAGTGAGAAAAAGTAAGAAAACAAGGTAATTTCTTCTTCCATGGTTGCTATCCCTTCCTCCTTTTCCTCCACCATTTTGCTCCACTCAAGCAACCCTAGGAGGGTTTGATTTTTAGGTAGAACCAAGGGTGATTCTTAGGAAAAAGGGTGTGGAGATTAAGAATATGCAAAGAGAATTAACAAAAAACTATGAAATTTCAAGATGTAATTTCTAGGGTTTCAAGTGTTCCTTCCAAAATCTAATTTGATCTCTTAATCCCTATGCCTAAATAAGTGTTTGAATGAGCTCCTAAAATCCCTTGAAGTCTCCCCATGTGCTTCCTCCATCAAGGAAGCAAAGCAAAGTCTATGTAGAGCAAAACCCTCCATTGTCTAGGCCAAGAGAGGTTAGGGTAGCTAGGGAGAGTTTTAAATTTTTTAAGCCCATTGTTGAGTCATATATGATGAATGAATATGAGGGAAAGCCTTAGAAAAAATATAGAGACCATAGAGAATGAGTTGGTACTTTATGTTCCATAATATGACCTAAAGAAACAACATGTAGTTAGGCTCTTGGTTTTGATTGTGTGATGACTCCAAGAGGCTTAAAAAGAGTCAATAATCATATTTGAAGGGAAAGAATGGAGCCTAAAATTTATTTGAGGGGTGTTGCTTCATTAGGTGCATTTATAGAACCATAATGAGGTTTATAGATCAAGCTAATGTCTAAGCAAGTTGGGTGGCCTTAGGATTAATTTCATGAACCTAATTGGCTTCCATAAATTTTGTTTAGGCCAAGTGAAATCATCCCCACACCTTTGTGTGTGTGTGGCGAAGTAGGGAGCATTGATTCAAGAGAAAAAATTTGTGTTTGGTTCCAAGGTAGCTCACTCCTCCTTCTCTCATGCATGATTGCTTGCTTTACTTGTCTTTGAATGTGTGTATGTGTATTTCAAGCCTTGAAAAATGTTCTAGTATGAGCTCTTATTCCATGGTACCATGATGATAAGCATAATTTATATACATTTTATTCTCCTTAATTTAGATATTTTAGTTCCAAATATGGTTCTAGGAGTCTAATTAATTGGAATTTTGTTTTAATAGCCATTTTCTACAATTTAGGAATTTATTTACAAATTATTGGTTTTTAATGCATAAATTTATCTTAAATAATTTTGTGAATATTCCTATTTGATTTTTCTCACTTCTTTGTGCAGAATTTTAATATGTAATTGGAGTTTTGAATAGAAAATTAAATTGAAGAAAAGCAAGAGAAGAGATGGGCCTTAAGTGTGTTAGTGTGCAATCTCAAGAGCTTTAAGAATTTCAATGGGAATTAAAGCTTGAATGAACTTTTCCATGGAACCCACTTATTCACATGAAGTCACGTGATCATCACACACATGCATGACTCAATGAGACAAGCCACGTGGTGAGGGAGACCAATGTAAATAAGAATGTGAAGAGGGGAGCTGGATGAATAGTAATGCATTGAGCAATAAGAGATGGAAAGAAGTTGAAAGGAGGCTTGAACTAAAAGCATAATAGAGAAGAAGAAGCTTCATGTAGGAAGTTAGCAAACTTGAGCAAATGGATGAAGAAGAACCTACAGCTTGGTAAGGCTAGAAACACATTAGAAAGCCATGGGTTTTAGAGAGAAGAATAAGACATAATCAGCAAGCAAGCAACGCATAGAATGTATGGAAGAAAAGCTACGAGTTTTAACGTGGCTAGAACAAACATTGAGCAAGCTGAAAGAAGAAGCTTGCACGAGCTGAAATAATGAGCTAAGGTTACGTGGAAAGGAGAAGCTTGGGATGAGCAGAGGAGATGATGGATTAGAGCTTGCTTGGGACGTGAAATACAAACAAGCTGAACTCGAGCAGAACAAAGGCAAATGCTGGAAGCCAACATGAAGAAGCTACAGGCAAGGAGCAGCAGAAGGAATCACGTGGAAAATTTACGTGAAGAAGAGCTGCAGAAACAGTAGAAGAACATGTAGAATATAATAAGATAAACAGCGGGGCCCACACCTATACACACATGCAGAAACACTTGAGCATATCACGTGGAAAATAAAACGCTGAACTGCAGTTTCAACAAGAAGAGAGCTGGAGAACATGCAACAGAAATGCAGAAGGCATGAGCAAACACGAAGAGAAGAAGCTGAGCACGTGGGGTTTAAAGGAAGCAAGAGTTCAGATCCAAGCATAATACACACGAAAAGAAAAGGGCTAAGCACGAGAAAATAAAGTATATCACGTGAGAATAAGGAACTCAGGCAGAATCATTATTCCACACGTCTCTACAAGTCTGCACACTTCCTTCATCCATTCGGATATATTAATCCATTCACAATCCACCCATCCCACGTCCCTATATTTTCGGAAACTCATGCCTATATATATCAAGCCATTCATTTGTTCAAGAGGGGGGCACACCATTCATCGTCCATCCATACACCATCCATCCACACCACGCCATATACCTCTCCATCCATCCATTCATTCTTCCACCCCATCCTCTTCTCATCATCATTCCATCTTCCATCTCCATCATCCCATGAAGCTTTAGTTCATCTTGAGGCTAGTAAGGAGGAAGCCCTTGGAGAAGCTTGAATCCATGGAAGAATAATTCAGAATTTTGGCTAAGACTTTCCTTATTTTTCCTACACTTTTTCTCTTTCATTTATTGTCTTGGTTAAGTTGTATTTGATAGGGGATTTGTGTAATTGTAATTAGTGGCTGGTTAGACACTAATTAGGAAGTATTTTTGTTGATTAATTGATCCGATTAATTCCAATATTATCTGAATTTCCCATGTATGCTTCGAAGGTGTTCGATAAAATACATGAGTGAGCTTAATTGTTTAATTTGAAGATTCCTTAATGTTTAGTTCGTTAATTAAATATTTAGGATGATTCAGAGGCTAATCAATTAGTTAATCAATCAAATTGGATGTTCATTGATCTTAGAAACAAGAATTAACAGTTTAATGCGGAGTTGAGGTCTCAATTAAACATTAGATCGTTGATTTCTTGAATCTTGCGTAGTTACTCAAGATAAATTGTTATGAATACATTTAGGAACTCTTAGGCCAGAATCAATTACAATTAGAATAGGATAAGGATAGTGGATACCAAGGGACGAATCCAAAGCTAGTCACAAGACCATAATTCACCCAATTAGATAACAATTAGGAATTTTAATTCAATTTAGTTTTTGCTTAGTTTAATTAAATCAAAACCCCTTTAGTTTAGGAATTTTTAGAGTCTTTTAATATTTGGAAAACTCAATTAAATATTGAACGCCAATTCCAAGAGAGATGACCTAGGTTGTGCCATTAACTACATATTTCATTAACCTAGTATTATTTTGAGGGTTGCACGACGAGCCACTCACATGATGATGCATTATGTTTTCCAAATGATGTTTATGATACTTGCTTTGGTTTGCTTGAGTGTGGTGAGGTTAAGAACCTTTAGCCAAGGTGAGGATGAGCCAAGAACCATTAAGATTAGTTGAGACAAAGAAGTGAGATTGACTCTCAAAAGTAAGGTTGAGTTCAAGAACCTCTTAAAGAATGGGTGAGGCAAGTCCAAAATCCACAAGTAAATGGGTGAGGCTAATCCACTTGCTTGGCAAGTCTTTGTATGTTATGTATGACTTGCTCAAGTGTTGAAATTGCTTCTTGAATAATTGCATATGTACATATGCCATGCATGCATTTGCAAGACTTATTTCGCTTCTTTTATGTATGATTGAATGGGAGATGAGCTATTGGGATTCTTTGAATCTCATCCCCTCTTTTCCAATAATTTAACATGTTAGATGAACCAAGTGGGCAAGGTAATGGAAGCTAACCACCTTGAAGATGAGAGTATGACATTATTGCAACACAAGTGGAAAATGTTGTAATCTAATGTTGTGTATGACCAATGGCCTCTTAAATATATGTAATTATACTAATGTATCATATATAAATGAGAGTTAATGTTGTATGTATGAATATGCACATTTTGGTTATGTATTGAAAAGTTTTCATTATGGAAGTATGTGTATAAATGGATGTGAAATAGTCAAAATGAGATGCATGAGGTTTAAAACCCTTTGGGCAGCTCATACAAGTCCTAATTATACTCTTAGACTTACCCAATAGGTTCCAAACCCCAAGAAAAGCTATTTAGACATTTTGATATTCTATATGGAGCTAAAATTGACCATAATAGGACCCCAGGTCACTTTTTGTCCAAATGAGCTCTTATTAATCTAATATTTGGTATGCAATTAGATCTTGTTGAGAGCTTTTTGGGAAGCTAAAGAACAGAATTTTTGGATGTCTAGAGAATATTTGATGAATTTTGAAAGTTGGTAAAAATTCTAGTTTTGGTCATGTCACTATTCACTCAGGTTCGAAAATGAAATCTATCACACAGGGCTCAAATGATGTCCAATTGCCACGAAATTTTATATAAAAAAATTGGACATTCCTAATGACTTGTACCAACTAGAAGCACCTCATTTGGAGGTCTAGAAAGTGAGATATGAATTTTTAAAGATTCCATCTAGGACCAGGCTCCCCAACTAACCTTAGGTACTGTTAGATTAGGTTTTGAGGTCTAGGCATACCTAAAATGGTTTGGAGTTATTTTTTCTCTTTAGCTAACATCCACCATTTTTTATATTGGTATCATTTTCATGGATTGGATTTTTTTGGAATTAATTGGATATTTTTGAAGTTTGCTGTAGAATTCTGTGATAGCACCAATGAACAACCAGACCTCTGGCCCATTTCGAATGTCAAACATCTTCTGTGTTGTGTTTCATGGTCTAGAGATATTTTTAGCATAAAGTATACATGTGTAGATTTCTAAAATGGCTAAGAATTCATGATTTTGAGTTTTATAGAATTAGTTATGATTTTCCAAAGTTTGTGACAGAAATGAGGTGAATCTGGTCGAGTATATATATATATGTATTTTATGCTTCCCTTTGGTTTCCACGAGATGTAGGCCACTTTTGATAATACAAATGAGTTATATTCATGTAATTAAATATGAGAATGTGATGTATGAGCTCATATGATTCACATGATACCGAATGAAATTTTTATATGTAACGTAATGCTAGAAAAGTTATTATTTTAATCTCCTTTTCTTGCTCTTTCATGGAATGTATGATGTAAAGCATGGAAATGTGATGTAATAAGCTAGAAATATAAGGTGTTACATTTATTGGTATCAGAGCAAAGGTTCAGACTCTTGATGTGGGTTGTGGCTTGTGTTTATGAGTTGCCTAGATGCATATGAGCTTGTTTATGGATGAATTGAGTGTGTTGATGGTGGAAGTGTTCCCTTTTTCATGTTAAAGTTTGTTATGATGTTTCAATAAGATGGTAAACACTAGAAGAGGTCGGCCCTTTAGAGAGGCTCGTGCTAATGATATAGTCATGCTTATTGATCTAGTTGCTAGAGCCCTGGAGTTTATTATGGCTTGCCTGGATCAGCAGCAGGCTATTATTATGCAGTTATAGGAACGACTTGTTGAGAGAGATAGCCAGGGCCCTACACCTCCTCTTCCACATAACCTCATCGCTCAGATCTTCCCGAGCATTCGGGGGTGACTCACTCAGATCCACAGCCACACATACAGACGGTTGCCCTTATTCTACCAGCTTAGACACCTCCAGCTCAGGAGCAGCTCTCGACCAGAAAGATCATCAATCAATTCAGAAAGTTCGGGCCTCCCACCTTTGATAATGAGATGAATTCAGAAAAAGATGAGGCTTGGATTATGTAGTTAGAAAAGATATTCGAGGTGATGGAGTGTACGTTTGAGCAGAAAGCTAAGATGGTTGTCTTTCAGTTGTAGAAAGAGGCAGATTACTGGTGGAAGGGCATCGAGCCTATTCTGAGGCTGAGGAACCTTTCGATTACATGGGAGCCATTCCTCTAGGTATTCCATGAGAAATATTTCCCTAGCTCAGTTAGGGACGAGAAAGAATCAGAATTTATCCTCCTGAAATAGATAGAGGGGATGTCCGTGGACCAATATGTGGTGAAATTTGTAGAGCTCTCTTGATACTCCTTTTACTTACAGAGGCATGATGATGAAAGGTGGAGAGTGGACAGATTAGAGAAAGGTTTGCTCCCTGAGATCAAAGACAGGGTAGTGCCATAGAGGATTAAGCACTTTAACACCCTAGTTGAGATATGCAGAGTGACGGAGACGAACCTCAAAATGATGTAGCCTACCTCTAGCGCTAGACCATCCCTCCTTGAGCCCAAGAGACCTAGAGAAGGATCACAGGCTATAGTCACTAGCCAGAGAGGTGGCAGAGGCCAGTGGAGTTGAAAAGGTAAAAGACAGAGGACTCAGTCTAGCAGAGGTAGCTTCACACTGATCACATGTCCTTAGTGTGGCAAGAACCATGGCACCAGACCGTGTTATGTGGGGCAAAATGTATGCTTCCAGTCTGGTAGGCTAGGACATATGGCCAGGGATTGCACCTAGACTCCTCCACAGATCACACAGCAGTAGGAGATGGCTCCTCCTCCTAGACCTCAGACTTAAGGTAGAGTCTTTGCCCCATCATAACAGGAGGCTAGCCAGTCCCCGAATCAGAATAAATTATTTTTTTGTAACTGCATTATTTGATTCAGGTGCTAGCCATTCTTTTATACCATATGACTGTGCTAGGAGGTTGGGTCTGAGTATGTATATATTACCATATGACTTGCATGTATCTACCCCCACAGGAAACCGAGCCATTACCTCCCATACTTGTTTGAATTGTGTGATCTAATTTAATCATTGCCTTACCACTTTTGATTTGATTTGTATGTCCCTTATTGATATTGATGTGATCATTGGCATGAACTGGATGTCTGCAAATAATGCCACACTAGATTATAGCCATAGATGTATTACTTTACTTGAGTGTGAGACTGTGCCTAGTATGAGGACTGAGTTATCTGTTATGACCACCTCCCAGGTTGAGAGATCTCTAGGGCATGGTTATCAGGGGTATCTAGTTTTCTTGAATTTTTTAGGATTTTTCTATTTTTTTTAGATTTATTGTTTTAATTTTTCTTTGTTGAATTTTATGTTTCTTTTTAGTTTTTGCTTGTCTAATTAGTGTATGACAAGGAGCTCTGGTGAAAAATTAATTGATTTGGATCCGAAAATTGAAAGAACCTTTAGAAGACAAGTAAGGATTAAGAAAAACAAGGATAGTATAAGAATCAGTAGTTTTATTTCTTCTGCTTTTGATTGTGTACAAGGAATTGATTGTGTACTTCAATTTGCTGGTGATAATATGGCTGAACAAGATCAAATGAATGCTAACATGAATATGCATGTTTAGGCTAACTTGAATGTAAATGCAAATTTGAATGATAACATGCATGCCAGAACCATTAGAGAATTGACAGCTCCTAATGTGCATTATCAAAATCTTTGTATACAATATCCAGAATTAGATGCAAATTTTGAGCTTAAATCTGGTTTGATTCACTCACAAATATCTGAAGGAATTCCATGTTGTCTACTCTACAATGAAGCCACAGGGCGTCGCGCAACCCTCAAAATAAAACTAGGTTGGATTAAATTTATAGTTAGTGACACAACCTAGGTTATCTCTCTTGGAAATGGAATTCAATGTTTAATTGGGCTTTTCAAGTGTTAAAAGACTCTAAAAATTTCTAAACTAAGGGGGGTTTTGATTGACTTAAACTATCTAAAATGAAATTGAATTAAAATTCCTAATTGCTACCTAATTGTATGGGTTATAGTTGAATGATGGACTTGTGACTAGCTTTGGATTCATCCCTTGGTATCCACTATCCTTATCCTAATCCAATTGTGATTAATTCTGGTCTAAGTCCCTAATTACGTTCATAACAAGTTATCTTAGGTTACCACTCAAGAATCAAGAGATTAACAAAGTAATGTTGCATTGAAACCTCAATCCTAATAATTCAAATATTCTCTATATTTTTACTCATTAATTATGGATTTTTGTTAATGAATTAAAGATGTTTTGAGCTTTAGTGAATATTATTTGGATTAGGAAATAAAATATTATCTTTTGGAATTTTAGTGAATAACTTGGACATTTTAATGGTATTTTATTTCCTAGATGATAATTGTATTCCATGGGCCATTGACTTTGTTTATTTTGACTTAGGGCTTTTGATGTAAAAGGAAGCAGATTTATTCTTTCACATGTTGCATGGGCTTCCTCAAGTTCTCTTAACCAACCACCAGGCCAAGCATGTGAAGAAGCAGCTCTTTACATCCATTCCTAGTGAAGCTCTCATCCATTCCACCAAAAAGAAGCATTTCCACATAGCAAATGAATCACACAAAGGCTACATGCTAGAAGGTTTTACGGGTTGTGTCATACCTTATTTTATAACACTTTTCCTACTACAATTGCCTCATATAAAACTTAGAGGAGTCAATGGAAACCTGAACTAATTAATTTTTTTCCTTTTAAAAGCTTCCTCATACAATTTCACTATTCATTTGGTCATTTTCAATTTCTTATCTAACTTTGAAAATACACAATCAATTATAGAAAAATCATATGAGGTTAATTCAGGGCTCTACTTCAAGCTCTTTAAGCCCTTTACACGGGGAAAATGCTTACTTAGCGGAGCACATATGAATTCATATAAAGTTGCCCCTACAACAATTTGGACAATTTTACCCCTCATTGGTCATATTATTATTCTTATTATTTTGCCTTTATATAAGCACAGGCATTCTTGCATCTTAAGCGTTAGTCATACTCTTTTTACTTCAGGGTTAGGTATATACATGGCTTTTCATTTCATATCTGAGTACCTTACAGTATCATAACGTAACTCATACAAGCATTAATCTAAAATATTTAATTACATAACAAAATGTAGTGCATAAAAGTAAGGTCCTCAATTTATGCTTCCACATCCTTTGCCCCTTTATTTGCTTGAACTCGGACCTGGCAATAGGTTATATTTGGGGTGAGATTATGAAATCTCAGTAGTAGTAAACCAATCTCATTCACAAGCAAGCATGTAAGTACATAATGCCAGTCAAGATGCCACATATCGCATAGCAATACAAGGAATTTCATACAAGGCCAAGCACAATCTAAGCATATATGTCTCATCTTATAGCATAAATGACAACTTGATATAGCATAACACTCATCATTATACAAACATACAAGCTTAAGGAAAGAGAGAGGAAAACTACTACCTTAGCAAACTTTGCTCCTCAATCCTTGAGACTCAGTTTACTTGCTTTTA